>JAHXMU010000014.1:1574732-1840285 GCA_019455685.1 Philornis downsi
GAATATATGTTAAGCAGGATTTAAGATTTGGTTGCTGCGGAAAGTAGACAATCTAGGCTTATAATCCAAGCGAATATGAAAAAGGAAGTAGACGATTCGGAATAAGTTGAGGTCTTATAATATATAACATTTATTTGGGGATCATTTTCTTATATTAGATGTACCAGGATACCTCTGTTATCTCGGGTTTTTATAATAGTATGTTCATGACATTTCGTTTCGGCTTTGGGTATTATTGAATAGGGTAAATTCACAATATTGCAAATTCGAAATGATGTAAACTCACTTTCACTTGGTTGTATTTAGTAGTACAATTAAGGAAATATATTTGAACTATCTGGAACTTAATTGCAATATTTAATTCTAATTGTCTCTGAACGAAGTATGAATGAAATAAAATTGAAGTACACATTGAGATTGAAAATTTCTAGTGTATTTTGCTCAAATTGTATCGTATTTTCTTTTGAATGAGGTCATAATGCAACTTTCTTCCGAAAACATGTTTAGCGCTATTTAATTTGTATTGTTAATAAAATAGTGTTAAAAATGTCTACCTTTTTCAGAAATTATTATTGTAATTTATAGAAGAGATTGCACTGCAACTTGAATTTTCTGAAAATCGAATGAATATTTGGTATAATCATTCAAACATAACTTTGAACAAATAGGAATTAACTATTTACATTAGAAGACCAATACCAGTCAGGTGAATTGACTCACATATATCTTCACCAAACGCCTTTCCGGATTCGCGCAAATAAATGTGTGGTGCCAGAAGGGCATGGTAAATTACAAAATACTCAGAATTAAAGAACAATAAACCAATTTGCTTGTGTGCACCCTAAGGGGGCGTAGTCAATGTTCATTCACAATGCTAAATGCTAAAATTAAAGACACGAATCGGTCAAGATGTGGGTTAGGCATTTTGTGTAGGAGGTACAAGGAAGTGGGTGGTTATCCCGTCATTTTTTTACATTTTTTAACATATAATAATTTACAAAACTTCGAGTACCAATTAGGAATTACAGGGATAAAGGTAAATTTCGATAAATGATGAAGAGGTGTGGCAGTGCACTCTATGTTTATTCTTATAACTCTGTTTACCAAACGATTGACGTGGATACATCTGGCTTCAGTACAACTTTTTGAAAGTTTTAAACCTAAGAATATAATTATTAAATTAGTCAATTGTAAGGGAAATACCAAAAAAAGAGATTGTTCAGACCAAGTGATTTTTATCCGTTTTTACCGAGAATTATAAATCAATAAAATGCGCAAAAATCGGTAAATTTTGATGGGATATACCAAAAAGGATGTGTACTCTATTATGATTCTGAAGCTCGTTTTTTAGTAAATGCCCTAAAAATACCAAATTGAACTGAATTTCATGCAACCAACAGGTGTGAACATAAGAATATATTGGTTAAATCGGCCATTTGTATGGGAGTTATCAGAAGAGGCAGTGTTAAATAGTCGATTTTTGCGGTAGCAAATGATATAGATTTTTATTCCACATGTGAAGTTATAATTGCAAGAAAATACATTGAAATATTTAGAATATAAGCTTCTGAAAAGTATTTATTGTTACTGTTGAAACTATAAATGGATATTTTTAACACAAATTTAAAAAGTTTGAAAATATTTACAGATTTTGAAATACTATTCGCATTATTGAGGTAATAATGTTTTGACACGTTGTTTTCTGTACACAATAGTTTCATATTTCAAAACATTTTGGACAAGATTCTTCTAAAATATCAACATTTTGAGAAAGTGTTTTCTTCATGCCATACAATAATATTTCAAAATAACTTCATCCAGATTCAATTAAATGGTTAACGTTTAGAGAGTCGTTTAAACGCCTGGTCGTGTCAATGCAGTTTTAGTCTCCCTTTTCTGCATTAATCTATCGAGTTTGTTGTCAAAGCCTGTTTGCGCTGAAGTTAAATTTTAAAAATGAAAAATGTATTAATTTTGTAAATTATTTGTAAGTATAATAAATAGCAGGTTTTGGGAATTTTTTTTTTAATAAATTATTTATTACAGTTCAATATGGTAACTACAATTTTTTTATAATATTTTTTTATGTATTAACATTAAAATATTTGACAATAGGAGAGATAAAAATAACTATGTTAGAAGCATTTCCAAATTATCTATCATATATTTTTTTAATTGAGCTTTAAAAGCTGATAAAAATGAAGTTTTTTTTTTCAAGTATACTGGCAATTGATTATACTCAAATGGTCCCGCAAATGTAATACAGGGTTGCCCATATTCGACGGACCCATCTGGCAACGCCATAACTTTTGACAGAGATGTCAGATCGCTTAATGACATACCGCGTTTGAAGCGTCAGTCCAAGCAGATTTTTACCATGGAACAATACACGCCACGCGAGCACTCTGAAATAGTTGAAATTTACATTCAACAGAAGAAGTCAATTGTGAAAACTCAACGTGCTTTTAAAATATTAAAAAATGTGAGAAGTGCGCCTTCTAAGAACACCATTAAGCGTTTATACGAAAAATTTTCGACTGGTGAGGCTCTTTCTAATCCGAAGAGGCCAAATAAAAGTCGACCAAGGCGATCGGCCGAGAATATCGCTGCCGTACGAGCCAGTGTTGAGAGGTCCCCAAGAACATCCCAAAAACGCCGTTCTCAGCAGTTGGGTATGACTCGGTCCACTTTACAACGGATTATTCGCGTTGATTTGCATTTGTTCCCGTACAAAATTCAATTGACGCAAAGATTGTTGCCTGCGGACAAGCCTCGTCGATTGGAATGGGCCCAACGAGTCATCGAAATGGCCGATGATGACGAGCAATTTTGGAACAAAATTATCATGTCCGATGAAGCCCATTTCACATTGAATGGGACCGTAAATAAGCAAAATTGCCGTATTTACACCACTGAAAATCCTCAGGAGATTCAAGAATTGCCTCTTCATGACGAAAAAGTCACAGTTTGGTGCGGCGTTAGTGCGAAAACGGTCATTGGGCCGTTTTTCTTCCAAAACGAAAATGGCCATGCTGTTACCATCAACCAGGAGCGTTATCGCGACATGATGACCAATTTTGTGATGCCAATTATTCGTCGAAAGCGTATGAGGCAGTTCTGGTTTCAACAAGACGGCGCTCCACCGCACACAAGTCGCATAACAATCGATTTTCTGAAGAATTTGTTTCCGGGCCGTTTGATGTCGAAAAGTGGTGATTTGGACTGGCCACCGCGTTCGCCCGATTTGACGCCCGCTGACTTCTTCTTGTGGGGACATTTGAAGTCAAAGGTTTACGTTAACAAGCCAAGGACCGTAGAAGAGCTCAAGGACAACATTCGTGAAGAAATAGTCGCTATTCCGGCCGAAATGTTGGCGAAAACGATGGAAAATGCTGCAAAAAGGGCACAATACGCCATCAACGCCAGTGGCGGCCATTTGAGAGATATCATATTCAAAAATTGATGTAAACAAATCTACTTGGAACAAATTAAATGAATAAGATTGCCAACCGCCAAATTTTTATTTTTTTCTTTGATTTTTTTTTAAAAAACATGGGTCCGTCGAATATGGGCAACCCTGTACGTTGCTTGGTCATCTCTAACCGAGAAAACACGACATTTAAATACATTGCTTAACGGGTTGATCTATGGGTGCATGATATATTTCTACGAAAGGATGTTGTAAAGACTCCAATTCCATTTATTGATTTGTGGACATCGATTTTTCTTTTTTAATTATAAAATGTTAATACAATCACTCTGCTCAGCTCCCAATATTTTTAAGGGAAAGTAAGCAAGATCACCATTTCATTTTACTGTTGATATATTGATATAGAATATATATATAGATAGATATAGAAGACTGAAATTTGTCATAAAATATTTCACAGACAAGTTATGTCCAAAATTATGAGAAATTGGTCTAGTAAAAAAACCTAAATGAACCACTAGAAAAATGGTTACTTTCCGCATTCTTTCAACTCTTTCAAAATAATTCATTAATTAAAAAGGATATGCGGTGGTAGAGTATAGATACTAAATCCTGTCCCAAATCATATACGTTTTTAAATGAACGCACTAATTATGGTCGAGATTTTTGAAAAATTTAAAAACGTCTTATATGTAATAGAGAAACGATGTCAGTACATCGTAAAGAGTCAATACATCGTTCAAGGTTCAAGGTACTATGGAGTCATGAGCGAGTGAAATCTGCCAAGTATAAAATATTTTCCATACAAGTTCAGGAATAATGGACGTTTTCTGTGCTTTTACAGGAATTTTACCATGAATTGCATTTATCATTCATTAAAAGCGCTTTATGTGTGGTTATTGAAAAATATTGAAATAATTTATTGTCACCGAAAAAATGGGTCAAGTTGTTATGCTATATGTGAGAACAGGTTATTTCTGATATGCCCACTTACATATATAGGTATAAATTGGGTTGATACTTCGATAATGAGGTGATCAGTGTAGGACTGATGTGGAAAAAATGCCACGATAAATGATAACAGTTGAATGATGGGGAAATAAATATGTGTAGTTGTATAACTGCTTGTTGAAAATACCAATAAATGAGATTACTTCTTTTTCTACGCTTATTTCCATGACACTGTCAAGCGGAATCCATGGTGGCTCATATATGAACTGCTGGCCCAGTGAAAATTGATAATTTCTTTAGCTCTTTCAACAACATTTTAACACAATTAAGGCGGTCCCTTACAAAAGTACAAGGGTTTGCATTGGGCTCGTATTTAACAACTAGCACTTTCTATCGTTTTTAGTTAGTGAACAAACTATATATATGAAGGGAGTAATGAAAACTTCCCATTATTATAGGGATGGTTTAAATGCATGTATTGAAAAGTATCTCCCTTAATAAAGTTTTATCCAGTTTTGGACTAGACTTAGATATGGGTATGACCGTGCTTTTTACAAACACCGGCAGGTGGAAAGACGTGTTGAAACTGTAATAGTTTTTGGCAACGGCCAGCAATATGTATATATATCGTATGTGTTGTGAAATCTTGGAATTTTGTTACAAGTAATAACACTATTTCCATACACTCTATTAAGCGGAACAATGATTACTGGCATACTAAATTAGTTTAAAATTAGATAGTTAAGTAAAATGAGATTTGGAGATCAATTTACCCATTTAAATGGGTAAATCCCATGCTTAAACGGTTTTATAGTGCAATCGTAGCATATGATTCATATGGTCATCCAAAGTTTGGTCCAAATCGGAATGTCAAATATGATGTTACAGTGCTACGAAATTTTGAAGCACATTGATATATTTCTATGGGATGTATAAGACGGAATGTCTGCGGCCAAATTGTTTTTGTTCCTTAAGTACGATGGAATAGAATTATGCTGCATTTATCTGCGACCACCCAATTCCCTCTATTTTTGTCCCAACGATATATAGGGGCGAAGCACTGCACTGCATATAACAAATGCCTTATTCTCACAGTTTAACAAAGTTTTAATTAGGAAATTGCATTGCTCCACTGTACGTATACTATTGTCGCCACCATCAACTTGTGTTCGCACATTTAACACACTTGTTGCTTGTTATGGTTATTTTGTTTTGTTTTTTTTTTTAATTTGGAGAGATTGTGTGGTGGGGGTGGTGAGTTTCACATTACTGCTGTCTAGCAATAATCTCACGCAGCGCAGTGTTGAATTTTGTGACGGTGTAGTCTATGCCACCGCCAACACACAAATACATTTACAGCACTGTGGGGTATTGGAGTCCCCGCTACAGTTTTTGTAAATTTTATGAGATTTTCGGTTTCTCATTCGGTCATAATCAATTGCGAAGGGTAGGGAGTCAGTGGTGCGGCGTATTATGGCCGAGTGGTATTGACGTTAAATTTGTTCACAACGTTAGACAATGTAAGTTATTACGTTGGCTGTGCTCTGGCTGGAGTCATGAAACATAATTACGTTGAGTCACAGTGTTAGTGACTCCCGCCCATTTCATTGGCTTATAAACATTTTATCTCATCATAAATTTTAATGGGAATGAATGAGTGTTTAGTGCTTTTTGATGTATTAGATTGAAAGATATTTACAATGCTAATGTGCTCACTCCGGAGATATGATAGCCAATGTGATTATCTTTTGTGAACTTTGTACATGTTCAATTTTGTTCTTTAAATAATCTTCTTTTACTTTTCCTTACCTTAATTGTTGCAGAAACGGATTTTAAGGAACGCTTAATATCGGCCGTTAAGAAGGAGGTTAAGCAATTGATGGAAGAGGCTGTTACAAAGAAATACGTTCATGAGGAAAGCACTACCGTCACACAATTATGTGCTGCCGTGGAAACATGTCTGAGCCAAGGTTTGCGACGAAGAGCACTGGGTCTGTTTAAGACCTCGTCGACGACTGCTTTGTTGCACAAAATTGCCAAAGTTTGTTCTGATGCAGAACATATCAGTAAAATGGTGCAAGAGATAGAGGCACAAGATCCCACTAAACGTTCTTCGTCAAGCAGTGAGAGCTTCAATCGTCCTCCAATGTTAAAGAAGGGCAGCAGTGGTTCGGTGACAGGAGCGATGAGTACGAGTTGTTCGACAACCACGTTGGCAGCAATGAAGTAAGTTGTAATTGAGAAAAATAAATCCAATACTACCGCTACGTATTCACTCTATGTTCTTATGCCGAAATTTAACTGGTTTGTCTTGTAATTTGTGTTTCAAATCAATGATGGCACCTTATTTACAACAGTTTTACCGGGTTATTCATTTCTCGGTTGCGAAAGTAAAGTTGAATAAAACACACATAAAGCTATAATTTCGATAAAACTTTTATTTCATTATAAAGCTTGGACTTTGCACAGGGTTGACCATATTTGCAACGCTTCCAGTCTTTTCAAATTTCTTTATAATCTGGTCAATTCCTTACATAGTAGGTCGATTATGATGACCATAATCATGACCGTAATGCAAGTAAAGTAACCACGTCTGAATCACCACTTTTGTAATAAGTTTTACATACTATTTAACTGTTGTTAAACGATCAATATTCGCAAATGGGAAACCTTTCACCAAATAAATAAAACTTCAGATGATAGGTATTTAGCAGCTGATAGGTAATTAGCAGCTCTCGACAATTAAAAACCTAAAGTTTTTTTTTATAGATTTGTGACAAAGGCGATATTCTGGCAATTTATATCAAGTGAATGAAGAAATGTGTAAGGGAAAAAATTTTATTATTGATACTTTTAAAACAGCATAGCTCAACCCGTACAAACGGGTTGAATTCCAAGTTTCATGTTGTCTTTTTTGATATTTCAATATAGCCTATCTAAAACAATGCATATTTCCAACTAGTTGGTTAAGAGCCAATTATTTTGTAGGGTCACATTTGGTACTTTGGTCAAAAAATTATGTTACCATCAAATCTGTTCATGTGGTGGGTTCCAAAAGGCAGGATTATTTTACTCGAAAAAGACCGACAAAGTTATGCGCAGGTAGCAGAAACTGGAAAATTTAAACGTTTTCGCTTCAAACTCGAAAAAAAAAAATAAAAGAGAGAATTTTGCTTTTAAATTTAGAAAAAGTGAATGGAAGTAAAATTTCAAACAGTTCGATAAATGTGGTAAAAATTGGTTTATTTTTCAAAACAAACAGATCTTCTTATGTAGGTGAAGGATCAACTTCTCACTTCTTAATTCCCTGAGTAGAAAATTTAAGATGTTTGAAGAACGGAGATACCAGGTTTTGCTTTTATGTCATTGGTTTTGTAGGAGTTATTTCAAATCATATCTTTTCCTGTCGATCCATTGACATGTTTCTTTTGTGGCAGTCTTTTGGAAAGTTTCATTAGGTCAGTTGTTCTTTTACAAATGCGGTAGCCCTGATGTAACAAAGATATCTCGTGAATGCCAGTTGAATGCCGCCTATGGCAACGCCATGTTAACGTGTTAGGTCAACTTATTATAAACTTCTAAGTCAATATCAAGAAAGGGTCGATTGTGCCAGTATTGCCCGGCAGATTCTTTAAGAGTATCGAAAGCTGCTCGGAAACCCAAAAGGAAACATTACGCTTTCCTCTTCTCTAAAAACTAAACTATTCATAGCCGAATATTTCTTTTTTAATCCTGCCTGATGCTCTGTAAGTTTTAGCCTGGTGCCAGGTTCCTTCAAAAACATTTTGGGCTCGTTTGCGAAGAACTATTGCGTTATCCTATCCAGTTTTCATTATTTTTCAATTTATTTGATTTTTGATTCCTTTATAATCCTTCTTCTATTATACTTTTCTTTGGACCATAAGTGGTGGATAGTGTTCTGAAAATATAAATAATTTGGACAAATAGGATAGTTCAATGTGTAATGTATGAAAAGAAAGAATTTTTCACACGCCCACTTATTGGCGATGGTACGTCGTCCCCGGCGCTGCAACCAGCAAATCATGCTGGCTATATACGCTACGAACCGTGCGAGTTAGTGGCGCATGCTTAACTTTGCGCCTGTTCAGTAGTTTTAATGCACTTACGATAAAAGAGTTGCCGTTTTTCACAATTTATCTCAGGGACCATCAACCCCATATTTGATATTAGGAACAAAGTCGGTAGAAATCACTTTAATCTATAAACACGACGACATTATCAGGAGAAGCAGAAAGGATTGGATTGATTTTTTGCACTTGTAATCCTATTCGGGGTATACTTATTTAGTACAACAAAACTCAACGCAATGCTTCTTTATAGAAGTGTTTAGTTATTTACATTTTAACTTTCTTTATTGACATTTTATTGGAAAGACGTAGATAAATTCGATTATTCCCTTTTCAGATATCTTTGGATACGTCTAGCTCTGTACGAGAAGCGTCTTGTAAAAATCATCGAATATCTTGTAGAAAATGCCAGCTCATATTATGATCGCGATTCCTTAGTGGCTGACTCGGATTATGGCTGCATTTTGAGTTCCCTTCTGGTGGGGCCATGTGCTCTTGAGTTTACTAAAGCTAAAACAGCTGATCACTATTGGACAGATCCGCATGCGGATGAGTTGGTACAACGACATCGCATTGGGCGCAGATCATCCTCGGTGTCATCAAGAACGCCGATAATAAATTTTAAAAGAAGTCTAAATACCAGTACCGATGAGGCGAACACGGGAACATTCAAATCCATTGCTACGTGTACGGTAGCTAAAGATTATGTGGAATCACTGCATCAGAATTCTCGGGCCACCCTGTTGTATGGAAAGAACAATGTGCAGGTGTTGCCGGTAATATAAATAAGTCAGGAATCTTCCTAGTTAACGCATATTAACGCCTGTTTCGTTTTCTGTTTTTTTTTTTTTTCTAAAATAGAAAGATTGCAGTGAACCCATGCAGGGATATTTGAGTCTGCATCAGCATATACAGACCCTGACTATCAAATGGACCCCCAATCAGCTTATGAATGGTTATCAGGAAGCCGAGGAGGATGACAGCAAAGAATCCTATTGGGCCTATGCATTGAACATCAGCGTGGACGACATCGTGTATGTGCACTGCCATCAAAATCGTGGTGAAGACAGTGGGGGAACTGTAATTCTGGTGAGCCAAGATGGTGTGCAACGTCCCCCGATTATATTTCCAGAAGGTGGCCACATGCAACAATTTTTGAGTTGTTTGGAGACGGGTCTGTTGCCTCACGGACAATTGGATCCTCCCTTGTGGTCTCAGCGTGGCATTGGTAAAATATTTCCTTGGCCAAAGAGCGTACGAAGACGCATATTACCCTCGGTTATGGAATCGTTTGATGAGACACCGATCGATTATGTTTTCCGCATTGTTAGCAAGAGCAAACATGAAGAGTTTGGTAAGACGACGAGTTTTGCTGAGATATTTAAATTCATATGTCCTTTGCCGATTTTTGTAATCTCGGGAAAACTAATTGGTTATTTAAAATATAGGTATAACTGTTTACAATCCTAAAGCAGTTGGATTAGTATGCACAACCACAAGTGTAGATAATATTTTACATACATATATGAATAGTTCTATTCGATCATTTTCTGTTCTCCAATGCGGTGTAAGGATGTAAAAAGTTCTCTTTTATAACTTGAAGTACTCATCTATTTCGTCTGAGTGTTGAAAATTTCGATAAAAACCGAAACGCTTAAGCTAGCAGGCTGACATAATGATGCAGGTTCGAAATTGCGCATTATCGGCTTAGTGCGACCATCAGGTCGACATCAGGATTGGATGTTGCTCTAGAAGAGAAATTTTACCATTTACCCTATTTACGATGCTACTTCATATATAAGGAGAAAAACCATTCCAACTAAAAATTATTTTAAAATTCCGCCCTAAATGTTACGCAGAATTATAGCAAAAATAAAAAAATTTTCAATGGAAAAACGAGATCTGGTGTTGAAACTTCACTATGCTTCCACGGGACTGCAGGCGTCAAAAGTGTAGTAAAGTGTAGTAGGAAAAAACTGGACACCATGTAAGGACTTAGTCTTCCTCTAAAATAACAGTAAATTTTTAGTATTTATTTTAACGAATTGATAGAGTAGCCAATATTTGTTGTACAGAAAAGGCAATTTTTGACAGCCAATAAACCATAACAGGATGATTGCACAAAATGTCTTGAATATTGATTTTGTCATCTATTTGATTCATTTGTTGAAGATATTTTTTAACATTGGTAGCTAAATGTGGGTAGAATTAAGTATGAGAAGGGGCATCCACAGAAGCTCATTTATAACACATTTCAGTTTTATTGTAAATTTATTTCAAAGCACACTAGAAGTTTGTTTCTGATTTAAAATCGAAATTTTTTTCTTACCAAAATTTAAATTAGAAACCTATAGAAATTTGATTTTTTTATTTCAAAATAATAAAAAAGGCATTTTGATTCGAAAATCAAATAATTTAATTAATAATTTAAACTTGATGCTCTTTAGCAAAGAAAAATGTCCGACTCCAAATTACGAAAGATAAAAACTGTACAAACAATCAGTTTTCATAAATGCCATTTTTCGATTGCATTCCGATCATGTTCCTTTAGAGAGTATAATGTGAAAAATCTTTAGCTATGTTGATGACTCCTGCAATAAATGAAAATTTTATCTTATGTGATCATAGGAAGACTTTAAATGCAGAAGTCGTTGGATGGTTCCACTACTTACGAGTTTGGTCGGCGAAATTTATTTTTGGTACTCCCATATTTTACGAAATAAATTCGTTAACGAATTTTTATGATAAGTAAATCGAGAAATGTAACATTTTTACTAATTGCAATATTTTTGCTGATTATGGTCGGTATTTAGAAGATTTAACATCACTCGGCTAGTGCATTGTAATATCATTTACATTCTAATGAATATAAGACTCCTTTTCATTAACTTGTTTAACTTGTTTAAATTCTTGTTTAAATTCATAATTAAATATGAAGACTCTTTGCATTAGAAATTGTATTAAATAAGTGCAACTTTTTCGCCGAAAATATTTTGAAAGGTTAGAAATCTATTTGTTTATGTTTGCATGTCTTTTTAGCTGCTACCCACTCGATATTGGATTTTGTACGAAGTGCACCACGGCGAGCCCAACTTAGCAGTTGCTCCACTACTGGAAGCAGTGATTGCTCCAGCAAAAGCCTCTCTATGGATCAACATCCTTTGGAGTCACCTCTTTTGCACACGCAGCAAAATGCGAGTATTGAAATGGTCTGTTCCACCATGAGGAGACAAATCATATCACGGGCCTTTTATGGATGGTTGGCCTACTGTCGGCACTTATCCACAGTGCGGACACATCTGTCGGGATTGGTTAATGGAAGGATAACGCCGGAATGTGGGTATACGATTATCCTTTTTGTACCAACACATTTATATACTCTTTAATTCCAGTGAAAGCTGATGAGGAGGGTTTGACTGTTGAGAAATGGAATGAGCTCACTGTGAATGGCGCGACCAACAACGCGAACGAAGTCTTCCGTTTAGTATATTTTGGTGGTGTGGCCCCGGAGCTACGGAAAGATATTTGGCCCTATCTATTGGGTCATTACGTCTTTGGCACTACAAATGAGGAGCGTGAAAAACAAGATGAAACTTGTAAGCACTATTACGAAACAACAATGAGTGAATGGTTGGCCGTAGATGCCATCGTCCAGCAGAGGGAGAAGGAGAAAACTGCAAGGGCCGTGGCGAAACTTAGCTCTGGCAGCAACAGCGGTCAAGACAAAACAATAAAGGCAGTAGAAATAGAAACGGCTGATCTTGATAATGAGGTGTTTGAGGATATGTCCGATATATCAGATTCTGGTGATTTGGAATTCGATGATGAACAAAAGACCGCCTCCCAAGTCGCCGCCGTTAGTTCGACGGGCCATCTAATGGTAAAGCCCATACCCAGAGCTATGAAAACAAGCACCGATTCGGGGCACGTCGATGAAATTGCTGATGATTTAAATTCGGATGACATGGAAAGTGAGTTGAAACATTCAGACATCAATGCGGGCATTGATGACGACACTAAATGCAGTCTGGAATACAACACAAAGGACGTAGATCAGATGAGCAAGCCAGAATCGGTTACAAATTTAAATCGCAGTGCGAAAAGTACACCTTCGACTTCTTCATACGATACCGTTGGAAATGGCTATCATGAATTGAAGACATTACAATCAAATCAATATCTGGCTTCTGATGAAATGGACACAAAATCCATTTTAAGCCCTGAGTACCTGAGCGCTGATGATTTTCAAGAACAATTGACTTGCGATGACGACACCGACGCCGTGGGTAACATGGACAGTAGTAATGAATATAAAACATCGGTTATTGTAACTAATGCTTCTGTGGATATTGCCAACTGGGATCATAGCCCCAAGAAATGCAGTGGATCTATGCCACCAGTTGAAGAGCACCCGCAACAGACCGCTTTAGAATCCTTGCAGGAACCCAAGTCAGCATGCGTTTCACCGGCCAGTTCAAATGGTGGAATATATAGTGTATGTAATATAAGTGCTGCTTTTGAAATTAGTCAAGATTTATGTTCTGTGTGATTTTGTTCGGCTCCAGGTCAAAGAACTCAAAAATCACTTTTCAATTGACTCCGGGAAAAATATTAAATAAAACGACTAGAAACAATACCAACATCCTCGCTCCATACATATATTATACAGAACATAAATCAAAATAAGGTCAATAATATACACAATTAATCGGGATTTTCAGCGTTAAAGCGAAAACTGAGTTTGGAAGGACAACACAATAATGAGTTTAACTCAGAAATCCATAACTTACAAGACAAGATATTTGAAAAGAAAGATAATGTCTTGGGAGATTCCATTATATTTTTCGTAGGGAAATATGTGCATATATTTTAATAATATATTGTGACAACGTGGATTAGAAGGATGAAATAGATTGATAAATACAATTCAAAAATGACCGAGAATTATCTTAAAATAAAGGCAGGATATTACGATTGATCAAATATACTGGAATCTGTAGATAAATAGAAAAAATAAAAAATTCCCTTGAACACCACGAATGAGATATGGGAGACCTTTCACATTCAGTGGGCTTACACGCATTTTATTTGAAGACTCATTCAAAGGGAACTACAGTGTAATGACATTTCCTAGTCTTGTCGACTACCCGACTGCTCAAACCTACACCTACATTGACGTGACCGCCGCCTAAATAATGGTATGTGGTTGTGTCGTGGTGGGAATCCATGACCATGATCCGCTCATTGCAGCACAAGTGCAATATCGTATGAATCAATTAAAAAATAATCATGTTTTTAGGGTTATTTCAAATAAAATGCGTTTCATATTTATAATATACCCATGCACACAAACTTAGGGACTTGCGCAGATAGCAGTACTTTTATTTTTGCGATTATTCTGTTTTTGACGTGTTTCGCAATTATAATGCCAAATTCAATTAGTGAGTTTTTAAAGGTGCAAGCGATAAAATCATTATTATTTTTGTAAAGAAGTGATAAAATTTAGTAATAAAAGAGATAGAAAAAAGTCTGACAGAACACGAAATAGGTAAAATAATCGCATACAAGGACGAAAGATCCAGGGCAGAGAAATTGGAAGCAAACTGGACAGTAGCCATAGTTTCATTAAAAATTTTTACGTGATCCTGACGCTTATGGATCTAATAAGCACTGGTCAGTTCATAACATGCATTGTTTTAGAGAGAACCAAGATTTTGTCTCTCTGCTGACGTGGATTACGGCGTTATCGTGTTGGAAAATACAGTCTCTGTCACCATTTTCATCTAGAAATATGATAAGACTGTTTTCCAAAAGTCGGATATAATCTGCACTTTTGATTCTTGACGATGCAAACTCCTGCTTCAAACATACTGCTGCAGAAATTGCTGCCTAAATCATCACATTTCCACCTCCAAAATTTCGCTTGAAAAATAATATCGGCTCTTTCCTCAAATCATACCAATAACGCCAGAAACCATCAGACCATGTAAATTCTATTTTTTTATCCGAAAAAATTGCCTACAGTTTTTATGTTTACAATAAAAACAAATCGATCAATAATTTTGTGTGGCTTACGGATGTCTATTGTGTGTTCATATTTTGCCGCCCAAATCCATAGTTTGTGTTCAGCTTTTAAAGCTGGAATGCATCTCATTCGTTTATTTATTATAAAATTCGAAATCTTTAATATCCGCCAAATGGTGGTGCGACTGACATTTGTGTCCAATACAGCTTGCAAGTCGCGTAAACTTTTCGATGTGTTGCTGGCGCTTTTTATAATTTGTGGCTCATCGCTGTTAGAAAGTATTTTTTTCCTTCCTGAGCGCTTATTAGGATCTCGTAAAAAATCGTGGTTCTAGAACTGCAATAAATCGATTAACATTTTTCAAAGTATTTTTTTTTTTCACTCCATACAAGTGCAGGCACTCCAGAGTACACGCATGGATGGTGAAAAAATGTGGTTAGACCAAAAAACATTTTATGAGATCCTAGAAGAAACATGCAACACGAACTTGATTCAAAAGTCAGTAGAGAGGGTGTCCTAGTGCGTTTCTATGGGGTTACCACAAAGACGTCTACAAATTTAGACAAATGTTAGAGCAATGATAGTGCGTATCATTAATAACGTTAATATAGATACGAATCATCACGTATTTGCGGATGAGATTCAAGGTTGATCACAATGGAAAGGGTAATTAATCAAACATAGAGACCTCTACATCTCCAAATCTGCATACTTCTGATGTAGCCAAAGAGTACTCCAATTAATGTTCCCACTTCCTACGACACAACATTATGCCTCTATCTCACTGTTCCCTGCGAACTACATGATAATTACGCACTTTTAAGTAAAAACCTTTCCTAAGACAAGTGATGAGGAATTTCTCATAGTGTCTAAGGACTGGTGTCACTGTTGCCGGTTTAGCTTAATGGATGTCTTTTTGTATCATTTTGATTCAGACGCTTTTTCGACAGAATTTTCAGCTTAATTTTTATTACGTTATTTTTACGGATGCACAGTATGTCGTAATACAATTTAAAATAATCACGAGTAAATTGCAAATCGTTTTTTATTAATGATACAATATTGAGTTTAGAACTCTGAATTGATAATTTTCTTTAAAACATAACCATATTATTCGGATTGGTTTCGATATCTATTCAGGCAATGAGTGAAATTAAATCTCAGTTACCAAAACGGAATTAATAGTAGTTTTTACAATCGCGACTAAAATCAATTAATGTGAAATCGAACTTGCGACAGGAATGAAAATATTCCATCGATAGTTAAACGGGTACGATATTATGTCGTCCATTTGGGTGACTGACATATCAAATTATATAAAAATTTTGGACTATATTTTTGGTTAATTACCTCATTTTGCTCATTAAGATACTCCCAATAAGCGAAATGAAAGGTAAAAATCGTATGAAGTTTTGTTCGATATTCCAATGAATGAAATATACGAATTAAAAACTATGGGGTCCCATATATAAAAAACATAGTTATAATAAACTATGATAATTATGTTTTTTGAAGAGCTGACACCTTAATAGTCAAGTCTACGCAACCGGCCTCGTCTTTAAGCAGTAGTACCGGCATAGTGAGCCTGAAATTGATGTGCGTGCAAGCTCACATACAATAAAGCTGAAACTTGCTCCATAGATAAAATGTAGTGAATATATGCTATTTACATATAACTAATTTTAATTTATAACTAATTCTAAATGTTGTCTCTATTTCATCTATATGTATTTTTGTTTGTTTTAGAGCGAGCTATTGGAACAATTTGGTTTAAATTTACATAGAATCGAGAAGGATGTGCAGCGTTGTGATCGAAATTATGACTATTTCAAAAATGAAAATCTGGATAAATTAAGGAATGTTATATCCACGTAAGATGCTCTTAAGCCATTAACGAAAACTTCTGCTATATGTGCTCTTTCTAATACAGTTACGTTTGGGAACATTTGGATATTGGGTACATGCAGGGCATGTGTGACCTGGTGGCCCCTTTGTTGGTTATTTTCGACGATGAATCGTTAACTTACAGCTGCTTTTGCAAACTTATGGAGCGCATGATTGATAATTTTCCGAATGGTGGGGCCATGGATATGCACTTTGCCAACATGAGGTAGGAGAGAGTTTGAAAAGTGTGTGAGAGTCTAATATTTGCAACCAATTCTCTTTTCTTACTCCCTTATAGATCCCTCATACAAATATTGGATTCGGAAATGTACGATCTTATGGATTCGAATGGAGATTACACACATTTCTACTTCTGCTATCGCTGGTTTTTGTTAGATTTCAAGCGCGAACTGATATATGACGATGTTTTCGCTACCTGGGAGGTGATATGGGCCGCCAAACATGTAGCCTCTGGACATTTTGTATTATTTTTGGCATTGGCTTTACTGGAAACGTATCGGGATATTATTTTGTCGAATAGCATGGATTTTACGGATGTAATTAAGTTTTTCAACGGTAAGCACAAATATGGTATGCAGCGTGTAAAAAATCGAATATTATCTGATGTCTCTTACAGAAATGGCTGAACGTCATGATGCCCAATCAGTTTTGCAACTTGCCCGCAGTTTGGTTTTGCAATTACAAATGATTATTGAAAACAAGTAAAACTGTGTTAATGAGCGTATTTACCTAATGAGGCTAAATGGTCAAAGTCCCTTAATTTAAGTTTCTGGTAGATAAATCTGCCCCTTCCTATGCCTTTTCCCAGCTGCATAGTTTCAAGGGGTAACCAAAATCTTCCAATAGTTGTTAGTGCAATTTATTGATCAAAATATCGTAGGAATAATTTTAAGTTGTGTTGAATATGCCACAAACCTTTCTTTCGGAAATGATTCAAAGAAGTTATTTTATAAAATTCTTGAAAATGTGACAGCAACATAATTTTTGGCTTATTTTGCTTGTGAAAGTAGATTCCAAATAAACCAAATGATATCATAATATGATTATCATAATGATCACAATCTTTGATGATAATATTATCCTTGGAATTAGAAATACATTTTTTTATACTTCATATTGCTTAAGTAAGTAATATGTGAGTAAAAATTGTTTATGAGCGAAAATTCAATGATTTATACTTTTGTGGTATCTATTTATTCAAAGTGTACAACGTGTAAATCTTATTACGAAGCAATTTTACGCTTTTTGAGATCTTTTCAACTGTCTTTCAAATGAAACAAAAATGTTCGCACTTTTTTGGACTTTTATATGGTGGACGAATTTTTTCATGGTATTTTTTTTTTGTCGATTATTATACTCTCCCCTTAAAATTATGTTATTCTTCATACGGAAGCCCCCAAAAAAAGTGAAACAATTTCAGCAAGAATTTATAATTTGTGCCAATGTGGTAATTTTATGTTAATTCGTTGCTTACAGATTATATTCGGTAAAAGAGCGTTAGATACGGAAAGCATAAATCCATGTTAGTGCACTTTCTTAATGAGACCGCCCCAATGTGGCAGCAGCAGTTATTCAGAAATGAGAAGAAATCATCTTCTACGTTTACTTTTTAGACGATATTTCTGAACATCGTCCACGACACTGTTGTCACAGGTATCATAGGTGGACATTTTTTTTTAGTATTTTTCTTATAATTTCGACTTTTATTTGTTAATTAAAGGCCACATACTGTGCTAATTATTGGAGATTAAAGGGAACCATCTCTGAATTTTATCCCTATTGTGCAGATATAATATTATAGCGCAGATATGATATATGACAGATCAACACCACATTGTTAACCGGTATATAAGACTTGGTTTCGTTGAACTTTTGGTGTCCGTCCAAATTTGATGTAGCACAAAACACTTGCAAAACCGGTAATTATAAGGACGTACAGTTATTATGAGGGCGTATTGGGCGTAAAAGTAATGGTAGAGGTTAAGGAAAAATGGAGAAGCTTTATGTCATCAAAAATTATTTTGTTGCCTTTAAAGTGAGCGAATTGAGTGAAGTACAGCTGGAATACAGTTCAGTTTACTAAATATTTATTTCTCCAAATGGAACGTTAGTGTAGGAAGCGGGAAAAGTCACACGACGCTATGATAGATCAGCACAATGTTTTGTCCTTGTGTTTTGTCTATGAATATGAAAAATTTTTGGCGCAGCGAAGGTTTATACACTGAATTAGAATTAATGAAATATTCTTTCATTAAAATATTAGTAAAATATTATGAACGCTAACGAACGCTTTGTGTAGTCGAGTAATCGACAAGTCTGGTAAATGCTTCTCAAACTATGACATTCGGAATCGTCGTTAAACTGCATGTCACTAAAAATAGAATACATGTAAGCTCACTAAATGTGACAGATTCTTCCATATCTCATTCATGAGTGGGAAGGGATTTGTTTTTTTCCTGTAAAAAATTTGGTCCTTTGTGAATGTTTCTCTACAAAATTACATGATGCCTAAATAATAAATATTGTTTATCGTTTGCCTCTTTGAAAGAAATTCCGAATACACCACGTCGAACTAAACACAAAAAACTATCAGCATTACCCAGATCTTTGAACGACTTTGTCCTTTATACGTTTTACAGAAACAGTTGAGCGTTCAATCGTGTTATTAATAAAAATAGCTTCTGCTCATGTCAGTTCAAAATACTGGGACGTTTATGTACAAACCAACTATTAATTGAATAACGCCGTAAGATATTATTCGATTAATTTTCCATTTATTTGAAAAACTTTCATAATTCTATAAAATTTCGTGACTAACAAAACGAGACAGTTGTATTGTAATGGCAAAATATTTACATATGCTTGTAAAATTCTATAACACAATGAAATATAGAACACGGAGACATACAAAATGTGGCAAAAAATTAATTTTTTTTAATGTAATTTGCACCAAAATAGTTTTGCTTAAAAACCCTGGTTGTACTAATATTCATTACACTACATATGCTTATGTGTAAAGCCAATGTTTATACCAGATGGAGCGCAGCATTTTGCAACAAGTAATTTTTATGTTTTTTTATTTTATTTCGATGGTAGTCCAGACCATTGTCCTTGAAACAAAATAAACATTGAAAAGAAGAAACCTTTGCAGAAAGTAAGAAAAAGTCTTTTTTTTTGTATGTGATAAATCAGCTATCTGAAAGCAGAGACACAAAATTGCCAAAGTTTAACCAACCAGGAAACCAAAAAAGGGTTCTTTCTTTAATTATCTGGTAGTTTGGTCTACTGGAGCGAAAAATTGAACGCGCATGTATAATAAAGTTTGAAAATATATGTCCTAAATTAACACACAAAAATTTGTTTAGACAGAAAAAATTTTTTAATAATTGTTTAAAATAAAAATATCAGATTGATCGACTTCTGCCGCAATTTTATAGTATAGGATTTATTTTTGTGTTATTTTCTCAAATTATAGAGTAGCCATGATTTAACAAGAGCCAGCTGAAATTTTTAAATTGAAGGAGGTAAACAATTTACAAGTTTTAAAAACAAAATTATGTCTGCAGTATATTAAATGTTATTTATGTAATCTAGAAAAATATTTACCACATAATACTAACAAATATCATTTTGTACATTAAAGGCAGCAAATATAGTTTTTTTTTCAATTTCAAAACCTGAATAATTTGCATGTCCTTCAATGAAATCAAAACTCGAAGAGATCCAGTATTTAAAATTACATTAAACAACAGATGAAGGTTTTTTTTTTTGCTTAAAGCCTCAACAAACCCAAATTATTATTGCAGTGCATTGATGTGACATCACAAATCATATTCATACTCTTTTTTCAAAAAAAAAAAAAAAAAAAAAAAAAAAAATAATAAATAAAAAAATAATAATAATAACAATGCAAAATGGAATAAGTCGTAATAAAATAATATCCAAAATATATGAAATAAGTCAAAAAAAAAAAAAATTAATGAAATTAATCCCAAATAATAAATGAAATCGGTGCCAAATTCAGAGTGGAATTTCAAAGTAAAATAAATCCTAATAAACTAAGTAAAAAAAGAAGAAGAAATAATTAGCCACCAATTTATACTTGCAAAGTAAACTTAACGTAATTAAGTGAATTTCTTTTTCTAAGTTTAGCATCCGACTATAAATTGACTAATATTACTCCCACTATACGAATCATAAATGTTAAACAATATGATTAATATTAGTAATACTTATTTAGCGAATGTAAGAAAATTGTTAACAAAAACATAGCGCAATTTTTTTGTTAAAAATTAGTAGCCGCAGCACTATGCTGTTGGGTAAAAATTCCACAAACTAAAATAAATCGCGATCAATGTTAAAATAATTTACCAAATTTACCAAAGGAAATTATGACAATTGTTAAAAAAATCGATCGATTATTCATCTAACAATTTTCGTCTGCGGTTGATTGTTCCAAAAACACCGTTGTTAAAACCGTTTGCTCAAATATATCAGACGTTTATAACACCATTGTAGAATTTTGAAATGAATACAAAAAGCAGCAAGATCAAAAGATAGGAAATGGGGCAGCTTTCTTTGAAAGATTTATTGACCACATAGTAGCTCATGTTGCCAAACTTATAGACACTTGTAAGCAAAAACGAAAAATTGTTGAACTTTTTGCACTGTAGCATCCTTATTGAGACCCTAATATTTATAATTTTTATTAGTTATATCCAAAAATGTAAAACATGAAAAATATGATATTTCTACATCCATTTTGGTATCTAAAATTCAATATTATTCCCTTAGTATATTTCCAAATTTGTCTTTCATAAAAGACTACAAATTTTTACACCAAAATTAATAATGCTAAAAATACCTAAAATTTGTCAAATTTGCTTTGCCATTTACTTTCTAACAAACCTTCTGTGTTTTTTGAAGGGCATATTGTGAATATTGAAAAATATGGAACTGATTATAAACAAAAATAATTCAAAAATTTGTAATGCAAACTTTAGGAAAGTTTGTGATTTATAAACGTAAAATCGAAACAATTCCGTCGTAGGTCTATAAAAATTATGTGCAATCAGGGGCAATTAAGGTATTACAACACCATAAAAAAATATTTCTTTCATTCATCACCACCAAATTGTAAAAAATTGTATACTTTAGTCAGATTTGTCAAGTCATTGAGTTGATTTTTGAACTAATAGACACTTTTCCGGCTTTTGCTCCATAGTGCGACAGCAAAAGTCTCTAAAGTTATATATTTATGTTAATATTCAAACATGGAACATTTTCATTGAATGCTGGAAGTTTTCATTTAGTTTATTATTTGTTATTCTTTTCCAACAAATGGGTAAAATTTTTAATATTCTCTTGAAAATGTATTTAAACTGTGCTATCAAAAGTTACTACTGCCTCAAAACTTTTCCCAAATAACGTGCAATTTTGCTGGTCAGTCAAGCAAAAAGGTATGATTTTCTGCTGTCCTCTTCGTCCTTTAAAAAACAGCATTCGTCGAGACCTTATTATAGCTGTTTTTCTGGTGGTGTCATTTTTTAACTCCAGCTTTGGATTTAGGGTTGAGCAACAGGGCAGAAGTGGCAGGTAATCTTTTGCTCTATTCCGCTTTTATCCATCTTATTAGTTGGAAATGTTTTTCCTAGCCAAATGCTACTGTTCCTTTCTTAAAGCGTTGTTGGAAAGGTGTATTTTATAACAATCTAATTTATAGATATACGTTTTTGAGATTGTTTGATTACTGATCCACCGATTGGATTAATGTTTGTTCTTTTACAAATCCATCTATGTATTATCAAAACTATTAAACTATATGAAATTCAAATAGCAGATGTACATTTACATGAAATTCCAACTGATCAATCTATTTTCACTTTTTAAATCTGTTTAATGCAGTTCCCTTTCATGTTATTTTCTGAAGGATGCCCAAATATTTCAACAAGTTGCTTACTGAGTTATTTTTTTTCTTCCACTAACATTAATATTAATTATGATTGAGAGCCTGATGACGGAAGGGTATTAATTTTTGTTTTTATGCATGCCAAAATGTAAGCATTCCTCAGCAAATTGTCTATACATTTTAGCTCAATCAGTAACTTTGGATGCCAATAACTGTTAAAATTTTTGTCGCGCTAGAGAATGCTGTTTCAAAGAAACTGCTCGATATGTCAGCAGTAAGGATTAAAGAACTGGTTGGCTTAGTGGCTCCCCTTACCGTGAGGTATTTTTCAAGTCGCAAAGCATTTCTTGTATCCAGTGAAGCAAATGACGGGGATACAGATTAATGATTTCTTTTATAACTATCTATTATTATTAAAGAATTTTAGAAAACTCAGCAATTTATGAGAATCTTGCTGCAATTACTTCTTTTTAAAACCGGACTTTGTGCTCAAAATATAGATATTTCTATGTCAGAGTTTTCTGTAATAATTACGAAAGCAGCCTTCATATCAGAAAACCGAAAGAATTTATTTATAACTCAAAAAGAAACAAATATGCATTTTAAAATTATTATATATATTAAATAATAAAACCATAGGCAAATATCACACAATTATATTAGAGTAGTAGTCCAGTAGTAGTCCGAGAAAAATTATATTAGAGTAGTAGTCCATGAATGCAAAAACAATATCCAAATACGAATATGGTAACTCTATAAATAATAATAATAATTCTTCGTAATAGAAAGCAAAGAATTTCCAAGTAGCAAACAAATCTCACACAAACCCAACTTACTATATGATAGAATTTGTTGTGTGTATTAAGATTTAGAAAGCCCCCTAAATTATCGACGTTTCCTTGACACAAACGGAAGCGCGAGAGCTCATTGTATTATATTTAAACTAAACACTACATCCTTAAGAGACTGTTATACTACATATAATTTATTCCCCTTCTTTATCTATTAACCACGTATAAGTAAAATGTTCACCGACTATTAATATTTTGAATTGCCAAAATCAAAACGGAAATTTAACCAAAAGAAAAAACTTTATCAATGTGTCCTTGTGTACCTTACAATAAAACAACAGAAATTATTTACCAAACTAACTGTAAACGACAACTAGAATTTTTTATATCGGATAATACTATTGAACTCGATGTGAGAATTTATCGCTTGAATCGGATACCAGAGATACAGCAGTACTTTTTCCAAATGTACCACAAACAATATTTCCTATTTATACTATATGTGATCTCGTATATACCACTCTATATACCTATATATACTACTGTGTATTGTTTAATTGTATATTTTAAATACTATAATTGTGACAGCTGTTTGTTGATTTTACACTATTGTATTATGTGGAAATTTATTCTAAAGTTTGTTTGAGTCTGAGTTTCTTACTAATACAATAATGAAATTATAAGCAGTTACGAGTACTTAGTAAATTTTTGAATAAATAGAATGAACAAAAATTATAAATATTCATATTGTTCTTTTGGTTTCATTTAAAACATAATTTGGTATAGAGTGCCCATAATCTCCCTTAGTATACGCGGCACTCGGATCCAATTACAGTAACGGCAATTGATGCTGGCGACTATATCGGATATCAATGCCGGGTAAAGGCTCAAATGATATACCAAAAGTATATAATTCTGTTCAAGTAATCAGCAGGACCAAACAGCGTGAGAAATATTTACGATGGCATAATTTTAAGGGGAACTGGATCCTTTTTAGAGTTGTCCAATTTAGCAAAAGTTCTACACAGACCTTGCTAAATTTAGGCCTAAACAGTGCAAGTGGCAAAAGTTTCAGAGATAATAATAAGGCCTGCTAAAATATAAATGCCCAACAATTGTCAGGGAATTCAATACTGTTAGTGAAAAAACTTAATGTGCCGTTTTTACATACAGTTTATAGAAACTTTAGATAGAATTGCTGTAGTCAGATGTCCCCATTCAATATTTTGCAGAAGGCTGTATTTTGTTTATTGAAAGTTAATATTCTATCTAACGATGATGCCAAAAATATTAAAAAAGTAAATCTTGTTCAAATACGAGTATATTTGTGATTTTTAGTGGTGATAATTGCGAAGATGTACAGCAACGGGATTTTGAAAATAATGAAAGAAATGAAATGATGAAATTTGATGTTGATTTCGAGCGCGATTAAAATTTTGTTTCGAAACGATTTTTTTAAATCGTCTAATTTGCATGTGTGGTACTTCCCCCTAAGGGAAGTGGCAGTGCAATCTATATTCATTTATAGTACTAAATGCCTGATGCGACTTCAATTATAATGAATATAGTGCAATTGAGTGAAAAATACTAATTTAGGAATATATAAGTTAAATACGATAACTTATGTGAGAGATATCAGAGAGCGATCACATTTTGTCTAGTTTTATTTCGCAACATAATTGGTGAGAATTTCAGTAACTTCAGACTACGAGTTATGGATTACAGTGGAAAATCAAACTTCAATAAATTAGTTAACTTACCAGAATGGGTGTGGGAACGTTGCTCATTTTCACTCTCAAAATTTAGATCATCTAAGGCATGATGTAAGACAAATCTCGTCGAATTGGGTACAATTGGAAGATTGGGTACAATTGGGTACAAATTGGAAGATATTGAGGTAAGAATACATGGGTTAAAACGATTATTTACATGGGAGGTACCAGTGACATGATCGATTTTTTCTCACATTATAGAGAAATGCAACACTATGTAATGGATCAAAATCTAGACTACTGCAGCTAACCAATTGGAAATTGCAGAGAGTTGATTAAATGGGAGATCCCGGAATGGGTATGGCAATGGGCTCCATTTTAGTTCCGACATCCTACTTTGACAAATGCTGGGTGCTAGATTTGATTAAATTTAGAGCTTCTGGATAAAATATATGAACATAAGAACATTTGTGTAAAATCCGCCATTCGTGCGGGATCACATTTCCAAAGTAGAAAGTGAACTTGATATGGTTCATTTGCGAATTTTTCCCAAAGTGTAATTTTTTAGGAGTTGGCTGGTCCTTGTGGGGTGTGAACAATTTTATCTACTCTTTTCCTTACATGTTAAATCATTACATTTTCGGATGAAATTCGTATTTTTTTAGTATTGTTCAATAACTACGCCAAAAAAATATTAAATATTCAAAGAAGACAAAAAAAAAAAACAATAACAAAAAAAAGTAAGATTGTAAATATCGATCATTTAGTGAGATGTTTCATACTTAACTGTAATTCTGCCGACTTCAAATACTCGACTCGTTAAGAAGCCCGGGTTTCGAGTTATTCCAAAAAGTAATTTTCCTGAAATATGATTTTCAGAAATTGGACCAACAAAAAATCAAGTAAACCGGGTTTTTTGAATTATTCCTACGAATCGAAATTAAGTGGAAATAAATACTCATATCTCTTAGTTATTACAGTATAAACATACTGGCAATATTTTACTAGCGCATCTAAGTACATAATATACGAAACAAAAAAACAACTTTTTTGAAATATCTTCAACCCACGCACGGTACCCGAACCCATCTAGAAACTATCACAGATAGGTAGGGAATAACCTGCCACAGTTTCATCACCTGAACCCACACATCGACATGAACGAGCTAAAAATTCTTCCGGCTTGATTGTAATTGACTGCTACCAGATTATTACAGACAATTTTTGTGCTATCCATTCAAATTAATAGCGCTGGAGGGAGAAAAAAATAGCATAGAAAAAAAGGTAACGGTATATATCTGAAGCGACAATAATATAACGCAATAAGCTTACCCTTGATGCGTCATGTAAATTTAGAATAATTTAAACAAGAACGTTATTTCCAAATTCTGCTCAATAATTTATAGATGGGCAACATTATAAAACTCATAAAGTTAAAAATGTGAGCACTCTACGGGTCAATAAAAATCCAATTTAACTTTTTTTATGTGGTATCTCTTATTACAACTACAAATTTTCTATTTGAGCTTTCTGAATAATTTTCGTAAAAGATCAACTGAAATTAAGAAAATGAGCCAGTACTGAAAAAAGAAACAAAATGGGAATGTCTTCTAAAAATGGAGGAAATATCAATTGGGTATGGCAAGCCCTATTAATCCTTGGTAAATGATTAATTAGAGAAAAAGATTTCTACTTTGCATTGGGAAAACCTCAATTGGTATTGACATTTTCAATTTGATGTTGATAAAATGGCAATTGAAAATAAGTTTATTTATTTGATATTTGAAAATTTAATTCCAAATTTTTCTCTTTGAAATTGTATATACTCGTACACAAGTATATTCTTTCCTCTGATGTTTTTACCTCTTTAGTGACCGAGCGTAGTCCGATGCTTAGCCGCATGTGACTGTCGTTCGCATGATCGCGGGTTCAACCCCGCATAGAGCCGCCTATCGTTATTAGAGAGGCAGCCATTTCGATTTGTCTGACTTCAAGTAGAATCGATTGAATTGTCGTTAAACTGTAGATCCTGTTGACTCAATCTTAAAATTGAAAGCTTGGTGAGATGTTTGGGAATTTTCTTGTTTGTACGAAAAAATTATTAAGCTTCAAGTAAATTTTGTTCTTAAAAAACGAATCTTTTAACAGAAAAGTTTTGCCGTCTTTTAGGTACAAATATTAAGCAGGTGTACGTTTTACATCTGAAAATTTTCAATTTTATTTGTATTCATTTGTTGATATTAAACAAAGTAGAAATTTCTATTTTCAATTGGTTATATCAACTTTCATTTTCATTCTCAATATTGAAATGTTGAAAGTGTGAAATCACATATTCTATTGTTGTTTCTTAATATCATATGTAAATTCTCATTTGGTATATTTTTCACAATACTAAAAGAGCCTTTCTCAGTACTATTAATTCCCATTTTCAATTGGAAATGTAATTTTGACGAACCTGTGCTGGAAATCGACATAAGCGATTACGGCATCCCTGAAGGAAGAATGCTAAATATTTTTATAGAAAATACGCTCTACGTTCAACTTTTGTTACTAAAAAAATCATAACTTGTAATACTATTTTACGTTATACTTAAAAACTTCCAATTCACATCTTATTTGAATGCTTGTCAGGTGCATTGATTTGACTTCTTGTTGCTGCCAAGCTTTTTGTATTCCATGAGGTGGAAAAAGCTTTTTATGAAGTTGTACCACTCTCATATATTCGTTTTTTTTTGTACCACTCTGATATGTTATTTCGCAAGTTGTGCTTTTGTGGCAAATATGTGTGAATAATGGTTTGTGTTCTGAATAAAACTTTTACCGATTTTTCTCTTTTCCTTTTAATCTTATGTAGACATAGATAAAAGAGAGTGTCAGAAACATCCATTAACTTATTGTTTATTAATGACATAGGAGATAATCATAAATCTGAGGAAAAACAAAGTCAACTACTGCTAATGCTTCTGCAACGAGGCATGGCAAAGAAGGACAAAATGTGAGGAGGGAGCAGTTTGGAAGTTAGAAGCAGTGATGCCAATTTTGCCTTTTCTCCGCCTAATTTAAATTTTTTCAACCTGTTTGATGGGTAAAAATTGGATTTAGTTTAAATATTTTTCTCTGTCTTTATTCGTATAATATTTAGATTATTTTTAACTTTTTCTCTAAACATGCTGAAAGAGTTGAAGAAAGCCAAGAGCAATATCTATTTCCTATCAACAATTACAACAGTCTACTAAATTTAATGTAAAACGATGTGAAGATGAAAAGTTGCTGCAGTATTGGAATAATGATTCTGCGAACGTTCTAAGGTATCTAACATTTCTAGAAAGATATACATTTTTCAATTCAAGGATAACTATTACTGTCAGAATTAGATCAAAATCATTTTAATTTTTTCGTGAAATAGTTTGAGTAGATATTTGCGCGGAAACTTGAAATATTTCCATTGATGTGTAGTGAAATTAATATTTCATAGTCATATTTGTTATTAAATTAAATATTGCATGTAAATTTAAAAATAAATTAAAATTTAAAAGGAACGATCATAAGCACATTGGTGATACTGGCGGTAGGATGGTCCAAAAAATAATCGCTGTTGAACATCTAGTTTTAATTAAACTGATTGTACTTGGTTTTCCTAAGAATTGGCATATTCATTAATAGCATATCAGCATTGTATTTGACATTTATCAGAACATAATTCGTTACATATAATGAATCTGTTATTAATTGGATGTTTTATATATTTATTGATTTAAAAAGTAAATTCTTATTTAAAAATTAGATTTTAGAAAAATGGTCATATAGTTTGGGTACTCTAGTAATGAAAAAGAAGATTCAAATTTTTATCATAAAGTGATTGGATCTAACGACAATAGGAACAGAGGAATTATGTTGACTTTATTATGATTACAATTCTCATACAGTCGTGAATTGGATTCAATTATAAATATAAATCTAATAGAGAAAGAACTATGAATGTTGAAAACATCGATTTTCTGCAAAAATAAAGTTTTGCTATTTTCTGCACTTTTATAATATGTTTTAGCTTTTTTTCAGCAAAATTTAGTTTACACTTATTTCAGTCAAACATTGCACATGCTAAGCATTAAGGCCTCCCTTCTGCTACTTTTCATACAAATTAACCGATTTAATCTTCTATATATATATAAAAATGAACCGTGGTTTGTTCCGATGCTTAAAACTCCAGAACGGCTGGACCGCTTTGCATAAATTTTTGTATATGCGTCTGGGTGGTGCCCGGGATGGTTTAGATTTACAATTCGGTCCAATTGGACAAAAGAGCGAGATACCTCCCATACAAACAAAAAATTAAAAATCAATTATTTCTGCTCCTGCTTACGGTATTTGAACAAAATTTGCTGCGTAGATTTGGTGTACATATCTTAAGTGCTACTGCAAATATGGGCGGGATTGGACAATGGGGCGTGGTACCTCCCATACAAACCATAAATTAAATATCCAATATTTCTGCTCCTGTTTACGGCATTTGAACAAAATTTGCTACATCGGTTTGGTGTACATATCTTAAGTGCTGCTGCAAATATGGGCGGGATTGGACAATGGGGAGTGGTACCTCCTATACAAACCACAAATTAAAAAGCAATTATTTCTGCTCCTGCTAATGGTATTTAAACAGAATTTTGTATTTCGGTTGAGTGAACATATTTTAAGTTCTCCTGCAAATATAGGCGTTTCTTATTATAATAGACCGATTGGCATGAAACATTTCCAATAAAAATAAAATTTGAAGGCAAAGCAACGTTTGCCGGGTCGGCTGGTTTTAATTAATTTTTCCAGTGTGGAATACGACATTCAAATGACCATTTACTACATATATACTATTTTTATAATAAATTAGACAAGTTCGTTTTAATTAAGAAGGTTTAAATCAATTATGAACTTTTTATGTAAAGAGTATTGCAGTGTATTCCTATTTAGTGATGGATAAAAAATGTCATATTTTACCACACATTTAATTATCTGTAATGAATCAGAATCTTGTTATTTTTATGACCTTCAACTTCTTAAACAAAATTTGTGCTTTAGAAAAAGAGTAACCTGTCCTTGGCCATAAAAGCTGTCTTAACAGTTTGAATACTATAAGAACGAATAACAAAGTTAGAAATAATACCAAAAATCAAAGAAAATCATGTAGAATGGAAGAAGATTGATTTTTTTTATAATTTTTTATGAATTTGCTTTTTTCTAGACTTTTTTTAAGTTTATTTTTTTCGCTATCAAATTCTGCCAATTCTGCTATCTTCTAACCAGTGGAAGTTTAGTAGGAAAACAAGAAACCACCGAACAGGGATTATTCTCCACCGCGGTAATTTGACTTCCCACCTATCGGTTTAAGCAATTGACTATCTTAGCGCTGAAAAAAAATCGAAATGAGTTGTCATCTGACATGTGAGCCTGCTTGTTTTGATACCCAGTACATGCTTTTTATTCGGCGATATGTCCAATAAATAAATAATGAATAAATAGGAAAGAACAAACCAGTTTTCTGATTATAATAAATGGAAAAAATGATTGTATTTGCATAGAGTTACCTTGCAAAATGTGGTTAATTCGTCGAGTTGGAGTCTAAAACCAATACTCAGAAAGAGTTTTCAGTATCTATGGTAAAAATAATAGAGAGATTACATCAAATTGGGCATTTATATAAAATAAATAGGTAAAATTGGTAAATGTTAAGAGTGGAATAGGTAATTGTCCCATCAGAATTTCGAATTTCGCCTCAGTATATCTAAGGCCTAAATAATTTCTTTCAGAGCGTTAGATATTTTCTAGTGCCAAACGATATATATTGTCATTTTTATTGATGGGAGTATAAACAAACCAAATCGATCCATGTTTTGATAAGGTCACGGTCACTCATGGCAATGTATCATCTGACGTTTAATGTTAAATTTATCGGCATAGGGGCTACAGCCTTCCGTCTTCCATCAGGTTCAGTGGTGTGTGGTGTTATTGAAACGATCATCACATGTCCGCCTGTGCACATATCTGACTTTGTTAGATGTTATACTTGCACGTAGATGATATAATTTTTAGTTGTTTTGAATTTAGTACTTGTAAGTTAGTTACAACTTAGTTAAACAAATGTAATTCTAGATTCATTCCCCCTTCAAATTTTGTATATACATACATATATAGTGTTTTTTTTTCAGAGATTTCGCCACTGGTCATTTCGTTCACATGCCACGAAGAGTTTTCAAATTGGCGATATCATACTTTTTAAAATTACTCAGTGAAAGAGCGAAAGAGCGAACAATATAAGTTAATCGACGACGGCGACTATAAATTTTAGCAGGTGGCAGCTCATTTCGACTAAATTCCGTGAAAGGGGTGAGTAATATTTATTTGAGTGAACACAATTGAAGTTGTTTCGTAGTCATGCATGTCATACAAATTTTATTTCAAAACTTTTTTCGGGCATTTACACAGAAATATAAATCATTCCATACAGCTTGTATGAAATATCTTAAAATAATTTTACTTATGGCGTAAAAAGTACCTCTTGTCAAGTAAAACAATTGACAATAAGAAAAAATTATCAAACGAAACTTAAAAGTAGCTTTAAATTACCTTAAATAGGATAGATGAAATAATGGGAGAATTCAAATTTAGCTGGAAGTTTTTTGTGCAAAAAAAGATAAAATATTTCGAGGAGTTTCTCTATAATGGAGCAACTTTTAATGAATTTCTTCACACAGAATGCATTTTTGACCTTATATGTTACAAAAAAAAAAAAAAACAAACACAACTTTCTAGTGTTTTACTATAACGAAAATACAGTTTTCAAAAACGAACATATTTTAATGCAAAAAAAGTTTAAACAGTTTTTTTTTAAGGAAAGTTATAGATGAGATGTTGAGTATTCAGTGAAGGAGTTGTCGAAATCATATGAACTTATTTTCGATTATAGTATTAAATTGGCATATGCAGAAATAATCGGTAGGTTCGTGGTACCCGTGTTATGAGACATAAAATAGAAACAGTTTCAAATCAGCCGATTGGCTGTTGGTTTTCAACTCCGAAACTCCCATATGCCATACTATCTCGGGCACCAAAGGCAGCCCATACCCAGCACAAAGAAGATTAGGTCAAAATGTAGAAACTGGATAAACGGTTATGGTGAGTAAGTATTTTGATGTTTGGTATGCAATGTTTTTGCTGGGATGTACAACAAAGCCTTATAATATAATTATTAAGTAGATTTGTCTTCATTTCATTGATAACTTTCAATTGTTGGGAAACATTTGGAAACTCAAACTGTCTTCCAAACACTGTTGCCATGTCTGCAGTTTTAAAATGTTTACAAACATTTCGTATGCATTGTAAACAAAGGAGACACTGTAAGCATTGTTGCCTCGTTCAGTTTCGTGGTGAATACAACAAATTCATTGGACAGACCTACTCCGAAGAACCGGCACGTACAGCGCATGAGTTGAATATGAAACTTTGGTAGGATAAGAAATATTTTCAGTGCGAAAGGACAAAAGGTAGTTTTTAACAGCGCGTTGCATTGTTAACAAGCATCCTACGGCTATGGCAACTAAATGCGACAAGCATAAGGGAAGAAATACAGCGGAAACGGAAATTAAGTGAAATAATTTAATTCAAATTATAGATGAAACAAAAATGTTAAGTGATAATATTAAGTGATGTGATATAAGTAATTAAAACAGTGACAACAAATTAAAATACTGATATAAATTAACGTAATGAGTGAAAGGAATTAAAATTAATGCGGCGATAAAACTTCGAATAAGAAGTTTAATCGAAATCAAAAAGTTGAATATATATATGATATTATATAGTTGTTCGTGATGAGAACAATACGACATAAAAAGATTACAAATAAAAACACGATAAAATTTTCGAAAAATATTGATAAAAAATTTTCAAAGAAATCATAAAGTATGTATACAAAATACAAAACGGTGTAAGATGTTGATTTTTGGGTGTTTACAAATTCACCGCAAAGAATAGAAAAAAATTGAAAAAAATTTTGAAAAACTAAGCAAATAATATGAAATATTATCGATATTACCCTCAATTTCAATCGATTAAATCAGATACAAAACCCAAAAATATGTTTTGTTCTTGCACTTCAAGTGCTTAGTTGATAACTAACAAATAAATTGAGTGTGAAGCCCACAAATCATCTCACTATGGCCATTACATCCGGAGAATATAGCGATTTAATTAATTTTTTTTCGGTTCTTAATGCTTCAAATCACATCATATCATTAGCTTTAACGGCCAGCGACGCAACGGCTTTTAAACCAGAAACATCTACCACAACAGTTGATCAAATATGGGATATTTTGGATACACCGAATAGCACAGCTTCGACGTTATTCTCACAGAATGTAGTGGACGATAACTCTTTCGGCAACTCGTCTTTTTCAGCCACCAATGATACGTTTGCCAATCACACAGTGTCGGTGTTAACCAAGCCCCGCGCCAGCACGGAAATACCCATATGGCTGATACCTTGCTACAGCATTATACTTATCTTCGCCATAGTGGGCAATATATTGGTGGCTTCGACACTTTTCCAAAATCGCCGTATGCGTACCATAACCAATGTCTTCTTGGTCAACTTGGCCATCTCGGACATGTTGCTGGGCGTGTTGTGCATGCCAATCACATTGGTGGGAACCTATTTGCGACATTTTATATTTGGTGAATTTGTGTGCAAATTCATACAGTTTGCCCAGGGTGAGTACGCCTTTCTATTCTATATGTATGTATAAAATCAAAACAGAGCAACAATTTCAAAATAAATAAATCCAAATAAAGTGGGTGATTTACTGTTAAATATAAATAAAATAGAACACACAACCACACACACACACACGCACACACACACGCACACACACACGCACACACACACATACACACACACACGCGCACAAACACACACATGGACAGCTAAGCAAACAAAGATAATAAATAATGATAAAGTGAAATATTTATTATACGAGTATGTTTTGCAAACTAGATGTGAATTAACAAGTACGATGCCAATTGTCCTTCAACTTTTTAAGTGTGTAGCTGCCAATGTTCCCTCCACTCGCATGACCAATCGTAGAAATGTCTGCGCTATTCTAAAGCGCAACATGTATGTCCCGTACGTCGAGGCGCCCCAAAAAAATTTACATGAAATAATGTCACAATACGATTATCCATTAAGCATCCCGCTCACTTTGTTTATTTAATGGTTGACCAATCATAGAAATTTTATAGAAGAGACAGTTTGTCTTGGCACTTTAATCACCCAAACCATTTTTTGATGTCGTAACAAAATTGCATTTTTCTCTATGGGTCATCACAAAACTAAAATGATTCTTTGCGTTTAGCTAACGTTTGTTAACACGGTTGAAAAATGCATTCCTTTAATAAATTTTAATCCAAGGCTTGATTAACGCCATGGAAATACTTTACTGTCAGTCAAGTTGTGTGGCAATGGAACCCGATTTCTGTTAGTCGAAGGCAGATTGAAGTGATGATCAAATTTGCACCATGGTTTTACCAACAAAAATTAACATAATTCAGTACCGGTTCACAGATCACGATGGAAAAGTACTCTGCTACACTGCGTATAAACAAGGTTAGATTTATTATCAAAATAATGTATATATTCGAAGTACGGTCCTTGTAATGGGTGAAAGGATGAAGCAAAAATGGTTTAGTAAATAAGGGCTTCTGCAGGGAAGAAAATACGTATGCTATTGGTAAAATACGTTTACGTACGTTTTGTATAGTATATGATCTTGAAGAGTAAAGGAACCGAATTTTATTTTTAAATAAAAGTGGTATTGCTGTTACTCTGGAGACTGCTATTACCGATTCATACGTTATAACTCGATTGTACCATTTTACTTGGTGTACTCCAATAAATCACAAACGCTTAATGATCTGAAAACCTGTGGTATTCGTTTTACTGGTAAATTAAACGAAAGTGGGTAAACATCTGTTTTACAGTGTTCGCATATGCAGGTCAATGCAATGCCATAACTTGATTTGGACCTTTGATTACGGGTTGCTAATTCCTAATAGCAATGAACTGCAACCCTGATCTACTACATGTGCAAATGTACCAATTACCGACTACTAACTTCTAAACGCGCTAGAAGTTTCTATGGCATTACTTGTTTGCTTTGTGTTCATTCTTCATCGGGATTATTCATTTCATTCATTTTCTTTATTGGATCTTTCTTACGAAATTTACAATATGTATTCAAATCTTAATCCTATCTTAAACTAAAGTATGCTGCCATTGCCGGATCTTGTTTTTGGCGAACAGATCGGTTTATCACCGGACCAAGTCTAGCGTGTCCTTTCTTTTTAGCCGTATATGACCGGGAAAATGCTGAAGGTTTTGAGCGAGTGGGTTTGAGTGGGAGGACAACTTCGATACATATGACCTGCTTAATTTTTTCATTTCCTCGGAAATATAAGGAATGTTTGAATCTTTGTGTATGTTATCATTCCTAACATACCATGGGGCACCACAAATTTGACGCAGTATTCTTGACTGTCTTCTCTGCAGCTTATTTATGTTAAAAGTCGATGCCGTTCCCCACAACTGGATGCCGTATGTCCATATTGGCTTCAATATGGTTTTGTAGATGGTGATTTTATTTTCCAAACTGAGAGTAGACTGGGAGCCAATAAGCCAGTGGAGTTGAGCCATTTTTAATTTCAATTGTATGATTTTTGAGTCAATGTGATTTTTCCAGGTGAGACGTCGGTCAAGGTGAATACCCAAATATTTGAAATGGTTATGAACGGGTATAGTACTACCGTGAATAGTGAGGGCTGGGCAATTGTTCTGTCTAAGAGAGAATGTAACCTGTACACTCTTAGTGGCATTTACTTTTATCTTCCACTTTTCGAGACAAGATTCTAATGTGTGTATATGAGACTGCAGTTGTCTAGAAGCCATTAATGGGCAAGTGCTAGTGCTCATTAATGCAGTGTCATCAGCGAAAGTTGAGGTTTGAATTAGGGAATGCACAGGCATGTCAGAGGTGTAGATGGTATATAGTATAGGGCCTAGTATACTGCCCTGAGGAACTCCTGCTGAAACTTTTCTTTGAGTTGAAACAGAGTCTTTCGATTTTACTACAAAAGATCGACCCTTCAGGTAGCTCTCCAGGAGCTTATGGGTATTTGCCGGTAGAAAAGAGACTATTTTGTGAATAAGGCCTTCATGCCACACTTTATCAAAGGCTTGGGAGATGTCTATAAAGAGAGCTGAGCAATATTTCCGATCTTCGAATGTTTTTCTGATCTGGGTTACTATACGGTGTACTTGTTCTGTCGTTCCATGACCCTTGCGAAACCCAAACTGGTGCGTGGGTATTACATGGTTTGCTTCAATATAGGGGTACAACATTTGGAGAACAACATTTAGATAAAATAGAGAGTAAACTTATGGGTCGATAGGATGTAATTTGTGACAGTTCCTTTCCAGGTTTTGGGATCATTATTATTTCAGACAACTTCCATGTTTGAGGGAAGTATCCAATTCGAAGTGTAGCATTAAATATAAATAAAACTAATTTGAGGATATTGTGGGGGAGTTCTGAAATCATTTTCGCTGTTATTTTATCGTGTCCAGGAGATTTATTCATTTTCAACGAGAGAACATTTTTCTTTAAGAGAGATAGACTTATTTTCATTGGATTTGTGACCATTGGGCAAATGATCGTTGGATTCACACGAGAGATTGTATCGTTAGGAGTAAATACTTCTTCCAGATGATCAGCAAATTTTTTCACTTTTTCATCACTACTCCTTGCCCATCCTCCATCTTTCATCCGTATTGGAGACTCCTGTGTTATAGGACGCTGTAGTTGTCTTGTGGCCTTGTACAGGCTATAGTTAGTGTTTTGTGTGGCTCCTAGACGAGATAAATAGAGTGTTTGATTCGAATGCATCAAAATAAAATGTATAAAATAGTAGGTAGATGTTATGTTTGATGACCGTTTCTTTACATTTTGTACAAACTGTCCACTTTTACATGACTATCGAAAACAAATGCAAAAGTTGTGTACTACAGATTGTTAAATAAAAACTGTACTGTTTTAAATGCAAACTTTCAAAATGCAGTCTTTCAAAATGTCAACCTCTTCCAAATAAAAAAGGGCATCTGGTATATGAATTGTTGATTTATTTAAATGAGTGGACAAACTTAGGCATAGTAATGAAAATATGAAAAAATAAATTGAGGTAATTAAAAAAATATTTCAAACTATAATCACTCACCTTATCTTTTATAAAAATATACTAATCCACGTTGTTTTAGTAATCTATTGATCTGATGTACCTATCGGAAGCACATACACCAATCTATGTTTTACTGTTATCAATCGAGAAAGGTGGTTCGCATATTCGGCAAGAATTTCAGAAAATAGGATTCTCTGAGTTTATTTTGCTCCAGGTAAATCCGTTCTCCTTCCACAGCATTCAATTCATATAGCTCAGAAAAATTTAAAAAACAGAGGTTTTTCTGTGTCAATTGGCTACATCTCAGTATATTGCATATCAGTAAATCCTAGGTTCAAACCAATTACAAATGTTGGAATCTACTTAAATCTGACTTATACTCGTATCGCTTGGCTAGGGCTCAATCTATAGCTTCTGACACAGTAATCTGTATACTTCGGTAGAATTGCAGGTACTCATATTCTTTGACTTCATTTCCCTCTGACAAATTTATTTTCTACAGCTGTATACAATATGAACTAAACCGCTAAACAGAGCATAGACTACATCTTTTACAAATGCGGTGCGCGTATTTCAGAACCTCAGATTCATTCATTTATAAATTTTCTTCGTAGCAAACACATGCTGGTCAAAATGTGCACAAATAAAAATAAATAAATAAAATAAAGAGGACAGAATCTTTTGCGCTAAGTTGTTAAAAAGTCTTATTACTGTTAATATCGCTATTGTTAATAAAGAAAATGCTCAATACATACACTGCCGCTCACTTGAATAGCGCCACCTAATCATTTAACAATAATGACTGCTATTTAAAATATACTTCACGTAGCGGTTCAGCTTTTACTTATTTGTTTCGTCTACATCCACACATCACCAACAAAAAATTTCAAGCCATGGAAGTGTCCCGTTATTTTAATTCGCTCTTTTCTTTTAAATAAGTGAAAAATGTGCTCTTCTTTTTTGGTCCATTTGAATAGCACCCCTCACGTGGTAATCAGTTTAAGCGTGAAAGTCTTTTGCAGATCATCATAAACCAGATCGGATTACAGTAATTGTGTATAATTAAATATAAAACAATCGATTTTAAGTAAAATGGACCGAAGTAAATTCTTGAGTGCCGAGGATAGATCCAAAATTAAATACCTACAAGGAGTGTGGACTTTCTGTTCATCAAATAGCCAGAGAAAACTAATAGAAGTCGCAAAGTTATATCGACATACTTACGTGACACCGAAGGCTATGGAAACAATGTGAAAGGTTGAACAGCAAGTGATATTACAGCTGCTGATAAGAGGGCTATTCGAAAATATGCCTCAAATTTGCACGATGCTGCTGCCAAAATTAAGGAAAAAGCTGGCGCAGGTGCAAGTGTATCAACGGTAAAAAGGGTTATTTTCAAAGCAGCACACTTGCGATGCTTGATATTTAAAAAGAATCCAACGCTTGACAATCTCCGTAAGGAACGTCGCCTTAATTTTTGTCGCAAGACTATGACGTGGAGTAGAGAGTGGAATGGAATTATATTTTCCGACGAAAAAAAAATTAATTTAGATGGATATAATTACTACTTCCACGATCTTCTAAAGGAGGAACATCTACTCAATCGAAGTTTAAAATGTTTTCGGAGACTTGGAATGGAAATTCCAGTATGCCAACGCGCCAATCCACACAATAAGAGTCGTCGAATCATGGATTGAAAGTCAAAATGTTGAGTTTACGAACTGGCCGTCTTACTCTCCAGACTTAAACATTACTGAAAACGTCTGGGGATGGCTAGTACGCAAGGTAAACGAATCAGGCAAGCAATATTCAAGCAAATGTGAACTCATTAATGGAATTAAACAGGCCTGGTCGTGTATTTCTCTGGACCTAATCGAAAAACTGTATGATTCTTTACCGAATAGAATATATGAATGTATTCTCAACCAGGGCGGAAGCACCCACTACAAAATTTTACTTAAAGTACTTGTTTTTAAATTAGATGTAAGCAAATAATAAAACGTTTAATTTAGAATTAATGTTTTCGTGTATAATTTAATTTTTGTAAGGCGAGGCCATTCCAATGAACCAAAAACTAAAATTGAATTTCTGACTTCTTTTGCGTTTAATATATTAGTACTTAATTCATTATAATGAAAGAAAATGTATGTTATAGGATTACAGCAAATACGTGAAATATGATTTATAAAAGGACAACCAGTTCGCTATTATCATTATTTTGGAAAAAATCGAGCTTAGAAAAATATTTAAAGGGGGTGCTATTCAAGTGAGCGGCACTGTATAAGAGCTTATGTGATATACGTGAAATGTTCTGGAAGACCCAGGTTGCTGAATTAGTAATTTTAATGTAAATGTCATAACAGCAATCGGCGGAAACTCTGCTTATCAATATGTTTGGCATATGTATCAAAACCAAAGCCACCTGACAGTTTACGATTTTGTCTTTTTTTAGCTGAAAATAATTCATTTTTTTTCATTGACATGCATTTTTACCTCAATGAATATGTGTGTGTAAATTTTTCTTTGGCCCGAATTTGTATTATTTTTGGTATTTCTACATAAACATAAAAGTTTCCTATTTTAAATTACTACGATGTTTGTTAGTTTTTTAACTTTTACCTCTTGTAAAAAACAAATGATTTCTTCATATATTACATTTTTGCACACGATTTATTCAAATTTAACAGCAAAAAATAAAAGCAATTTAAATAAAAATTAAGAAATTAAATTTGATAACAAAATGATTTTATTTTTCCATGCCCACGGTATTGGGTATAGAAAGATAGTGTTTACTTTTATCACAGATGTTTTGATATTAGATATGAGCAAGGACTTAGCAATGAATAATTTGAGTGAATACCAATGAGAAGAACGGTAAAACTTAAAATCCTCTACCTTTCTTCTTATTCTGCCTGGTTGACAGATACCACCTTTTGCCACAAATACATAAGTAAAATTGTTCGAAAAGCGTTTATCGAGCAAAAAATTTCCATTGCTATAAAAAACAAACTCCAACATCTGCTAGTACAAAGGAATAAAATGCTTTTAGTAGCAATTACATCATTTTGCTGAAAAGTGGAGACATTTTGTTTGGTAGAACCAACAAACCAATTGAAACGGAGAATTAAAAACTCTTTCCTTCTGCTCTCTACGATCGATATCGAGCTATCTTTTGAAATAGATTTCCAAATTAGCATCCACATTGAAGTCCTATTGATTATTTGTACATGTTTATAGGTTAATAGTTTGTTGGTTTCATTTCATTTCATGCTATCGATACTGTTTGATTTCCTCCTCTTAGATTGCTTTGGAAAACAAAATATAACAAATTCCTAAAACAGTCAGAGCTATCAAAGGAAATAAACACTGTTGCATACATTAAGGGATTTATGGCTGTCATAAAAATTCCTTAAGTATATTTTCAGGATTTATATGTAGAACTTTGGGCATACGAGTATTTCTAATACTACAACATTTCCTACAAAGAAAGTGGTATTAACTAATCAAACCAAAGTACTTGATAGACTGGCAAGATATTTGTCGAGATTGGATTATAACACTCGCCCACTCTTGTCGAGAAATTTCAGTTCAATCGTACGAGGTTTGTGTGTATCCATTTGTTTTGCTTCATTTACTCGTATGAAAGCATGTATTTTGTTACAGACTATTGGAGCAGACCATACAAAATCCACAATGTAAAAAAAGCAAATGCATACGTTTAGTTTAAGTAGGAGATTGGGTCAATATCTCATGTATTGTGGAAGATAAATGTATGAATATTTAAGTATTTCAGATCTCAAACGTTACAGATTTATGACTGTCATGCATCTCGGAAATGTAGTTTGAAGGTGGTAAAGACTACAAAAGTTTTCACATATTGGCAAGAAAAATACATAATAAACTGACAGCCTTTTTAATGGAATGGATTGTACCACCATCATTGTTCTAGTTTTCGGATTGATATAAAAGGATAAAATATTTACATAAAAATAAATTCAGCTCCTTGCCTAATTGAAGCAAATACATCAATAATGTGTGAGAACTCTAATCGGTCGTACGCTACTTGCTAAATACTTTCATTCATACGAAAATATCGCTTCTGTTAGTGAAAGTGTGGTGGGTAATCCGGATTTCAAGTCAAAGCGCTATGGCCGTATGATAACCGATTTTTTTTTTGGTCTGCATTCAAAGGTTATGAACTGGACTATATGTAGTGTCCACAAGACGGTGCTATGAGCCACACAAATGACCGTTGAAACATTAAAAAACCAACATTCGTCAAGTTGTTGCCGAGGTACCGCCCGAAATGTGCGAAAAAGTAGTCGAAAATTACCTCAAAAGAGGTGCAACTAGTTCAGAGGTGGTCATTTTAATGACGGTGTATTTCGTACATAATGGCAAAGTCCAAGCATTATAATGAAATAAAAGTTTCATCAAAATCATGTGTGTTTCATGTGTGTTTTATTTAACTTTATTTTTTAAATCTACATTTGCTGTACTTCTTTGTGTAGTTGATTATTATAATGCTGGCTGTTGAATTTTTGGTCGCTTTGCACCGCTTTTGTCCTGTAATTCCCAAAGAATTGCGTTTAGACAGCGATCAGATTTGTAGCATATTGATGTTTTTGTTCTACTTTCAGCTAACGCGGTACCTACTTGGACAATATTTATCCCCATGCCCAAATTGTCATGTTAAATAATACATGCCCTTCGCATATTCCTAAGATGTCAGTTGGTTGTTGCAGCTTCCGTTTTTGGTTATAGTGAATAATATTCGGAATATTCAGTGCGCGTACGATTCCGTTTAAAATCAGCAAATCGTTTACAAATAATCTGTTTCGACAGAGAGAGAGATAGTCTCTAACTTTGCTAACGAGTACTGAGCCTGAACGTTTTTTTTCTCATCAAAAAGCAATGTTTAATCAATCCATAACATTACATTCACTTGAAAATAGTGACGATACTCGTCTTTGTGTTTTAATATTGGAATTTATCGACTGATAGTTTCTATGTTTTCAAATGAAAGAAGTGTTAGTGCATTCGAATAAAACGGAACTTGGTTTACTTTCTTCTAAAATTGTTGTCAAAATTCGAAAATTTGTAGGCTATAAGTTGATTTTATGACGGTTTAAAAACTGTTTACGCTATGAAAAAAATAACCACTTCGAACAAATCAAATCCCTGTACTCGTATGTGCTCTATTATTTGGGTGAGATTGTTCGAATATAAAGCTTTTAATTTTACTATCAATTTGGCTGATTTTCGCCCATAAGTGTGTAAGCTCTTTCTCACCTATGTAAGCTCTTGCAAATATAATACAGACCTCAGCGACAATAATGTTATACCTTAGAAATCAAATATTATATTATATTAGATATTAGCAGAAAATAGGTCTGTATTGAAACCATAATTCAAAAATAATAAATAATTCAGAAATAACAAATGTAATTTTCAAATAAATTCAAAAATCACCGAAGTAATATCCTTTTTTTCCTGTTAAAGTTGGTAAACATTTTGTGCATAATTCTAGATTTACGAGACTTTTGTTGCACTGTTTCAAACACTACGTATGAGCGCCTGGATACTCTTTACATCTTATGACAATTTGGTCATTAGCTTTAGAGATTCCTAAAGAGTCAACTCAATATGCGTGCTGCATACATTAAGGAATTGCTAATAGTAAGCCTCTTGCATAATTTTATCATGTAAAAGAGGAGTATAAACATCTCTTAAGATGGATATAGAGGAAGTACAGTAAGCAATCGTAAAACTGAATTTGGCAGGCTCAGACAGCTTTAGGCTAAAACTTTATGGCTTTGGGTACGTTAACAAAGCTAAAAATTCTAATGTATTCAAAGAAAACAAGACAGTTAATCGTAGGGGAGAGGAATATTAATAACATGATTTCTTCTAGTCTAAGCTTTATTTATCCAATGTTAAAAAGAACATAATATGTTTCAAAGATTAAATTTGTTAAAATTACCGAAATATGAAGGTCGTCCTGTTCTTAGATATATTCAAATCCTTCAACAAATGTATAACATGAAATTATGTATGCAAAAGTGCGTATCTCTCATTTAACGCATACGAGGTGTGGAGAGAAAAAAACGTTGAATTGCACGCTATCTTCTGAAAATAGTGTGGCTTGATTTCCATCTTTTAAATTGGAATAAATGCGACATGGTTACTCATAACAACAGCTTTTCCATAGTACTCTTTAACGAACATGTGTAACATCATTTATATATGTAAGTCAGATGCATAGACAATTTTGAAATTCAACTAGGCTAAACGAATTGAAAATAGTTTGCTAGCTGAATGTTTAGATCGAAAATTTAAATATGAACCTTATGTTATGAGAGGGACGGCCAATCTTTTCTGTGTTCGAAAAGAGAATCGAGTCTGCGTCTTGGATGTCTTCATATATTGGTGAAAAGTGAAGTGAGAAGGAGTTAGAAAGCAGTTTTTGGCTGCTAACCGATTACAGTCTGGTAATTTTGAAAGGATGTGAAAATGAGTCTGCGACTTTTGAATGGCTGATTCGAACTAAATGAAATTTTACAGAGACATTGCTAAAGTATAGTCGAAGTTCTGAATTTCAAACTGGGGTTAAAAATGTATTTGCCAGGCATCACATAATTTCTACTCGAATCGAATGACGTATAAAGCGATCCTGCCGAAAACATAGTTAATAACGCTTTGTTCTGGAAGAAAAGTAAAGTATTTTTTCAAAATTTTTCTTTGAACTTGCTAACGAAAATTCGCCATTATTGTTTCCTACTTTAGAACGATTGACAACAAAATTATCTTGATTCAAAGTGCATTTATGTCAAATAAAAGATTGCTGGACCAACTCAGTACGTAAAAACCCTTAACTTGAAAATTTTCAGTAGGGCATTTAATAGAACATCCCTGAAAAAATACTGACGTCCTAGAAAAATTTTTGATAACTTTTTGAATATCAACTTTGATTTTAGTATTGGAAGGACTTTAGTTTGCGCAAATATACATACAGATTCAATATGTAAAACTCCTAGAAATATAATAGATATTATTTGGGATAATTATAAATTAAAAATTTCCAGAGTTGCCGCATTCTGTGCAAATATGGGTACGGTCTTTTGTATGGTAGTTACCTTAAGCATATAAAATATCCAGTTTTGAAACTTTCGAAAGCATTACCAAATTTACAGCGTTTGAATTATTGTCGAAGAAATAGACGAACAGGACTGGACAACTTCTCACAAACTTAATAGCAAAGGAAAACCCTAGCTCGGGGCTACACAGAAGCCTCAAACGGGCGGGCAGGTGGAGGGTTGCACAGCCAAAAAAAGTTCGGCCGGACCTAAGCTAGCATTGGGGACAACAGCGCTATATACGATACGTCAGTCCATTGCAAAGTATTTGTATAAAAACATGTTTGTTTCACTTAGTCTGATTTCTAGTGGAATACTTTTCAATCACCACCTTCGTAAACCTTTGAATGCTTTTAACAAATGAAATGTGGCAATACACCGGAAAAGTCAAATTTTCCAGAGGTGAAATTATCCATGAATGTGTCGGCTTTTTTTAATTCCGGACATTTACCACATGCAACATTTGCGGTTCATAGGATCGAGAGCAAGTATTATCGTCAGGAAAGTGGGTTTAACAAAAACGACTTCTTCCGTTTCAAAACCGCCGGTCTGCTAGACTACCAGCTGTTAAGTGCTTATCATCTGGAGTGTTATTTATTTAGTGACGTATTTTCCGTTTACGAATATCGATCGTTTAACAAGCGAAGAATGCATAACGATAGTTAAAACTTACTACAAAAGTGGTGTTTTAAACGTGAATTTTCATTCGAACAAAATTATTTTTTGTTTTAGCGATGAAGCTTATTTCTTACTCGGTGGTTGCGACAACAAGCAAAATTGTTGCATATGAGGCTCGGAGAATCTAGAAATGATTGCAGGAAGGACATTGCGTCTGAAAACAGCGAGTGTTTGCTGGGCAATATGGTCTGCAGTTATCATTGGGCCGGTTTTTTCAAAATCTAACTCAAAAGGATCAGAAGTGCAACCAATCCAGAGGCGGTCATTTAAATGGCATTGTATTTCGTACATAATGAAATAGAAGTTTCCCCGAAATCATAGCTTTATGTTTGTTTTATTTAGCATTACCTGGAAACGAAAATTGATAGATCTATGTAATAAATTGGCATATCTTACAATTTTAGTTATTTTGCTGTTACTTAATAACCACGTTCAGAGATTTAGTGATTCCCTACATAAGTAGATTAAATAAAGTTGCTTAATACCGTATCTATCAACCATCACCATACATTAATTGACGATAGAAATGAAAAATATCAGATAATTTCTAAAAAAACTTAATTTGTTAAAAGATTTTTTGCCTAGTATAGGCAAGTTTTTCTTACCGATTTGATTTGTCTAAGGTAAAAAATTAAATCAAAGCCAGTTGATCCCCAGTTAAGAGAACTGGCTTATAAACAGCTCTGCATCATTTTGCAGGAATTTAAAAAGTTTGTCTTTTTTTTTGTGTATTGCGGCCAAAGCCTTAAGTATTTAAAATGTTATTTTAGCTTGGCTTTAGGCATAGAAAAGTGTTTCAGACAGCATAACCATGTGCAAAGCTTGAATAAGTATGACGGTTATGGTGTAGCACAACATTAAAACTGGCCTAATTTAAAATTAATCGAGTCTATTTTCCAAATGATTTTGTTTATATCTGATAATATACATATATGTGGGTTTAAGATAATTTGTTTATAGGAGACCATACAATTGGGGGCTTATTAAGACTGACCAAATTTGACATGAATCAAGAATACCAATTCCGATTTTAAGCGAAAAATTCTTTATGTTTACAATGTTTTAAACCCTTTGCAACTGACGTGCTCTAATTGTAACAATGTGACTGACATGGGGTCTGGTAGACTTCATTTTTAAATCGATTTCCCACGTCGAAGTTTTTGACTGGGGCCTTCTTGGCGCATTTATGTACAACAGTAAATAGTTTTCAATCTAGCATAGGTTAAAAATTGCAAATAAAAGACGTTTTTTTTCAGGGTATGGTTTATTTCATTTAGTTCTATAATAACAAAAACAAAAAATACTCTTCTCTTAAAAACAAAAAAATAAAACAATTATTCTTACAAATATTGAGGAACTTCTTTTTTTACCTTAAAAAACACTTATCAAATAAGTTTTGTTTTGATTTTCAGCTAAATCGTACGTTTAGATCAGTACATGTTCAGTCTAAAAATTTCAGTCTTAAAAATTACATTTTTCTTAGCAGATTTTTTTTTTTTGTATTTTGGTTTTCTTTGTAATTTTGATAGACATATATGACACAGCTCCTGGTGCCTAACATATTAAGCTTTTTGTTCGTATTTACTATCAAGTTTGAAAGCATAGACTGATCAAAAAATTTTGTCCAAAGACAAACATAACTTTCAAATTTTGTGAAAGTTACAATGTTTGGTAGTCTTAGAATATTTTGAGGTGGCACTCTAGAATGTCTTGGGCCCTCCTGATCAGACCATACAAAGTCATTTTTACATCGGTAAAAATTCTTACTTATGGATTCTCTCTGAACTTCCGCAAAGCTATTACTTTCCTCTTGAAAACTCGCTTCTAGAGACCTCAAATATAATTTGTTCTGCTTCAAAATCTGGATCATTTACATCATCGTCGCTGCTGAAATCTTCGCCCTCTTATTTCACAATAATACTGACGTGGTGGTCTGCTGGCTACTTACACTAATGCTGATGTGCGGGTATAATAGACCTTTTACTGCGCAGTTAAACACGTGCGTTGCTCACAATTGCTCTTTTCACACTGAGCAACGTAGAACCATGAATAGAAAAGGTAACGAGAGCGTAGAGATTATAATTTGGAATTTTACAAAGTTACGCACGATTGTTCTCTTTGCGGGTTCTGTCAGACCACACGTCAGTTGCAGAAGGTTAATATGGAAAGTACCAGAATGGGTTAAATTAACTAGTGCATTTGCTGTTCCAAGCTAAAGTTCAGAAAGTATGAATGCCAATCGAAATAAATCAATCAAAAAAAAAAAAAAAAAAAAAAAACAATAAAAAAAAATTGTGGTTCGAATTTTATCTTTGAATCGCAACAATGGATATTTCGAAATGATTACGTCATATTTCTACAAGCGTCATATTATATTCGGCCAAGGCTGGTTATAGAATACCTCATGGTGTTTTCTTCGACACACTAATTCAAACAGATTTACCACAGATTCACCAGAGATTCATTTTCAAATTACTTCATTTATAGGGGCCAGACAAATCCTTAAAAAGCCGTTTGGAAAGTTGGGAATATGAACACTCTTTCCATGATTATATGTAATATCCTATATGATGGTGGTGTCAAGTTAATTTTGTCGGGCAAAAAATTATTTTTTGGGTACATTTGGTCTGTAATCATTTTATGGCCTGTAATATTTTATCAAATTGTGTACAAAACTTCTGTTACATTTTATTTTAATAAATTACTTTGTATGTGTAGAATGTAGAATGAATTCCTGAAGAAGCGAGAAGGGAACGAGTTTCAAATATTTTGTCTTGCATATTGAAATGAGTTGTGGATCTTAGGGAAGGCTGACTAGAAGGCCCCCCTAACCTTTTCCCATTTGGGTTGTTACACTTGATGATTTTCTTATTCTGCCACTGAAAAATAATATATGAGAGTATTTTTCAGTAGTTACGCTCACAGCTAGAGCGATATCTTACAAATAACGATATATCAAAATAGTGTGACTCATCTTCGTTAGTTTTTTCACAGTCAATGCTGTTTGGTAGGTATCGGTTCGCAGCAGCATTTCAGTGGCATGAATATAATACGTATAATAAATTACCAATCTCGTTCTACTAATTGCATGTCGATAACAAAAGAAAAAACAATGATGGTACTTTATTGAATTTGTGAAACTTTTTGCTAGTCACTTCTATTTCCGTAAACAATGAGATTTCAGGTCTTCAAGGATATTCATGATGAAACTATTCTAACGACGACAAGGAGCTTAATTAATTTATTGATGAGTTATGCTACAAAGTAATTTATCACTATCCTAAGCCTTGGTGCAATGGACGTAATATGTATGCAGCCAATATGAAAGACAGTTGAATAAGGCTTAAAAGGTGGAGTGGATAGATGGTCCGAAACATGTGGGGCGCTAGATATTTCCACAGTGAAGAATGAGATGGTTTGAAGAAAGTTTGGAGTGGACTTTATATAGGTGTCCCTTCGGCATTGGCGGTGAAAGACGATATTGGACTGCGCAAACTTTGGAAAGAGTGATGTCGGCGAAATACAGTAAGGTAGGAGTTATTCAAACACCAGTGAGTCCAAATGCTGCTGTTGTTGTTTTAATGAGCGCTGTCGTAGGAGAAGGAGAAGTTTTATAACCAATTGAAATTTCCCACTGTGCGGTTGAAAGCAAAATTAGACCGATAAAAGCAATCAGCTAGTAAAAAATGTTAGTGATTTGTTTTTTACTCTAATTTCTGTCAATTTCGAATTTAACCTGTCTATGACTCTGGGATATCTTATAATACCTTTTTCAGGATATTCTTCAATGTCTGCTTTTTTGGAACTCTATTTTTCCCCTATAACTTCTAATTCGTAGACTCCATTGACTTGAACTTTTGTCTACTGTAGCACTTCATATTTAGTTTTTAGTAAAATTTAAGAAATCCGACCGGTCACAACTCATCTGTTACCTCCTATGCAAAAGACCGACTCAACCCATATACATGCTCTTAAGTTCCTGTCTTTTATACAGTTACACTAATTCCAGTTTAATTTCGTACATATTAACGGTTTGCTAAGACCGCGTCTGAGAATGAAAATGGATCGCACTGTCACGCCCCTACTGATACAAATTGATTTGATTTCTCATACAAATTGATTTCTCTGTAACTTCCACCTCGTAGGCTATGGAAACTTACATTTTTGTTTACTGTTCAAAGTCTTTATAGTGTCTGGTGAAATTTGCAAAAATCGACCAAGCGATCATATTTTTTTTGATATAAACATAAACGACCGATTCAAACCACATTTTCTTAGTTTCACATCTTTGGATTTGCGACACGTCGCGTTCTTGATAAATTTAGTTTCGAGAATAGAAATGAACTGCAGTACCGTGTCCACACTTACACATTGACTAACATATTTTTCACTGTAAATTGCATAGCTGGCATTTAATTGTAAGGCCAGAAATGTTAAAAAATTTATAGCGATGCTGCTATGACCGCAACGATGAACTCATGCAGTGAGCTAAAATTATTCACAATTATCCTGTCATACTATTCTTTATTTAAAAAGGAAAAAAAGCAAGGCAGTCACTTGCAGCCGTATTAAATCGTAGATTCCGTTCAGAGAATCTAATATAAAAGTGTGTAGCTCTGTATGAATTTTTAAGAGGCAAAATTCTTTTTAAAGATGAAATGTTTTTTTTACGAAATTCGAATATGTTATCGAACTACAGAGATTGCACTTGCGCGTTCGAAAAAATGTAAACAATCTTTACAATTTAATTTTATGTTATGATGTTTAAACTGTCATTTTCAAATTGTTGCATAAAACAAAAGTTTCTTTGTGATATTCTTCAGCCTGTAGAAATTAGAAGAAATGGTCGTATTTAATCTTACATTTAGTTTAAAAAGATCTCCAACTATAACTACAGTCTAATTTACGACACTTCCCCTCCAACTCAGCTGTACACTTTTTCTTTGTATTTATTTACCAATTCATGTATGGATAATATAAAAACCGCCCTGATTATTTGGTTCGCATTTAGAATAGTTTTGCAAAGACTCATCGACCTTTTGTCAACCAGAAATGTAAACGTGTTCCGCTAGTGTTTATATTTATATACCAATCATGTGTTTTGAACAAACAAACGTAATTTTTCTGTATTTTATTGTGAAATTGGTTAACAACACAAGCCTTGTATAATGTTATTTATGTCCATCTTTTTTATTTTGAACTCTCCTTTAAGCGTGACAACTCTTCATGTGAACTTATTAAGTTGCAGTTTTGCAAAGACCAAAATAAATTTCTCACAAAAACTTTTGATAACGAAAATATTTATGCTGCCAATAACAAGTCACCAACAGAAGATTTCAATGTCTGCTTAATGGTGACATGTTAAATTTGCTAAAATTTAATTTACGCGCAAACAAAATTTGGAATTATTTTATCACTGGTTTTTAGGTTTGAATGAAATATGGGACTATCGGTGGTAGTTATAATAAACGAAAGCGTAATGTGTGCCGATATAGTTATCTTAGGCCTTATAAAGGTTTTTTTGCAGTGTGAATATCTGGTAAGCGATTATAATTTAAGTATCAACCCTTAGGAACAACAAAGCTGGGGGTACTGATAGCATGCCGGCAGAGCAGATTCAGATTCGGCTGTGAGCTAACGATCAACAACTCCATTGATCCCAATTTGGTTCAATGGGTCCATATCCGCTTACTGGAATCCTGTCTTTACCAACTTAAATACATCGCTTATAAAGTTCTTGTCGAGTATGGCATGTGAAAGGTTAAAACTCATAATATGTCACCTGATTGGATCTTATCAATCACGAATAAGATGTGAGACTGCTTCCCACATTGACTGGGCTTACCCGCAATATCTTTTTAGACTCACTCAATGGAACCTACAGTTTAAAAACGATAGCGAACATTAGTTTGACAAACACACACTAGATATTTCGATTACTTGTATTCACCAGACACATCGAGGTGACCACAACTGAAACAACGATAGGTGGTCGTATCGGGTCTCGAACCCATGTCCATATGCATGATAGTTGCATATTCTGACCATTATGCCAAGCTCGATTCCAAATCCTCAACCGAAGAAAGAGGGATCGACATGTTATGTATTCGTCGTATCTTTTGATAGTCCGATATGGCAAAACCCGTTTAGAGCAAAGGCCAAGTTTGGTATTCCAAAGAATCTTACATATCTTTGTAGAATAACACCGACTGACACGAAGCCTTCAACCAAGATTAAAGAAAACTTTACTGAGCTAATTTACATCAAAAAGAAGGTTTAGACAGAGCAACAAACAACTTATCGTGCGACTTTTGGATGTGGCTAACAAAAGTAGAATGTTATGCGATTAGATGACGAATTTCATCTTATTTCAAATCGTTTATAGTCAAAAGCGTTTCAGTTTTTTTTTGTTTTGTTTTGTGAAATACCGTAGCTGAAAGAAATTGCTTAGAAATAGTTTAGATGCCTGTTTTGCACACAGATTGTTGAAAATTCTATGTAATTTTCAAGTACGCTTGGATTGTCTGGTCTGTAGACAGGACATACTAAATTGATGTTGCTGTCATCAACCATGTTCTTACTCAACCAATCACTGTTGGGAAACTGGTAGATGCTCATTTTTGCCATTACTTCAAAATTACTTAAAAGTATTGGATACAAATGGCACATACTAGTTTGAGCCTAATCAGGCCTTGTCATCCGGTACTTTTGATACAAAAGAAAGAAGATCCATTGATTTGAAAAATTGGCACACCACAACACCTGATCAACTGTCGTTACTATTTTTTATATTATTATAACTATCTTGAATTGCATATAATGTTTGCACGGAATATGACTTCTACATCGCTTGTATGGTCTGTAAATTCTACTACCAGTCACACGAATTGACTGGTCTCAAAACTTCATCACACTATTTGGATTGCTGAATTTAATCAACCTTTTCATCATGTAATACATTTACTGTCCCCGTATGTACGAGTATGTACTGTTTGGGCGCAATCGAAGAATGTCTTCTGGCCGTTCCTATTGAAAGAAACCAGTGTGAAAGAAAAACAAATCAAGTTCCGAATATTTGTTGCTGTGGTTAACAAATATTTCATTACTTATTGCTGAAATACGAAAGCTCCAATTTTGACTTCCAAATCAGTATATTAAGGTTAATCAACTCGGACTCTAACGTTCTGTCTAATGCTGAAAAATAACTAATGTATTTTAAGTTTTAATGAAACATAAGTTATTCATTACTCACCAAATCAAGTAATCACAGCAATACGTCATATGATATCTCATTTGAAACACCTGATAAAGCATTGACTGCATAATGTTTTAAGTTTTATGAATCTCTCAATTATTTGTTGGCCCCTTTTCTGAAGTATGAAACGATCAGATTCATATTTTCGTTTTATTTTTATTTATTTTTGGGATGAAAAGGAGGAAATAAGCCTGGAATTGGCAAAAAAATATAAACGAAGGGTAAAAAGTGCAAAAAGTATGTACATTTATTTTTCATATAATTTTGTGAAATTTTTATATATTTATTACCTTTTTGTTTTTGGTCAGGAGTTGAAGTAGCAAAAAACATCAACTTTTTTTCCCACCGAACTTCAAACGTTTAATTTCTGGAGCACTTTCTGGGCTTCATCTCTGCTGCTGTATTTCTCTACATTCTCATTCCTGTACCGACAAGTGGCTGAATGACTGAACGTTTTTAAGCTTTCCAACGATCCAAACATAGCAAAATTATCACCACTAATGACTTGAAGTGCTTAGAATTGATAGAATCAATAATGAGTATAGTATTGGCTTGTTCGTAGGAAGAAAATACTTTAAATATGAACACGATGCTCTTCATTTGAAGCAGAACCATTGTTGAATATTATTCGCCAACAGCAGCGTAAATGATGATTTAAAGGTTTCCAAGAAATTGTTATGCTTCGTTTAATATAAATGAATGAGACAATAAAAAAGTGGTTATTTATACCAGAATAACTTGTTTTTTATTCACTCATGGCCGAATGAGTGCAACAACGCTTCAAATGCAAATTTCATTTACTCAACTGAAGTGGAATTAATTTTATTGTCGCCCAAGTTGAAGTATATATAAAAATGAACGAGTTATATTTTCAAATTGATCGAAAAGCTTAAAAAAATGTAGCGTAGCTGTATAAATATAAAAATATATAGTACAAAAATATAACGAAGCCGTACATTTTTCATGCAAACTGTTGTGAGGAATGCTAATGGTTTTGTGGGATACACTTAAAAAAACTTATCTAAAACTTGTTTTATACTTTATTTTATGAAGGAAGGAAGCACATTTCCGTTGAATCTATTCCTCTTCAAACCAAGTTGATGCTCATAAAAACTGCTATTGAGACATGTGAAGTTAATAACGCTGCATAAGTTATGGAGTCTTGTGTTGAATCTTCCCCAAATTATTGTTATTAACATAACTCTTTAAATGAATCTGAATTCCTTTCTAAGCTTTAAATGGATATTGTAAATGCCAGGTAACCATGCTCTCTGCCATTCCCCAATATTAAATACAATTAGGAATATTGTGTGATGTGACAAAAATTGCTTCTGAGAATATAATTGAGTATTGAGAATTTATCCTCGTTCAATGTAGATTATTATACATACTGGATATATTTGCCCCACACCCTCTGGTATTTTTTATACAAATTATGTTAAACAATTTTTAAAATGTTTGTACGAACTTACTGAAACGTATTCCTGTGGCTTAGTTAAAGGATGTAGATGGACGAAGAAACTACACCCCAGTGCCTCCGCACAAAATGTATGAAGTCCTCAATAGTTCACTTAACGCTTAAAATTCAATACAAACCAGCTAAATTTCAGTATTTGATTTTGTGCTTGTAGGGGCAATAGGTCAACAAACCTTGCCTAATAATGTGGATTACAAAAAATTTCAAATTCTATCAAATCTGTTCGTTATTGTACTATTTACAGCCTTTCATCAATTATATCAAATTTATATATATGTACATTTGATTCTCTAATAGCGACGGGATTCCAAAAATTTCATATCTTAAACTATCTTATAAGAATATTTGACATATCTTAAAATAGGTGCAAACTGTGGGTTTAATATTAGAGTATTTGCACGATATCAAAGGTGATTATTATGAGGTTTACCTCATGAATTGCTTCCATTGCTAATTATTAGGACACAATACGTAGTACTTATTATAGATTGCTGAGTTGGTGTTTCTGTCTAATTAAGTTATATGTCCTTGATTTAGAAAATGTCATAAATTATTTCTTATGCTGTTGCAAAGGAACCAAAAAGGTTGAAAATACGATTCTTCTCAGCACATTTACTACATTTTTTCAGAACATTTATTTCAAAGAACCTAAGTATACAACTGAAGGCAGTAGTTATATTGCGTCAAATAATTTCGGCATTATCTAGAATATTTCAAAACATGTTTTCCATCTGTAATCCTCAAATACACGCAGAGCAGAAAAAATATAAATGGAAATAAAAATAATAAAAATTTGCTGATGATTAAGAACACAAAGTTAAAAAAAAAAAAAAAAAAAATATTAAGCTCTGTTTTTACTTATTTTTTTCCTCAAAAACCAAATTTTGAATCGATATGATCAAAGGTTGGATGGCCAGAAACCCACATTCTGGATCCTGGTTATCATTGTACAAAATTTTAATAAACATGAGAACATTTTTTTTACTGCTAATACGCAGATTTAAAATCCACAAAAGAGACAAGAATGAGGGCAATTAAAAACAAAGAGCACCAGAAACCGGGTGTACAAATATCGAAAGAATTTTTTTACTGTAAAATTTAATTCTTGAAAGCTTTACCGTTTTTTTTAGCAAATTTTTGTAAATTCTTTTTGAGATATATTTTATTTCTGAAAATGTAATAGAACACAAATATCTAAAGAGGCAACTGATTGGCAAAAATATTGCATTACTCATTTTGCAATTCCGATAGTACAAAAACAAGTGCGTTGTTAGAGATGAATTCCCATTAATGTCAACTTGGTGTGGTTAACATGATAAATTGAGCAATCACGAGGATGTCACCAACCCATTCTTTTAAGAAATATATGTAAGCTTGAACTCGTATAATTTGTGAAGATATCAGTAAAAAATCTTGCGCATGACATTCCATATGTATCTCCTATCCACCTTGTTGCCAATGCTATGGCTACTGATAGCCTATTTGATTCACAATAATGGTAGTAATAATCAATCATTAAAATTGGATAGAAATTGACATAAAACTTCGATGACGCTTTCGACGAATCCCATATTATGGCACTGGCTGTACTAACTAACATCAAATGAGCAGAAGTACATCAATTTAATTGCGATCGCTACGGATGTACGATATGACTGTGGAAAAGTAAGTCATAAATCAATGGAAAAAATACATATGCATATTCGTCGTATGCAATGGTTATGGTTTTGTGTATGTTATGGAAAAACTCCTAGATTGAATCCAACTGCCTTACTTTAATATTTTTGAAATGTTTTCCTTATTTACAGGTTGTTAACACAGTGAATGTAAAAAAATATTTGTTTAATTTAAGATTTTTTTTTCGAAATTTTTTACTTGCTCTTAGACCATAATTTTTTAAGAATAAATTGTCTCATCTTTGTTGTTCGTAAGCCACATATTGGATTTAGACAATTATTGATTGTAGGATTGTTTTGTTCAAGAAATCACTTTTTCTTCCCTACTGCAAGGTGGGGCGATTGTGGAAATTAGCAATTAAATAAATATTTGAGGCGAATTTTCGTTGTAGAATCCCCTTCAGGGAAGTCTCGGGACATTTATTTTGTTTCAGTAAAATTATAAAATAAAAAAAGCAAATAATATTTCGAAATCTCTAAATAAGTTAGAGAATATTTTAAGCATGTTAAAAAAAACAAGAAGAAAACAGAAATATATTTAAGAAAACTCTTTTTTAAAAATTTGAATTTACGTATTAGCAATTTTCAATTGTAAATACTTAACGTTGGCTCATATAAACTTACAAAAATTATTAATTCACTTTTACAAAATATTCAATTGAGTTTGAGAAAATTCCAATTGCACTGCATTGTGTTCTTTGGTAATTCTTTAAATAATATAATGACGTTGTAATCCTCACTCCGATATTCCACATGCATTTCATTTAATCATGATTTTATAACATTTACGCTGTTATGTTCTTTTATTCTCCTCTATATCGTCCTTGCTTGTAACTGACTGAGTGTAGATGGCCAGACCACATATTGTACCTTTGTGTTGTTCAAACTTGCCATCATCATGGAACAGCGATTCCTGGTTCCGCCAAATGTGAGTTCCACATAATATTTCCATGATATTCTTGCGTACTTATATAAAAACTAAATATTCTATATGAGCGTAAGGTGACAAGTGGCCAGCCATCGTCTGGAAAATTAAAGCACATACTTGCCAAATTTTCGTGACAGGACTTGAGGTAGAAGTAATTGTATATTTAAGTCTTCCAAATTGGCTAAAACTTCTGTATTGGCTTAATTATAATCTCAACTCATTTATTGCCATAATTTACCTAGAACAAGAGTAAAGCTTCTTATATCAGCATTCTCTTTTAGCACTAAAGTTCAGAGGATTATAGTAACGATTAAGCGTTGTTATGATTAGGACTTCATCTAGTACTTAAAACGAAGTTGAGGAGTGTGAACTATGCTGGGCTAATCCATGCTGGTTCATTAGTCCAACACTTAAATGGGATACAAACGTTAAAGGGAACTTCATCAGAACATTGATGGAAGTGGAAAGCTGCTTAACGTAATCACAGAAATTACACAGTGGATGCGCTGAAGCTGCTCTATTGTGGTGATTATTATGGTTAACGTGGTCATTGTCATGGTGGCACCTGTTGAGTTCTTTGAGACGGTTGTTGCTGTTGTTGCTGCAAAATTTGGACGTATTGGCCGCAACGGCGATAATATGCTAGAATACTACCTACAATTGTTTATTTCCATTATTTGCACTTTTCTCTTACGGATGTGTAGTAGAGAAAAGCCAGTTTGTACTCGTATTCTAATTATTTAAATGGATGTGCCAGCCATCTATTTTTTGTGTGCTCGCAAGCAATTAGTTCTGATACCTTACACTTTTATGACCACGTTAAGCAGTGCTGAATGGATACCAAAGTATAGGAAAAATAGCAATTTCAAATAACAGGTTTTGTAGATTGAGTGCAATTTATGATGTTTCAGAATATAACATAAGACATACAACTTTTGTATATTTTTCGCTCAATTGGAGAAACTTATTTTCGGTTTTAGAAAAAAGTACTGTTTTGCAAAATCAAATTAAAATATGATGTAGTACTCGGGTACGGACCTCATATTGAAATAGTAGGTGATAATAGTTCAAATTGTCTTAAGTGTGCCGTAAGTGGCCTGAGGCGAGTAGCTAATTCTAAAACAGCTCTTGCCTTTAGGTTAATTTTTGAGAAAAATTATGTTATCAACGAGTCTTAAAAATATATATTTTACTGCTATTGCAAATCCCATTCTATTGGTTGCCCAAGTTTATGACATCGTTGTTGTCTAATCGAATTAACCACATTTTTTTATAGAAGAGATTTATGATTTTGATATTTTTCAAATACCTCGCTTTTCTGACTGCGGACTTCGTAAATTAAAAATGATTGAAGTTTGATTGTAAAAAATAGGGCGGAACCAATGTCAAAGGTGTAGACGTTAATTCTTTAGGATATGGACTAAAGTTGTCCGCCTTGAAGGTAAGTAAAAAAGAGCGGAAGAACGCTAAGCATTGATTAAGTTTTTTTGGTTGGAAAGAGATTACCTTGTATATATAATGGTGGCAATTTGTGTGTAGTTTGGCGTATGTGAACTACTTACGAATTTGGTAGCTGAAAAAAATTATTATTCTTAGTGTTATGAGTATTTAAAACTTGATTACTGGAATATGATACATACATATTTCGGTGAGACTATCAAAATAATGTCACAATGTTTTTTCTACTCCGAGGGTATTTTTGACTTCTTACCTGTTGGAAGTGGAGATAAAAATAGTGTTTCAAATAAATTTGTTCGAATTTTATGCAAAATTTAAAAGAGTATCAATGTTTAAAAAGTTTCATATTTATATCCTATAGTAGTTGTGTCTAACAGTACATAGAAAATAAGATATTCAGATTAAGTTCTCTGAAAAATAATAATTTTCCAACCGAAAAACTGTTTTTTTAGTTTGTCTGAGCAAAGTTTAGACTAAACAATGTGTCATAATGGCGGTGTAGAGGAGCAAATGTTTTTAACATTTGACAGGAAGGGTTTGAAAATTTTTTTTACATAAAAATTCAGATGGAACAGATAGACACAACTGATCAAAAATTCGCAAATGCTAAAGAATATCGGTGATTTTTGGCCATAATTTAATCATTTTGCACTTAAATCTCCTCGATTTAGTCACACAAAATATGGGCATGATAATGCAAATCAAAATATGGCCAACATTTTTCAGGGTGGATGTCGCAAACTCTTTTGCAAACCAGGTTTAAGAGACGGTATTAAAACTTGGTGAGATAAATTGAAGAAGGAGGCATGGAAGACCGGAGTGCTCGGAATTCTGTTCCGCGTACGACGCGTACGTACTTCATTATCTGGCGGCGACCGAGTACATCACTAGACCAGCGATTTATTGACATCATCCCCAATCAAGCTACTCCTGATACTAGCACTAATTATCTTGCTGCACATCACAGAATTCTCATTTACGACACAACTTTATGAATCTGTTTTGGAAGCCTTCGAGATAGTATCGGAAAATGTCAGTTGATAAGTTCTGTACCGATATCACTATGATAAAGCAACTCAAAATGTGGCGATTCAATTAATTAGGAGCGAGCATGCCGAAATACTGCAGCGCACGAAAAGTGTTTGAGAAGGGTGTCGGAAATTCTATTCTGCGTACGGCATCTGATAGAAAATTATCTATATATTGCCATTTAAATATTTTCATTTATCGTCGTCTGCGTGATCTTGATAATAAATTTCTTTATTTCATTTATAGTTCAATATTTTCATTACGAGGCAAATGATAGCTGTTACGCTCTTACAAATTTTTTCGAAGACTGGGTTCGCAAGTGCAAGAATAAGTGGACATTCTGAAAAATATAGCTGTTGTAAATAAGATGCGTTACCGATTTCAGATGTGGGCATTAGGAAAGTTACGATTTTGAGAGGTTTTTACATGAAGACTCCCTCGTAAATTAAATAATTGCTTATATATGATTGAAAGAAGTCTCTGACCCCTATTTTACTGGATTGTCTGATTTCTTTTTGTTGGTGTCTGGAAAACTAGTATATAGACTTGTAGTGTTACACAAGTACAATATTCAGGCAATTGCGAAAAGTATTCAATTGCTTTTAAACATTTTCTTGCCAACAAATTTGTTGCCGTGTGACATTTTTTTGTACTTTTGGTTACATTATCCATATAATATGTCAACCATGTGAAATGATATATCGATTATAGGTTGCCAGGATCCTAATCTAAATATTCTTTAATTTTCGTGAAGTGAAAGCCATAGCATACTTGGTCTTTGTCATTCTTTGATATTTTGGCCAAAAGTTAAGATACAGCTATGCCGATGTTAAGGCAATGAATGAAATATTACAATTTAAGTAACGATTTCTGCTTATTTTTGTGGACAGGATGTGGATGAATTTAAATTTTCTAAGGTTCTATCGAGGAAAAAGTTGTGAATTTAATGGATTGCGTTGTTGTTTCATCAATAATTTGCACCACTACTTTTTCATTTAATATTCTTTAAAAATAAAATGTGTGTCCAACTGAGATCCGCATATACTCGTATTCGCCTATTTTATTTATAGTTAACACCTTAATCTCGAATAAACAGGAGCATGTATAAATTACGACATAATATGGTTTGCTTAATCACTTGTGCATTTGTGGAGGAGCTGTCTCCAATGACAACCGTTTACATGTTGGTCATCCTCAGCCAACATGTGGAATATTAATAGTCCAAAATGATTTGTGTGGCTTCAGCATGTTATCCTGTGACCTTTTCGGGGTACTGGTGGAAGTGGGATTGAAGCGACACCATGTATTGGCTGGTCGCATTGTGATACAGGTGTTCTTTACTCTTCAATGGCCATTTATTGTCGGTTAATTCACTTAAGCTTCATTAATTTATCTTTTCTCCCGTTGACATCAGATGATAACATGGTCCACAAAAGGATTGTTGGAGCAACACCAATACTTTGTTGGGGTGATCAATGGATTAAATGCAAACTGAAATTGTTTTGTGTTCGCTTTCGTCTCTTTGAATAAGTGATGGGATACAAAGAAATTAATCCTTTTATGTCGAGCACATTGAGAGGTAAAGAAGTAGAATATTTTGAAGTAGATTAGAAATTACTGTTGTGAGGAATGAGAAGAGCTCGAATAAAGAAGAAAAGTGTGGTTCTCTTTTAATCTATTCGAAATATATTGGAAGTCACAGCTCTTGGTTATTGTGTGCCTAAATGCTACTTGAAGGTTGATAATTTGAAAAATGACATACCAAACATACCGAATTTAATGTATTTGAAATTTTTAAACTGGAAACTTTTAAATTGATTAATTTTTGAAACTTCAGTTACCTGATATAACTTGACTTCTACTTCTTGAAATGTTAAACACCGTTTACAACATATCATCGTTAGTCGAAATATAAAATAGTTAAAAAAATTAATTGCTTGTGTACGGAACCACATTCAAAGATATAAATAAAAAATTTTGCATTAAGAAATGGCGAAATTAATTTACTGAACGCGTAGGCCCGAACATGCTCACATTAACAGTTTCGTAGTATCCACAACCAGAACAAACTGGAAGTACGTAAAATGTATTTACTGTCCTTATAAAATAAAATTCAAACATTCATCCTATTGCATCGTCGTACATATATATAAAAGTGTAAGACCAACTTTTAACTAACTATGTCATTGAGCCAGTCAAAATAAATATGCGTAATTTAATTACAGCTCGTAGAAACTGAACTTAAAAGCTTTAACTGCTTCTTCATATTATTTTCGTCTCTGGTCTAGTTCTACTTTTTAATTATGACATATAAAATATTTACTAAGATTTGAGAACGTTCACTTTTTTCGCGAAAAAGTATATATTTAAATATGCGGCTTGCGGAATTCAAAAAACAGTATAAACAGTAAACAATATTATTCCCGCTGTTTGCCAATAGATGGCGCCTGCTGTAAGTGCTAGTCTATTCTGTCATAACATAAACGTTATGAGCCGAGCTTAGGCATATGGCGAACACACTGCTTCGACACAATAGTGATTTTCTTTTGTCGTCATATCCTTTTTGTTTCGTAAATATAGGTATGTGTGATTCTGTACCAAATAATTGTCATATGCGGGAAGTACTGATTTTCTTCTTTCAATCGAAGAAAACGGCGTCTGCAGCTCATCAAGGGCTTCAAAACGTTTGCGAAAATGCTGCTTCCAGTGAAACAATGTGTCGAGATTAGTTTCGTCGCTTTAAAGATGGTGATTTTGATGTTGACGACCGTTCGTGTGAAGGAAGACGAAATACCTTCCAAGTCACTGAATTGAGGACACTGCTTGATGGGAATCCGTGTCAAACACAGGTAGAGCTTGCTTCAGTATTAGAAGTTGCCCGAAATGCTGTTTTCAAGCAATTGCATGCATTGAGAATGATTCAAAAGCAAGGAACTTGGATTCCTTATAAATTGAAGCTAAAGACGTTGAGCGTCGTTTTTTCGCCTGTGAACAACTGCTTCAGCGACAAAAAGTTGGGGTTTCTCCATCGTATTGTATAGGGATATTGAATAATGGATTCGATACAGCAATCCAAAGAAAAGAAAGTCATGGGCGCGAATATTCTCGCTCCAACGGTTATACTCTGTAATTGGTGGCATCAGGTCGGTGTTATTTATTACGAGCTGTTGAAACCAAGCAAAACCATCACTGGACATTGGTATACGAGTAGACTTCAATTAATGCGATCGAGCCGAGCTCTGTGCGAAAAGTGCTCACAATACACGGAGAAGAACAAAAAAGTGATTCTTCAGCGTGACAACGCTCGGCCACACTTGGCCAAGCCCATTAAAACCTACCTGGAAACACTGAAATGGGAAGTCTTACCCCATCCGCCAGATATTGTGTCGTCCGATTATTACTTGTTCCATTCGATGGCATACGGTCTAGCTGACCAGCAGTTGCATTCATATGACGACATCAAGGAATGACTATATTCGTCGATTCCCCCAAAAGATGAACAGTTTTATAGTGACGAAATTCGAACTTTGTCAGAAAGATGGGAAAAAGTAGTATTTAATGATGGGCAATACTTTCAATGAATCACTTGTAAACATGTTTTCATAATAAAGTTGCAGTTTTATAAAAAAAACAAAAAAAAAAAAAAAAAAATAGTGAGAACTTAGTTGCGCACCTAATATGTTGTTAATGTACCTGGTGCTAATAATGAATATTTTATAAAATATTTAATGGAACTCTATCAGTCATGGAATATTATTATTGGAATAGTATTATTGTATGTCTAATATCTAATCTAAATATATAATAATAATCATTCGCGAAGGTGCATTTACCTTTATATTTTCTTTAGCAGTAAATGAGTAAATTTTTAACACTGTAAACAAAAAGTTAACAAACATTAAATATTTAACAATAAACTGTATAAAAAAAGATATTTGTATGGTATTTTATTTGGCAGTAACTAATGCATAAATTTGTTTATATTAAGCCAACATTTATTTATTTTAGGTCTACGCCTTGGACACTTCAATGACGCAAAGGAAAGCACGCCAGATCTTTTTCTGTTCCTAATTGATTGCTTCCCGTTTTTTCTCATAATTTAAACTTTAATAAATGCTAAAACTTTGTTTACAAAATTATCTATTCCAAATGTCGTTAATCTATATTTATTATTTCCCCCCAAAAGTTAAACTGATTTGCACGAGACAAACTTTCCTCATTTCTTAAAAGAGTGTACAATTTTTCGTATCTAAGTGATAATGCTGTGATTGATATAATAATGTTTTTTTTTTTTGTTTTTTAAATTTAACAAGCTGTTTATAAAACTGAAGCAATTTAAAAATTGGCAGTATGAAATTGAAATTCCGACACACTGATGTATTCAAAATGATTAGTAAAATGTATAACGTAAAATCCAGGATTTAAAAAATATTTAAATTGCAACAAAGTGCGTCAGTAAGAAAGGCCAAATTTTTTAAATATTTTTGAAATCAATCAAATCAAAGGGAGATCGAAAGTTTTCTAAAGTAAGATTCTGTTAAAATTACAATATGTTTTCTGCGACAGATGCACATACAAATAAGCATTTTCGCAATAGCGAATTATTAACAGATATTCGCCTAAAATCGAATTTTTGTTCAAATATGTCAAATGTTAGGAACAAGTTATTGACCCCACTATAACATTTTGCAAGTCAAAAGAGGCTTAAGTGTAGTTTACTCTATGTTGGCTTTCAGAATAATATAAAAATGTTATATATTCCAAAATAGTTTATTGCGGTACCGTTGGAAAATGATCATAGCTTTTGATCGAGGTCCCGCAGTGTTCTTTTTGCTTCGTCTGGATGGTCAGTTATGTTTGTATGAAATATGATCAAAATAGGACAAGCATTTCAGAAGTGGCACATCTATTTTCATATTTCCTCCCAAGATCGACCAATCGTCAATGATTTGTTGTTCGGAAAGTTTGTTCGGTTTTTAAAAGAAATTTGTTTATAAATGTATATATAAGAAAACAATTATTTTAATCTATTATAAGGTATAATCTCCCCTTTTTTTAATAACTTCTTCCCAACACTCTCGCAGCTTTTTAGTTCCTCTCTTATAAAACTCGCCTGGTATTTCTGAAAAAAATGATAAACTCGGGTTTTAATCGTTAAGGAAAAAATAATGGTTTTGAGTTTGCAAAGTGAAGGTTCCAATATTACAAACCGATATGAGGCATCGTATCCAACTGTTTTCGAAATTATACAGACTTCATGCTGTTTATGTTTGGCTTAAGGTTTTTACATCATCAGTTAAATATTCTTTGAAAATGGAGGGTTTGGTTGTCGTTTTTGCCATGTCATACTTTTTTTTTCAAGCCACTGCAGATTGCAAATTTTATGTATACTAAATACTTACTTCAGTCATAGCAAAAAAGTTGTCGATTAGTCTGGACATATTGAGGTACAATAAGTCTGAATGTTTTCGAAGTTCTCCAGGCTCCATTACATGTAACATAATACTACCTCTTCTTAATGATATAAAGCACTAATGCAGTCTTAGCCCAAAGACAGGCAAACACAAATTCAAACAATCTTTGTTTCTACACACAGACTTTGTTGAAATTAAGTGGATAAACATTTTGAAGTAGACCACATTAAATACCTCGGCAATATGGTACGTAGGAGGTCATTTGAAATCAAACATATGGAGCGGAAAGCTAAGTGCAATCGTTATTAAAAATAACTACAGGCTATGCTCTCCGACGCACTGCAAAAAGGACAATATTAAAACAATTTAATATAAAAATATTACTTCGCCAAAGTATTGCGGTTGTTATTTCGAATATATGAAATAACAAAAAGGCGAAAATAGAAATTAGGTGGAACTGGATACAACTGGCAGGCCTGCAGAAAATTGGTCTTCATGTATAAGAAGCTTTATTGACGGCGGATGAAATCAATAACTGAAAAGAGGGCGATATTAAATAAAATTAAATAGTATTATTTCGCCAAAGTGTTGCGGTTATTGTCACAACATACTTAAGATAACAGAAAAGGCGAAAATAAAACTATGGTGAAACTGTGTAAAACTGGGTGGTCTGCAGAAAGTTGGTTTTCATATATTTTCTAATCGTAGTTTTTTCTAAAATCGAATAAAACACTCAAATTTGCATCATCGGAATCGATAAATTGGTCTTTGCCATTTAATTTTTAAAGATAATTTCATGCAATTTGATTCGAAAGGTCCAATTTTTCGTCAATTTTTCAGTATTTCGGCCTGTATTCCACGAATAACGCGTGTAGTGTCATACCGTAAGGCTTCAATAATGTTCGGCTTGTCCACATAGATTAACGACTTGACATAATCCCACAAGAAATAATCAAGAGGCGTTGAATTGCAAGATCTTGGGAGCCAACTCCCAGGACTAAATCGAGAGATAAGCTGCTCACCAAATTCTTCCCTCAACATATCCATTGTTTCACAAGCAGTGTGACATGTTGCCACATGTCAACCAAGTTCAACTCAGCCAATTAGCGCAAAAAAATAAAATCCTTGTGGTTGAGTAACACATGCCCAATCGCTGAGAACGGCGACGAATTGACATTTCATGATCTTCATTAACACTGATCGCTGTGGCTGCAATATTTTCTTCGGTACGCACTCTACATATGCGAATCAATGGTTTTATGTCCAACGAAGTAAATTTGGTGCGAAATTTGGAGATAACGAATTGTTGATTCAGCAGGTCGATTATGACGACCACAAAATGGTCGTATCAAACGATGCACATTTGCCACAGAGCACGAATTTTGATAATAAAATTCAACGATTTGCAATCGTTGCTCGTTTTTTAGTCTTTCCATGATGAAATGGCAGAGTATACTGTACACTTTTCACTTTGACAGATGACGTTAGGACGCCGTTACTAACCAATGCTGCCAACCTGAAAAACTTAAATCTTAAAAAATCTCCCTATATAAGTAATGGTATTACAGGGAGACTGAGATTTTGATTTGTTGTTCGCGTGCAATGCGATTCTTCTAATTTCTTGTCTGACATCGTTAGTTTTATTGACTGCGACTTTAATTTCATATTATTTTGGCGGTATTGAACTATCGAAGGCAGCTTAATAGTAGACGAAAAAATTGAATTTATTGGTCATTTATAGAGTACAATGTGTTTCATTTGCTGATCCATTTTGTCATCATCAACAACTTTTCTTTTCGATTAAAAGGACATTCAGTCTTTCTTCTCTTCTTCCTATAGTATTTTCACGCAGCAGTTGGCTGCAAGGTTGTCATTTATTTAACTTACTTGAGCGCAGTTCTTCGTAACAAAATACAGCTTCTGCACCAGTTGCCCTAAAATAGTTTATTAGCAGAAACATTACAAATAGGAGCATTTTGTTACAGTTTTGTTGAAGCAGGCTGTGTCTAGCGTCTAGCTTTATTTGTGTGTTTGTTAGATGAATTTAATCTGCATATAATGTAATTCCATTATAATATTTGCTAGGCTTCTGAATGCTTTTTGTATTTTTATAACAATTTTTATTGCGAATCAGCTGCCACATTCGCTCCTAGTCTGCGGACGTTAACCATTAGTAATGAATGTAGTTACCATTAGTCTAAATGGAGTTGCGAACGATTTCTGTGAAAACTCTCTTTCTTTAAAGCGTTGTTAGTAAAGAAACAGAAAAAAAAGTAAAAATATGTTGGAAAATGCTGGAAGGAACCATCTCAGTTCTCACACTTTTTATTTCCACTACTCTAATTGTGGGCGAGGTTGCTGTATAAAATGAATACCTGCGTCGACGTACGACTTTGAAAAGCGTTTTATTGGTATAACATTTAATTGCCTTTAGTTTGCTAGAATTTCTTTGCAACGAGCCATTCGGAAACCAACAATTATTGACATCTGTTTGAGACTGAAAGTTTGAAAAAAATGGCCGCATATTAAAAACTGATTGTTTTCATTAAAAACAAGTTTTTTTGCATCTCATGAATGGAATGTGAGAGAGATTATCTCATTTGATGAGTTTACACCCGTTCTGTTTTTAGACTCACTAAGTGTGACCTGTTTAATGACATTTTCGAATGTTAATTTGGGAAATTTTTACTAAAATGATGGATTAACTGAACGCTTGATGTGCGCATCAGCACATTGGCGAGAAAATGTGGTTACGTTTACTAACAATCGAGCCATGGACGGTCACCGTTATTTCCTATTTAACAATCATCAAATGTATCTATCTAGCAATATTTTATAGTCTCAACGATTTTTTCAACATATCCTTTACAAAATTATATCGTTCATATCGTAATTCCTCAAAAAGAAAAGGATAAAGATTCCCATCAATGAATTTTTGTGAGAGCCTGCACTTCAATTTTGTTTTTTTCTATTCGAATTGTTAGCTGAAACTTTCTGTGTCTTAAGGCATAAACTAGATCGTCCTGGTTCGACCATATACTTGAGTAGCTTAACAACGTTGATTTGGTTTGCGTTATGCACTTTCACAATTTCCATAGATTTTCGTTTCTTACCGCAAAATATAAGAGAAGTATAACAACTATCTCCGCATACATCAAAAACCTTGTTTTTAACTTGAAAATACTACCGCAAGTGTACGACTTGTTTCCGATTTTGTTCTGTGGTTATTAATAAATAGCTCTTTGAGCACTACAGCGCTACAGTTCGTAACTTTTTGCATGAAGTTCAAAAGAAATGGCACAAATTTTCAATATGTTTAGTGTTGTGCTAAATGCCTTTAGATGCGCAAGATTTCCCTAGCGGAGAAAGGTTCCTTGCAGACCAAACATATGCAATAACTTTAATGAATCTCTTGAGGAGATCAGAGTAAATACAACTAAAGGACTTGTGCATGTAAACTGAATTCATTCGTTTGCAAAAGTTCAAAGAATAAAAAAAAAAATTAAGTTGTGCAGAAATAACTGTGGTTAAACTGCTGGAAATATTCAAGTCACAAACTCGTTAGTTTTATTAATATTAAACAAGAACACCATACAGCAGAAAGTCATTTGTATGTGCGTGAGAGGGGGGTCTATAATGGAACTTCTCTACCCCAACTCCCTGCCCGAGAACGGTATCCACATTTTTGAAACAGATGTGCTTTGTAGAAACAAATTCATAATTTCGCATTTTAAACTGCTCGTTTGTGTGCGTAATGTATTAAACAGACATGAAAAATATATTAAATTTCTAACAAATACACAAATTCCATCATTCTCATTCCGGTCGAATGAAAATATTCAAAAAAGTTTCCACATTATTTTTCCATTCCAGCACACTCTACGCCAAGCAAATAATTCACACTTTGCGATTGCATCGCGGTTGGATAAAAAAATTGGAAAATGCATGTTTTGTGTTTAGCATAGATATTTACTATAACGGTAAAACTATTTTAAACCACAATTGAAGATTGTTTGGTTTAGATAATTTGCTTTTGCAATTAAGAACTTGAAACATATTGTAGTAATTACAAAGCCAACATTAACGTATAAACTTATTAAAGGACAGGAGAAACTAGTTAGAACAAGCAGTTAATATGTTTCATTACTAAAGTGTGATATCTGCTATGGATGAATGTAATAAGAGAACATTTAAAGACAAAGCTTAGGCTCTGTTTTTGATTATGACATAATTTGACTATTGGTAATGTAATTTACCAGCAAATCTGTTCGTGAGGACAGAGTGTGCTTGCTTCGATATCACACGAATTGAATAAAGCAGAGATTTACATATTTAATAAGCTTAACGCATTCGCCTTTTAAGTTTACTGAATGGGATCTACTCTTTAGCGAAGATCCTCAATAAGATTTTGGGAAGTCTTTAATAGATCTGTCTACTAGCCAACTCGAAGTTTTCGTCAAACACGTCGAGATGATAACCGTCCAATAAAAGATTTTGTCGACTTGCAAATTCTCTATAACCTCTTCTTTACTTTCAGGAAATACACAGTTAGACGGTTAAGGATGGTCAGAATAAATCAAAGTAAGGGATTACAATAATTGCCCTCTTGTAGCAACTACGAATCATCTTTTGAGATCTCTTACGTCCACCTATATTTGCGAAACTCAAAAATTTTGTTAAGTCAAAGTGAGCAACATACTCTGTCCACAGCTTCATACCTTTTATATTAAGTTTCATGAATTTCATGATTAAAGGTTGTACAACCTCTGTAAAACACTTAAAATATTTAATGATTTTTGCTGTATTTGACGTCGTGTTCAAATTTGTTTGTGAATAAAAGCTTAAAAATAAGAGCAAAATCTGCCGTCCATCAATTATTTAATTGAAAAAAAAAAAAAAAAAAACTTGGTATTTCAGTCATTTATATACATTTGCTATAATAAATGGCATTATTCACGACTTCGTAAGAGGTAATAAACAATATTTTAATGTCACCGTGTAAAAGTACTTATCTTTATTCAGTGTAGATATGAAAACAAATTTGCCGAGAGATCTTTGCTTTACTAGCAGCTCATGGGAGTACAATCAAAGGAAATAAATTATATTATATATGTTTGAACCTTTTTAAGTGGTTAAAGAAACAAGGTAAAACAATTCTACAGACTCCTTTTTTTTAAAATATATCTTAATTTTTGCAGATATTTTTTAATGTTACCAAATTATAAAGCTCTTAAATATAAAACCGCTTCCAAATATGATATTCGTTTTTCATTTACAATTTGTTTTCTGTTTTAAGATTTGAAATGCTAATTTTCATACACGCAGTCAACGTATCGACATTTCACCCACTCTTTTTATATATAAAATACTTGATTTTAACAGTCGGAAAGGAAAGAAATAAAAGAAAGTGGCAGTAGTACTGATGGTGGAAAAAATTATCCAAACTGTAACTTCGAACCAGGTTTATATATAAAAATATTAAGATATTAATGCTTTATTTAATTTTTTGCTCTCAAGAATTTGTGAAAATATTGCGACTGTCTGGGCGCCCTTGTTTTAAGTTGTATTTTTAAGTAGGAAATAGCAGAAGAAATACAACGCTGAATAATAATAAAAATTCTGTGCAACTTGAAGTAGGTTTTCCAATCTCGCAAAAAAAAAAAAAAAAAAAAAAACAAAAACATGGAAAAACTAACATTTATTTTTTAATCAAATTTTTGCCGCAATAATTATTTTGTATTATTTTTTGGCCACACACCTCAATATATTAAAATTTAGCTTTTTTAAAAGAGTAAAATTTTCACAAAAAATTACTAATCGTAAAATTTCATTTGAAATCTCCAACTTTGCTTTTTCTATCTTGAATTTGAAGGAAGCTAATAAACATTGACAAGTATAGTTATATTCATTGAACATCTGACTGAATATTTTAGGCAGTTGTGTCAAAAACGTCAATGTGTCCGATGAACACGTGTGGTACGTGGACAATCGACAAGTCTAGCAAATGCTTCTCAAGCTGTCTTTCGGGAACGTCAGTAATGTGTAGGTATCGTTGAGTGAGACTAAAAATAGACTGCGTGTGAGCTCATTGAATGTGAAAATCACTCTCATATCTTATTCATAGGAAGCAAGGGAATTTGTTAATTTTTTTTTATCTCCGAAATAAACACCTCACAGCATGTAAAATTCGAAAATTGTTTAAAATGTAGTATTTAAAATGCTGCCATTCACTCAGCGGTTTTAATGTAATATCTTCTATGAGGACGTGTGACCAACCGTGGCACAATGGTGACTATCATTCATTGATACCTTGTTCAATCTCGCATACAGCTATATATCATTATTTGAATGGCTTTTCCCTCTATGTATCTGATGTGCACTTCAAGTAGTCGATTAATAGGCAATTCTAGTAAATACTTTTCAAATTTTGCTGTTCGGAATCGTCGTAGGTCCCGTGGAGAATATAAAAATAGAATGCGTGTAAGCTCACTGAATGTGAAAACCTCTCTCATATCTCTTGAATATGATGTGTTTTATTATCCCTTGTTTCTAGCTTTTAGTTTAGATATGGAAATTCTTAATATGTTTCAAATATTAATTAATTAATTAGCATTACAGATATATGCTTTATTTTCAAAATTTAAGACAAAATTTAAATATATCACATAGTATATAAGTAAACATATATTCTATTTGAAAATAAGAATGTGAATCACCGTATTTTTCGCTTGACTTGAGAGAAATAATTTAATCAAATGGATTTGATATCTTTAAATATTACATAATATGACCACATAATTTCGTCGATATAGCTTAAAAAGAAAATAGGCAATTTTTTGAAAATCTTGTTTCAGTTTGGCTTATCAAAAGTAACCCATGGGGCATATTATATCACAACCAGAGCCATCGTACCAAGAATTGCTTTTAACATCAATACAGAATTAAGTATGTCTTGTAATGTTTAGAATTGGACCAGTGCCACATATGAAAAATTGGTCCAAACGGTGCAAACGTTTAGCATATAAGTAAAAATTCATGCTGTTTATTTAATAATTTCCAATGTTGAATAATGTTCCAAAAATGTTTAACATTTTCCAGGTCTTTGGCATTTTTTTAGTTCTAGCGTGCTTTTATTGTACAGAAAATTTGAAAAAAACCGATAAATTTCTATAATTAAAGCTGTGAGTTATATTGACTATTTACGCGATTTCCGCTGCAAATCTCTTGTCATTTAAATTTAATTGTTTTTAAAAGAACTTAAAATACCTCATAGAAATTTCTTATTTATCAAGGGAATAAAGAAAACCTATTTTAATGGATTAAAAAGGGTTATTTATTTATATTTCTTAGTGAAACAATTTTCATGAGTGTAGCGATTTAGGTTATTGTGCGTTCGAAGGGACATTTGTCGCGTATGAGTGATAATATATACAATATTAAGTATACGACACGGAACCCCTGTGAATACGGCGCACAGTGCTTTGTCGATGGGACAAAAATAGAAGGAGTCGTCCTAGGGTAATAAAATTTGGCACGAGTCTCTAATATAACTGAATTAAGAAAATTTCAAAGTATGGACAAAATTGACCACGCCCATCGCTCACCGCCCATACAAACCGAAACTATTTTTGGCTATAAAAATTGAACTATTGCGTAAAATTTCGTGAAAATTGCATACAAACCGAAACTATTTTTGGCTGCAAAAATTGAAATTGAACGGCTTGCAACGCATACAATGATGGCAAACAATTAAGATGCAATTTGTTGATTGCTTGACGCAGAACTATGTATTTTCTTTCCGAAAGATCTAAATCCATACAAAACGCTAAAGCGTTTGCTATTGGCAAGCACTTTTTGTTAGAGTCCTGGCTTTCGGAAAAAGAATTTTAGTTTCGCTTTATTTTGCTTACAGCGAATTCTAACTCCTCAAGTGAATATTTTTTAACTAAATCTGCAACTCTGCGATTTTTAGTTTTGCTTGTAGTTTGATGAAATCTTTTGGTTGGTCTGCCGCGCTTTTTTGTGGTGGCCGGGGCTGCAATTTCTACATCAATTGATTAATTAATTAATAACAAATTATATTAAAAATAAAAAATTTATAGCGTGACTGTAAAATATTTACTCAAAATTAAAAAATAGCAATCGGGGATTTTTAAAGTAAAAAATAGTTTGTCACGTTCTCATCTCTAATTCGAATTATAAATGATAATGTAATACAGGAATAGCAAAACATATGTCACAGCATGATTATACAGTTGACTTTTACAAAGCAAGAATGTTAGATATAAGAATAAGAAAAATACAATTTTTAAGAGTTTGTTGAAATCAGCGCCAAAGTAGCGATAATTCAAAAATTTTGATGTAGTGGCGCGACCCTTAAAATTTTTTGAAAATTTTTTTCCTTATTTTTGCCTTCGTAAGAATCTCAAACTCAAAACACTCCACTCCACCCTAATCAGCAACCAGCCAACGGTGATTAAAAATGTGAATTTAGACCTTTTTTAAAACTTTTTGTTTTTAAGTTGCACTTAAAAGCGGGCATAAATTATTTCTCATACCTTTAAAAAACACTATTAACTAAAAAAAAACTAAAAAAAAACACAATAAAAAAATTATAGTTTTTTTTTTAAATTCCTTCAAACTTTTGTAATTTTTGAAAATTTTTAGAAAAATACATTTTTTTCCAGCGATTAAAAATAATTCCGGTTAACATATTCAACACATGATTTATTTTTTTCGAGTTCTGCTCACACTAAGTAACATAAAATCCAAATTTTAAGCTTATTCTTAAAAAAATTAATTTTTTGGAATTATTTTCATGAAGCAATACAATTTAGTTTTTAATTTATTGATTTTTGCTTAAATTTCACTGACTTTAGCGCCCTCTGGTGAAGTGTAGGAGAGTCAAACGAAACTATTTCATTCAATTCTATTTCTTTTGTATTGTTATCTCTCGATTATTATAACTTTCATTATATTTTGGGACATTTTTTTTTTTTTTTTTTTGTCTATGGGACAAAGCACTGTGCGGCGTAAACAAGAAATCCTAAATCATATAACTTGTATTTTATTTATTGAACGGTATACATAATATCTTTACATTCGAAGTAAAAAAGTAGATGGGTCACTAATGTATACGTTTGGAGGAGTCGTAATGAAGCACATTTCGCAATAAGTAAAACTTAACCTTGATGAAACAAATGGTGCGACAAATAGCACACAAATCTCTATCCACGCACATGTTTCATGAGAACTGTTGAATTTGTTTGAAATATCTTACCATATATTACAACTATATTAAGTTTCCACCCTACTCTGCGGATGTACAATGATTGATAAGATGAATGTGCAAGAGTATACATGATATATTTACAAATGGAAGCGCTCCAAAGCTTTGGGCTCACAATTAAAATATATATTTTTTATAGTAAAACGTTCAATAATAAGAAGACAGCAACAAGCAGAGACAAGAGGTAATTATGAGCACCAGGCATGGACGTGTGTACGGAATATAAACATTCAATTTGTTTGAGGATTTCCATTTAATCCTTATAAATTTAGCCAATCATAACCAGTGCCTGAGAAATTTAGCATAGAAATAGCACCATATAAATCTTTCACGAAACTATAAATCGCTGTGACTTTTTGGCGCACAATCATTTTAGGTTTAATCTTATATGTATATTGCATTTTAACCAGCAACTACCATTTGTGCCATGTAGACGTGACTAAATCACAAATATCATCATGAAAATGTAATTCTTATGAAGCGTAAAGCGTTTACAAATTCCAAGAGATAAAAAAGGGAAGGAAAAGTCACGTGACGTAAACGGCTGTTGCTGAAATACAGTGCTGGGTAATACAAAGTTAAAAAGTTCCGAACAAATCCTGTAAGTAACAAAGCGACGTTCATTGTATGGGTGGCGAATGATTGCTCCTCCAAACAAAAATCTTAAGTGGGACAGACCTAGATTTCAATTGAAATATAATGAAATTTGCATTTTTATAGCAATGCTGTACGAAATAAGCTCAAAGATAGTAGACGCTGTAGATTTTAATGAATTATTGTGATTGAAGCATAACATTAAAATTATTTTATTGTACAGGCGCGCAGACGGTCGTGCATATTACAGTCGATCAAGACGGTTCTGTTATAAACATCAATGGAACCGTTGTTGATATATAAGTGTGCAATATAGGGATCATCCGGTAAGAAATATGGCTGGTGGGCATGATAAATCCAAGCATAACGTCTCATTTGTGTAAAGGCTTTATCAAATATGTACCGATACGACCAGTCTTCAGTAAAGTTTATTCTTGAACTATACTTGCTAATTATACTCAAACTCCTCTAAAAAGTGGAGTTTTGGGAATAATGAAAACAAGCGTTGTTCATTCAATATATATATATACATACAAACATATACATATAATAGCCGACCCGGCAAACGTTGCTTTGCCTTCAAATTTTAGCAGGCGCAGAAATAATTGCTTTTTAATTTGTGGTTTGTATAGGAGGTACCACTCCCCATTGTCCAATCCCGCCCATATTTGCAGCAGCACTTAAGATATGTACACCATACCGATGTACCAAATTTTGTTCAAATACCGTAAACAGGTGCAGAAATATTGGATATTTAATTTATGGTTTGTATGGGAGGTACCAATCCCCATTGTCCAATCCCGCCCATATTTGCAGTAGCACTTAAGATATATACACCAAACCTACGCACCACATTTTGTTCAAATACCGTAAGCAGGAGCAGAAATAATTGATTTTTAATTTTTTGTTTGTATGGGAGGTACCACGCCCCTTTGTCCAATTGTACCGAGTTGTAAATCTAAACCATTCCGAGCACCACTCAGACGCATATACAAAAATTTATGCAAAGCGGTCCAGCCGTTTAGGAGGAGTTCACTGACAACGCCCGTACAGTAGAATTATATGTATATACATATATATGCATATTTTGATGTAACCTCTACCTTTACATATATACAATCATGGATCGGCCGCATTTGCTATGAGATTCATTAATGACGTGACTAAATTGTATATGTGGAGCTTAACAAAATTCCAATAAGAGCTGTGCATTTCCAAAGCAGGTCCATTTGTGTAGACGTTACATCAAAATATGCATCGAGTTAGCCCAGTTACAGTAATATTTGTAACGATTCACCTGAAATGTGTACACGATCAACTCCACAAACTATGCCTTATTAACGACATGAAAAACAAGCTTGGATGTCTTATTAGTATAAGGGCTCTACCAAATCTTGGAGCGGCCGATTTTGCAAATAAGTTTATTTCTAATTATCTAAATATATATTAGAGTATCTTGATATGTATGCGAACAAAAGAGGTTACAATTGCGTTTATGCAAATTGAGTACTCTATTCATCAAAATGGTTCTCAATTTGAAATAATAAACTTCTTTCAGGACTGATATATTACGTTTTTCTGTTTCTGTCTTATAATATATAATCAGTTTCAACGTATTGTTTATTTGATAAAAGTAAGTTTCTCTTTGACACCGCTGGTACTTATTGGTTTTAATAAATGATTACTACCAATAAAAGCATAGTTAAGTTTATACATTAAAAACCAAGTTGAAGGAGCATCTGCAGAAGCTCTTCTTTACCGTTTCCATGTGTAATGTATGTTCATTACGGACGGAAATCTTCAGTACCGAAGACAATTCGCAATAATATTTTTTTTTATTATTTTACCATGCCTTTATATGCATTTAGTGTACTATTTAATAAATCTGTAGATCTGCAACAACTTTTATTTATTTATTTGATTTAACCCATTAAGCACCAGAATTACTACAGAATTATCTATGTATGCAGGAATCAATAATAGCCAAAAGGCCTTTTTTAAATTAAAATTTCATTGAAGTAATATTAGATCTCGTAAGAATTCGATCGATGATCTCAACATCTCATGCACAAGACACATTTAAAAGTTGTTTTTATGCATAATCTGATTACTGCCACATTTGTTACGAAAACAGACATCTGGGTCTAAAATATTTTGCGGTTTGATACGCATTTCTTAGGTGAATATTTGCGACATTTTTGAGGAGTTCTAATAGATGAAGGTAGCACAGATAAATGCTGATTTATATCAGAACGAAGTGATATCGTATTCAGTGAGCTTACAAGGATTTGTGCTTTGTAAAAATTGTTAAAAAAAAAACTTATACATAATTTTATTAAAGACGTTCAATATCAAAAATTCGTTAAATAACCACAGACTCCGTTTTGTGAACGTGCTAAACAAAATTTGTGGAAGCACCCATCAACACTATACAAATTTGCAGTGTTATAAGTGCGAACAAAACGGTCATATAATAAGCATTTCATTTATGTGAATCATGAATAAACAAAAAGTGGAGCATTTACGTTCCCAGAAATCATTTATTTGTGGTTATCATCTAGTCAGCATCTGGTCAGCATGTTTCTAAGTGGTTGTTTTACCTGTACTATGAAGTATTTTTATAAGGTTGTTTGCAGCGTCGATTAAGAGTGATAATAATAGCTAAACGAAAAGCAAAAATAAATGCTTCCGCCGCACAAACAAAAGATAGACTTCGACTAATTCAGTATCATGCAATCAGCATATAAATAACATTATTCGAAGTCTGCGAAGTATTGCTGCAGTCTTCTTAAGCGTGAGCATATATTTGTAAAAGTGAGTATGACGATAAAAGTGACATGAAGTCTACTCCCTTGGGACGCTGCATAAACGTTGCCAACTATGTTGACAACTTTAGTGCAGTGAGTGATTTTATCTACCTTGATAACGTATTGAAAGTTTTGTATTCATCTTGATTTTTGAGAGTGCTTGCCTTACAAACCTTTTTATCAACGTGATCAAGTGCATCAAAACGAAGCGGTTGCATTAAATGGGCGGATGGGTAAATGATCCGTAATAAAAAGCTTTCGGCTGTGTATTTAAAGGGTGATACAAAGGAGGCTACTGATAAAAAAAGATTGAAAGTAAAATGTTTTTAATTTTCCCACTGCATGTGAACGTATTCCATTACAATATTCGCTTTAATATATATATCGTCATAGCTTGTTTTTTTAATGACGAATTTACTTGAAAACAAAAGGTAGATAATCCTATACTTTTCTTAACCAAGCTCATAGGCAGGGCTGTTAATTACAAATTTATGAAAACGGAATTGCTCCCTTCTTGCGTTTGTGAACGAACAGAATGATTTAAGAAATGTTCTCAAAAAATATAAAGTAGTTGATTTCATTCGTATAGAGGCCAATTTTTTACGGCATTAGTTTGTCCCATTTGCGACACTTGCGGCTATTACATCAGATTTTCATGTTCTTCCAGTAAAAATTGGTAATTCTTATCACTGTGTAATGACAACCAACACAATAAGAATGCTCAATATATAGTATTTAGGTTTGCATTTCCAGCCAGTTCCAGTTTTCAGCATCTTTCTATATATTAGGCTGAGTCTTTTGTACGGACAATTTCTTCATACCGGACCGATTTTGTTAAATAACTGGAAAAATATTGCAAAATTTAAGGTATTCATGGAAAAGTGTTTTCCTACTAAGTCGATTTGACTATGAGAAATTTTTTCGTAAGATTTCGACTTTTTAACTTAAGTCATTTGGACTCTATCATACGCTTAGATGGTACACGGACAGGTGAGTGCGCATACTTAAGTAAACACAAATATTTATATATATAATTCTACTGTACGGGCGTTGTCAGTGAACTCCTCCTAAACGGCTGGACCGCTTTGCATAAATTTTTGTATATGCGTCTGGGTGGTGCCCGGGATGGTTTAGATTTACAAAATTAAAAATCAATTATTTCTGCCCCTGTTTACGGTATTTGAACAAAATTTGGTACATCGGTTTGGTGTACATATCTTAAGTGCTGCTGCAAATATGGGCGGGATTGGACAATGGGGAGTGGTACCTCCTAAACAAACCACATATTAAAAAGCAATTATTTCTGCTCCTGCTAAAATTTTAAGGCAAAGCAACGTTTGCCGGGTCGGCTAGTTTATTTATATATAGATATGTTACGTGGTGTTTAATGAGTGTTTATAGTTGCAGCCGAAATGAATGTATAATACGTAGATTGGGAAAGACTTAAATTTTAAAATTTGAATGGAAACTTCACAAATATGTGTGTCACATGTAAATCCGTTTGTATGTATGACCACTTAATCACAGAAAACGGTTATAGGTAAGAGTTAAGTGGAAAATATGTGCGCAGTTTCAAAGGTTCTCAGCCATCGCAGTGGCCTACGTCTATAAATTTTTAAATCTTATTGACTATTAAATGTATTGTATTAAAATATCACCTGTAATTACATATCTCCAGTGAAATTCGGTAAGGTTTGCTAAATGTGATATGTTCTCTCTTATTCCATTCATGAGATGTACGAGAATTTGTATGTATCAGTTACATCAATCAATCAAACTCTCATACATCTTCTCGTGATTATTTACCTAAATATTATGAGATGTTAACCAAATATCAGTTGATGCTGGTACGTTGTATTTGGCGGGAATTATCTTCTTTTGCTATCATCAAACAGTTCGTTAAATCTTTTCGAAATGGCGCTGTGCAGTTTAGTTGACTATTTGTGGACCATCAAATTTCTCCCCTTTTGGCTAAATTGTAAAAAATATTCAAACAGATGAAAAAGGCGCTTATGGCGATGCGTATGAACAATGACAACATGCCGATATAGCTCAGTGATTTCTCGAAAGGAGGATATAGGCAAAGTATGGAAATGTGCCCTAAAAGAAAGTTTGCGTATAAAAAATAAATTTATATAAATTTCACAAATCATCAATGTGTGACTGTTCTTTTGGGGGTTAGAAAAGAAGCAGCAAAAAAAAAAAAAGAATAAAGCAAAAATTCTATAGATAACGAAGAAGTTTTCCAATCGTCATTTTTTTCAATTTTACAAAGAAAATAAAAATTTGCTTTAGGTCTAACAACATGCCGCTGCTCGCAATTTTGACAATGTACGAGTTCATGCAAAGCAAAATTGGATTCCAATCTACTTTCAGTTTGGAAGTTATTATGAACTTTTAAATGTTGTTTGATGCAAGCAACCATTTGACCTTTGGGCAAAATCAGTTCCACCCACTCAAATGAAATTTGAATAGTTGCCGATAGTACACGAACGCATGCCAACACTCACACACATATACAGCTAAATGTCACATGCCAAATTGTAGTGAATATTGTGGCATACTTGTAGGCGTAGTAGTGGGTATTCTTTAGTAAAACATTATATGGAGTTGTTGACAACATAGAGGAGTAACAATTTTTAGAGAGAGAATGTTGAAAAAGTTTCGGCTTCCGAGTTTAGACTGCAGATTTTAATGGTTTTTAGTGCAGTCCGAAAATGTATTTATCGCAAATTCACCATTCTTGTGGACTAAAACTCGCAGTTCAAACTTTTTGTGTCCTCCTGCAGATATGCATCGATTGTTGGCATTTTTGTTTTTATAATTATATTCATTTTATTCACATGCATTTATTTATATTCATTTGGCAAGCATTTGATGGAAATGTGTGCAGATGAGATGAGACTAAATATTTTAATTAACTATCGCTTTGTTTTTGGTTCTCATAGAAAAACATGCATTTAAAATTGAATGTGCGCATTTAATAAGCATTGTTTTTATTTCAAGTGAGCTTAATATTTTTGCAGTTGATTGATTTTAGCTCAACACTAATATTATGAAAGACTGAAAGCATGCAGCAAATGGATACATTCGAATGGTTGCGCGAATTAGAACCCAGTGATTTAATTTTACAATTCAATAATTCTCCATGTAATTTCAAGCAAAAATGAGTTATTATTAATGCAGTCAATTTTCACTTACAAAAGTAATTTTACTAGATGAATGGTGGATACCAAATTATATTGAATTTAGTGCAATTGAATAACAAATATGAATCTACAACAGGCAAGAGGACTTTTTCCCATACATAACACGAAGTTACATATTTTATCTTTCCAGTGTGAAATCATCATCACTCTTTAATTCAATATTCATATCCACCAAAAAGTGCACAATTTCTGCTGCTGCCATACATAAATTTGCTTTAACTAATGTATGTATTTTATGGATATTATAACATTCTGAAAAGTTTGATTTTGTCTGCTTGATTCCCTATTAGAAAAGTTTGTCCCCATTGGAACAGAGTATTTACAAATTGCTACGTGTGTGGGCATATCAAAAACGCTCTCTTCTGATGCGTAATGATTTTGAAAATTCGGTAGTAGCTTAAAAATTTAAGTTTGGAATGGCATCTAAAAAGAATATTTCTATTTGGAAACGGAATGCTTCGATTTTTCTTTTTAAATAAGTTCAATTTATTTGTTCATTTATATAAAAAAGAAACACTTTGTTTAATTTAGCCAAAGGTTAGCAAACACCAATTTTCATTCGTTAGCTGCCCAGATATATTTATCGTTGATGTCGTCTGTTCCGTGATCCAAAAACAAGAGTGTTAAAATAGCAAATTGAAGAGTGAATTGTCAAAATTTGTTCTAAATTTCCATATTTGGGCAGATCATTAAAGTAATCCCCTACTTTGCAAATCATTCACTGCGGCCTCTAATCAACGTATGTGAAAATACAGCGTTAACGCTTTCATTAGTCAAAAATAGCGACTTAGTGAGTCGAGGCGTAAGTGTACTATATCCAATGCACAACTTCTTCTAGTAACCGCAACTAAATCAACAATTTAACATTGATATGGATGGTCTGATTTGTATCACGGGTTAGGATACTGGGAGTTAAGAAGATATTTTAACAGTGCCGAATTTAGTTATAGGATCACATTAAATATTTAAATGGAATTTTTGCAAATAATAACGTTAAACGATATTACAATGTTATGACGATGAGTTAGATTATTAAAAATTAATAAGAAATAGTATTTTTAAAATTTGTTGTTTTATGTTGGAAAAAATTCGTTCTTAGAAAAAAAAAAATTTGAGGGAATATATATATTTACGCAAACACGGAATAAAAAAAAAAAAATAGTACGCCTCCTAATTCCATGTTGGTGTTTATAAAAAGCACTTCACATTCCCGTAATAATTGTCCAGTATGCATTGAACCAGTTACCGGATTTACAACCAATCCGCGTATATGAAATTAGTTACAATTTGCAACCATTGTATTTTGATTTACTTTGGTCCTCTTAGGCCAACGTCTTTCCGGTCATATAACTTTATTCAGTCCTAGCAACGTGATTCCACTGACGTGTGGCCAGTTGGTATCATCGAAGTCTTTAACAAATTTCTGGTGAGTCATAAACAAATACTCATATATGTAAATAAATACACAAACTTATGCACATTTACTCGTATATGTACAAAGTTTAGGTCTTCTCTAATTTTATTTTAATGTGGTTTTCAACAAAAATTTTGGATAAAGGTGTTGTTGTAATCGTTTTAAATAATCGTTCCTTTAATAAGAACAAAAACGTCACGCTTTGATCCCATTTGATTTTTCCTGGAATATCACTTCGAGATTATAATTATAATTATAATTATGTTATTATTATAATTATAATAATAATTATAATTAATTATATATAATTATAATTATATATAATATAATATAATATATAATATATATTATATAATATATAATATAATTATTATTGTAATTATTATTATAATTATTATTATTATTACAAAAATTTCATGGGCAGATCTATGCAATACATTGGACAGGTCAGCAGGTATTCTTTCATCAAATTATTACACAATGGATTGCTCCTTTTTTTGTATGTTTAAATTTTCATTCGAAGTAGTGAGTACACTGCATATTGGTACGTCTGGGATGTCAACTCCATCTTCCAATTTCGATTTTTGATTATTAAAAATAATTTTCACGATTTTATGATAGTTCTGGTGTAATTACCTCTTTTTACATCTACCAAATTAGCAGAATTCAACGTAAAAAAGCTGTCACAACATTTTTCTAACTGTTGCTGAATTTAAACAAAATTTTCCCATCAATACGTGGTGTTTTTATTTTTTTTGTCGTTGTAACAAAAAAGAAAACAAAACATTCCTTAAAGTACTCACACATACATTATTGGAGTGATACGATATTCTGACAGGCGACCTTTGGTGGTTTTTTAATTATCGACTTGGCTAGATTTTTGTAAGATGGTTAATAAATTAAGAACCCTAAAGTGTCATTTCTCATTATATTGAAGCCAAAGCCTACCCATTATTATGAGGATATTAATGGTATTTTAAGATTGTAAATTTTGATTCTTTCCTCCACCAGCGCATACCTTATGGGATAAATCAAATCTCGTTATTATTAAAAGAAAAGGAGAATAATGTTCTAGAACATTTGAATTAAGCTACCAGACGCAAAAAAACCTTCACCCAAAAACCTTTTAAATATAATGGCTTCCTTGAAGAGGATGCTAGCGCCTTTGAATTGTATTATAAATATAAGCCTATTACACAGTTTATATATATATATATACAAATATATATGCATATATATACATACATATATATATATGTATATATATATATATACATTTCATATATACAATTTCTTGAATAACAACTTCCTACTTTTCTGCACCATGACAGAAATACCGATTAATAAACTGAGGTTGGGAAGTCAATTTGGTTGGCATTTGCCTAAAATTCGTGAAAATAAATCGCAGTCATCCAAATGCTTTATTGTGTTTAACTAAATTTTGTCGGTGTCCTGGTAGGGAATCCATAAATATTTTTGTGCATAAGAAGACAACAAATTACTGTTAAGTGAAATTCACAACAAATTTGGTTATTCATTCCAAGCAATTTTCACTTCAAAAACATCGCACGGAAAAATGATTCAGGTTCAGAATTGTACTTAAAGGTATGTTGTCTGTGGCTCTGGCGAAGGAGCCAGGCGCAAAAAATTAATGGGCACAGAACTTGTCATAGATGGCACGAATTAAAAAAATGTTATTTTGAACGAGCATTTTGAAGAAGTATTTTGAACAACAATTTTATTTGAATTTATTTAGTAATATTTTCCATTTATAGCACAGCAGGGAATGAGTGAAATAATAAGCCGCTAATTTTATGTAAAAATTGTTATGAAATCAAGAGAGAAAAAAAAGATATAGAATTCGCAAATCGTTGACGATTTCATGGCTGACTCAATGATTGAAAGGTATTCGCCTTAAAAGATCAATCTCTTTACAGAGGAAGCGAATGTGGAAGCAAAAATCGACTTCTCCCATGGGTTAGAATTGTAATTTTAGAGTTGTAATTTTTATCGTGCTGATTTGAGCACTTGGGGGATTTTAAAGAAATGAAAGGAAAGGTCGATTCAGGTATAGGTTAGTTACTAAATTTTAAAGCAGCGAGTAACAAGGCAATAGAGAAGTGAAAGATTCTCTCCCGAAGATACCTGAATGCAGTCTGCAGTCTTTAAATCAAGAGATATAAGCCTAGTAGTAGCCAAGGTACTCCGAAGATTGAGAATAACAAAAAATTTATGTAACCAAGCACAAAGAAAGAAAACCATCGCCAAGCTGCATAATCTGCACTGTTTTCTCTAGGTTCAATTTTGCGTCCATTGCCACGTATCTCATTTATTTTAAATTTTATTAAATTTAGATTGCTCCACACGGCGATATAACTCATTGGTGTCTTCTCCACAATTAGCAAAGTAGGCTCTCATTTCAACATTTTTGCCACTCAAAATACTGAATGTACTACCTATATATTATATTTTGAGAATGTCAACTACATCTTGCAACTTTACTTTTCGATTGTCAAGAATAATTTTCGGTATTTTCTGATAGTATCGTGAGTATCGACTGCTTTTGATTATTCTGTGCGTTAAACAGGGTCGGTGTCCGTAGGATCTCTTGTGAAATCAGCAGGCCAGCGGAAAATGGTAATTTTCGATATAAAAAAACAGTGATTTTGAATGATATTTGTTTCTAAAATACGAGGTTTCCGTCGGGAAGGTATACTACTTTGTTTTGCGTGTATTGAATGATTTCGAAGAAAGAGGGTCTGTAGCTGATAGGGCCAAGCATGGACCACAATGTACTGCAAGATCGGCTGAAAACATTACTGCTGCTAAAGAAAGTGTTCAAAACAATCCATCAACCTCAATTCGAAGCCGTGCTCAGGAGCTTGGTCTTCAAAGAACAACTATGGCCACAATTTTGCACAAGGATTTGCATTTGTTTCCATTTAGGATTCAGTTGACACAAGAATTTCTTCCACAGGACCATTTACCCCGCTGTACATATGCCAATAGGATGTTACAGCTCGCCCATGATAACCACGATTTTCATGGGAAAATCATAATGAGTGACGAGGCAGATTTTCATTTGAATGGATATGTGAATAAACAGAATAGTTGGTTCTGGGCTATGGAAAACTCTCAAATTATTTATCAGTCACTTTTGAATCCTTTAAGAGTAACAGTCTGTTAACAATGACGATAACTGTTAATGGGGAACGATATCGTGATATGATTGAAAACTTTTTATCGCCACAACTGCATGCTTTGGGCTTGATTAACATGTGGTATCAACAAGACGGTGCCACATCACATACAACCAGGATTACAATGGAATTGCTGTAAGACCTCTTTTCACAACAAGTTATTTCAAGAAATGGTGCTGTTGACTGACTTTGCTGGGGATATCTGAAAAGCAAGGTCTATGCAAACAAACCAGAAACGTTTGAGCAACTCAAATAAAATATTCGTGATGAAATTAATAAAATACCGATTGACATGTTTGCGAATGTAATGAAAAATGTGCCAAAAAGGGCTCGCATTTGTGAGGCTAACAGAGGCGGACATTTATCTAATATTGTATTCCATACATAATTGCCGACATTAAATAAAACATTTGTCAATATAAGATCCATTCTCTTTCGTTTAATCAGAAATTATAAACAAACAAAGTAGTATACCTTCCTGACGGACACCCTGTACTTCAATTGAAATAGTCGCAATGACATGGCAGGCTGCGTTTGGCAGTTGTCTTTTTTATAGAGCATATCAGTTTTTTTTGAAGTGGTACGAGGCTTATTAATCGACATCTTATGTTTACCAGATATTTAAGTATGAAAACTGTATACCAAAAATTGATTGTTACCGACTATAATGGTAGCCCCTTTTTAAATTGTTATTTTTCAAAATTGAACAATAAATCTAGGCCTTTAAGTTCGTCATATCTATAATACAAGTTAAACTCGCTTTAATTAAAACATCAAGTGTCTGAATCCACATCTATTCTAATATAATATTCCAGATGAAACGGATCGGAGATCACGCTTTAAACACTTACCGTTAAATCCGCCTTCTCTAAATTTTGTTCATAATACTACGTTCAAATACTTTGATTCAAAACTTTAGAAGTTTTTTCCAATGAGCAAATGCTGTGGTAGAAACATTTTTTTAACAAATTTGTCAAATTGACTAGTATTTTATTGGCATTCAATATAAAATACAAATACAACACAAATTCCCACCAAGAGGCAAATAACTGCGGCATAGCCTCGCCTTTCATAGAGCTGGGATTAGCTGAAACCATTGATTTTCTTATCTTTGATCATTTTAAAGCGGTTCTTTCAACGCATGCATTTGACGTTCGATACAACAGACCGATATAAGCAGTATATTTTTATATTGATATTTTTATTTTGTTACGCCAAAAGTAGCCAAACTCACACACATACAAACTTACATTTTGGATACTTTTGTTCTGCAAAATATTGGTTATATCGGAACACTCCCCCTGCCGCTTCGCATTCAAATCGAATGAATTATGTAAATTAAACGTTTTCTGCCTATACAATCTTTGGGAGGAATGATTCAGTAAATTAAAATTGTCCACTTTACGGCCGATTCAAAGTCCTCCTGATGCCACTCACACTTGTTTACCGCTTATAGAACCCACACACGATTGAGCAGATATTTGAAAATATTTTCTTTTCAAAAGAGATTTTATCTTGCTAGGAAATTTGTATGCATCCGCACAACATGACCTGGCTAACACTATCGATATATTTTATGTGCTTAATCAATTCAAAATCAGTATGCAGTTCATTATATATTTTGCGTTTATATTCTCTATTAATGACAATGAGTTCGAATGAATATTTTATTTTGAAAACTCGCAGAACAAATTCATCAGTTAATAATAATTAGAGAACTGTATTTTACGAGAATGCTTTATTGGAAAATCGATGTGACTTGCAATCCATACTGAAAAATGTACATGCTTTGGCCGGGCCAAAATTTTGACGCCTGCCCAGATTAGCATCCCTCTACTTGTTATATTTTCATGTTTGTGTTCGTTTCTTTCCATTTCCATTTTATGACTGCCAATTGTTGTTCGACATTCTGAGTGATAACAAACACACAATAAACCGTAGTAGAAGCAATTATTGATGAATAATACAATTATATTTGTCTTCATCCAGTTATTGCATTCAAATCAAAATTTTGAATTCACTTTTTTGTTGACTGGTATAAAAGAATTTCGAGTCCAGTGGATACACTGAAATTGTCCCATTTTTCCATCAATGAGAAAATTCATTATAGACGGATGTATAAAATATTATTTCATGATTAATTTTAAGCGGATACAGTGCACAGTAGAGCGAATGTTGGAAATTTTAGTTTAATTTTAACATCGATGCACAGTGACTCCTGTTGCAGAAGAAAATTGGATGAACATAAATGTAGTTGAAGTTAAGTAAATTAACTTACGAATCAAATTAAGAAAAAAATAATATTCTGCAAATTTAATTTTACAGGATTTATTTCTCACACCTTCACCCGGAGTAATGAAAACAAACACGTATCATTTGATGGACCAAAAATGTAATACACAGAAGAAATTGCTAAAGTATCATCAAGTATCTTTTGATCGAATGTGTTCCATAGCTTGTTAAGTCGATTGAACGATGTTCGTTGGTCCGATTGTTTGGCTGCTGGGTTGGCTGGAAGATACAATAACTGCAGTAAATCTTTGTCAAACTTCTTAAAATTGGAGTTGTAAACGGACTGTAAGGGATGGGCTGCCTTCTGGGATATCCCTTACAAATTGACCGATTATTCGAAGTATAGTTTCTTCTCTGAAACTTTTAATTCGTAGACTGCATCGAGATGAATTTTCGCACATTGGTGTAATAAATAATTCTTGGTAAAATGTAAAAAAAATGATTGGTTGTAAATGGTTAGTTATATGGTTATAAAATGCAAATAATCGATTTAAACCAAGTAACCTTAGCTTCATACTTTTCAACCCAGCGCCAAAATTTGTTCATGGCATGCGTTTGATAAGCTTATTCCTGATAATGAAAATGGACTTCATTCTAACCACATTTTGATACCTCACACACAAACCGACAGATTTATCGAAATGATCAGTTTCACCCACAACCTCGTAGGTCGATACCATTCATTCCATTCTAATCTTAATAGATTTTTAGTTATAGAATATGCAGTAAATATAGTAATATTCGGATTAAAACATCTAACAATGCTGTGAACTGGAATTTTCACATATGTATATAACTTCGTTTGCAATAGAAGAGTGGTAAAACAAAGTTGACCAATTTAAAAAATCGATACAAATTTTCAATGATTTCAAAACTGAATTATAGCTCTGTACTTAAGGGATTTTGGTTCAAATTGTTAAAAAGTTTGATCAACTCGCCGTGCTAAGAATGTTCATAAATTAAATTTCCTGTTATTAACTGAATAATAATTATTTGTATAGAATAATAAATAATTAATTTTTTTAAAAGTTCCATGCTTTGCTTAAAATGCTCGCGGAAGTCAACATCAGTGTGGGCTTTTCATCAAAACAACATGTGTATAAAATATGCGCACATATAAATATATCTTGCTTACACAAAATAAGAATGGTCTCTTCATTTTGCTTGTCTAAGGAAAGTTTGTCACGAGGAAATTTGAAAGAAATTCGTAGATGATATAAATTACTAGATTATATTATGAGGCTCAATTTATTACTTCCTGAAAAGACAAATTTCCGAAATGTCAATAATTTGGCATCTCATTGGAACAAGCTCGGGAGGACCTAAAGTTATGTTGATTTAATTATTTATTATGACTCCATTTTTCGCATTTAATATTTCGTTGCTTGACATCTTGACAATCAACATCATCTATAGAGAAACTCAATATTTTTGAGGATGTGTCGTTGTTTGCTCATACCTCGATTAGTAGTAAAATTAGGTGTTCGCATGCTTTTTGCCAGATCTTACATGTTTAAAGGTGAGACCTTAAGGCCGATTTGATTAAATTGCAATATTGCAACATATCTTCTCCATAATTCGTACATAAAATACTGATGTTATAAAAATGTTGTGATTTATAATGACAGTCTATTTTACTTAGTAGAATTTTCAATTTTGTATGTTTTTCGATTTATAACTTAACTGGAATTTAAGACTACTCCATAATTAGGAAATTAGGCAAAATTGACAGAACAGACGAAACTTGCTCATCGCTAAACAATTATGTGACCATGGCAAAATTTAGGCATGCCTGGCATTAGTTTCCCTTGATTACGTTTAAGATTGTATGAAAATGTAATCATGAAAAAAGCATTTTTTTGTAATAAAAAGTTTTGGAAGAAAGCTCATGCCGAATACTATCCGCTATGCGTCCTTAATATTGCTCGTAAAGACTTCTTCAATGGCATTAACCATGAATTGCGATGCCAGAGTTTCCGACGCCTGAGGAAGCGTTTGAAGTACACAATTTGCTGTTATCTCATTCGGTACATAGAAAGTGCTTCGAAAATTATCTCAAACGTGTAGAAAAGTGTGTTAGCTTTTATGAGGAGAATTTTGAAAAATGTTCATGATATGTTTGGTGATGTTTTTACTTGCCTTCTCGCAACTTAAGTAGAAACTCTCGTATTCGGCTGCTTGATTATTCAATTTGAGAACTTGAACGTCTTGAACGTATGTTCGTTTGACTTCTGTCAACATATCTAAATTCATTTGCAATTTTACCTTCATATTGGCACCTACGCTATTAAATATAGTGCATATATGCAACTTTATATTCCGCACCTTTGCAAAACTCGGTGCTAACTAATGCCTCACTTTGCTTCCTTCAGCATGAACAATAACAGAGGAAAAAGCTTTATAACACAGGAAAATCCACTTGCATTATAATGGAATCGTTATCCTTTTTTCGCCTCCGGAATAGTTATAATACTTTCTGCGCAAATGGCAAGCTTTTGCAACCTGTGATGAGTTTTGTGTAAATATCATATACGAGTATATTTAGAATGGAATTAAGATTTCACTCTACTATCGTTTCTCACATCACTGCAGACCATTGAAGTAGTTTATATTTACTTTATTTATTCTACATCACTACAGACCATTGAAGTAGTATATATGTATACATATTTTAAACGTGAAATATAAACCAGATTATTTTCTGCATTTACTTAAACTGTCCCACATTATCTCATTCCGACACACACCGTTAACATGAATGCTTACACCCCTCCAGAAACGTATGCACGAGTATACGAGGCGATTTTGTTATATTAATACAATTTGCGTTTGTTACGCCCTCGTTTAGCTACACTAAGGGTGGTTGCTCCCACAGTTGTAATAATTATGTGATGCTTCATCATCGTCGTCGTCGTCATCTGTATATGTAAAGCCATAAACTTATCCCCCCTTAGTGTCTGGTGAAATATTAAAAATGACTGATCTCGCTATTACCGTGTGAATTTGTCACATTTCTTTTAACATTTAAACCCCTCGGCTGCGTGCGTGGCCTCAATAAGTGGTGATTTTCATTTAATGCGGGCAACCGCTGGAGCTAAATGGGCAACAAAATGTGTGCAGTCGAAGAAGGACACGTTTTACTGGATCATTACGAGTCTCTGAAATACGCGGATTAGATTTATATCCCAAAATATTCTAGTGCACAACGACAGTTGAGTTTAGTAATTGGACTTATATAACTTAAATTAGTTTTTCAAATATAAAATATAAATAACTGCGATAGTTCATAAAGAAGTTCCTATTGGTAAAGAAGCCTTTCATGAAATTATCATATAAACTGCCTATACTATTTGGGAAACAATAGCGAAATACATATTCAATGATTTGAGATGCAAATATAACAGATATTAATTAACGTTAATAGTGTAGATACTAAAACTCTTATGGCCTAAAAAAAATTTCCCTGCTTTTGTTTGAAGAGCTTCTGAGGCAGGCATATGATAAATATAAAAATTTGATTTTGACTTATTGCTGAAGATTTTGTATTTGATAACTCGGCATCTGAGATATTGTACACGCAATTAAGGAAGCTTAATAATGTCGACCGACCTATATCTCCCAATCCCAACATTATTCTCATGTCTGTTGTTGTGCTCAGGGGGTGAAATAATACAAATTGCATTTACAGTAAAAAAATAATTACATAATTTACAAATTACTTCATAACGAAGTAAATTCACTCCCAGTAAACAGCTTTTATGCTATCGTTCTGTCACGTTTTCAGACTGTTATTTACTTGTGAGTAACAAGAATCATTTGCAGAATCAACCAACCTGCACGGCTTTTGATCTAGGCCTAGACTTCCGGCATTTGAAACCTTCCCTATGGTGAGGATAAAATGAGAAGGTTCCTAACGTAAATAGTACGGTACCAATCAATTTTTATGACAGCCTAATAGTGACTGGCAATCCCATCGGATGTGTTGCTATAATGAACAGAATTTCTTAAAAAATATTGCCATAAAATATTTAGACCATCACAAAAAGAAAACGAAACGGTCTAGACAGGAATAAAAACTGATATGCATGAATTTAGAAGCAGATTTGTAGTTGTAGATTGTTAAAAGAAACATTCTAATGCAACAATCAATAGCCACGATATTAAAATTGATCTGTGGATATGTATGGTTGATTCCTTTCGCGAGGACGAGAAACATGATGGCAGCTGAAACAGGACAACTTGGTTATTTCTTCATCATAACACGATATACTTTTAGTGTGGGCAAATACGGCCCATTGTTGAAACTTTGGATCAAATGACCATCTGTTTACAGCTAAGTTCCGCAAGAGATTGAGCAGAGCGAACAACAAAAATAACTAAATGAAAAAAAAACTATATGTAAATATCGCAAAGGTTCATACTACTGAAATAAACACAACCTGCTCAAACTCTCCCAATTACTAATCATTATAATTTTGGGGTGGTTAATGACGTATAGATTGCATAATTCTGTAGCATAACACAAGCGGATAAATCTGAAAAAACTTGAATTTTGTTCCATATGCGCGCGTAGTAGATTATAATTATTAATCTTGCCGCCATTAGAATAAGCACGTTGGTAAGTATGTAAAGGAAAGGGACGAATCATCGAAAACCATTCTCCAAGAAGTAAACTCCAACGAACATCTATCGGAAATATGCGGCGACGTGAGTTTAGTGCACATAATTGTTTTCATATGGTTGCAACTTTACATATTAAAGGGTGTTCCAACAAGAACGCAAGATTTAAATGACTGATGATGGGTTTAGGGATAGAATATTCGCAAAAGTCATTAGTTATTTTAATGGTAGCTTATAACCAGGCGAATACTGAGATCCAAAAACCGCATGAATGTCAGTCGAAAATCGAGTTTCTTCCAAGAAAGCAAGAAGTAAATCAGGAATATAATATAGAAATTGGTGGCCCTCAAATGGACCTAATTTAACGGTAACAAAACAATATAGCCTTGTTCAAGCACTTTTTAGTAGTAAACGTATTGCGAAAATTCCTAGGAATGGAAAAAGTTGTTAAATTTTAACAAACGTTATTCGATGGCAAGAATGCTCAATTATTTCTTTTCGTTTGTCCGAAAATTTTGCTTTACAAGTTTTCGCGTGAAAAGCTGTAAAAAATGTAAGACAAAATATCTGCATTAAAATTTGTTTACTTTTAAATAGTTTTGGGTACAGAAACGCAAAATAAATCAAAATTATTGACTGTTGTGTGTTGTAGAAGTTTTTTTTTTTCAAAATGATTTATTTTTTAGCATCGTTATATTTCAAACATGAAATCAATTATCGTTGGCTTTGGTATAAATAATGTAATAACAAAGCGTATAAATTATGAAATTTATTAAAGTGATATTACATATAATACAGGGTGGCACAATCGAACGTGCATATTTCAAAAATAGATTAAAAAATAAATACAAAAGGTATAGTTAAAATAAATCTAAGGCATTGTAGAGTAATAAATGGAGTTTATTTTTTAAAAATAACATCATCTAAATGGTGGCCCTCTCTACGACGGCACTCCTCTAACCGCAAACGAAAATTATTGAAAACTTTCTTCAGTAATACTGGTGTAATGGCTGCCATTTCACTACGGATATTCTCCTTGAGCTGAACGATGTTTCTTGGATTATTACTGTAGACTTTGTGTTTGAGGTATCCCCACAAAAAAAGTCAAGAGGCTTCAAGTCTGGACTACGTGGGGGCCATGGGATATCACCTCTTTTCGAAATCAGTCTGCCAGGGAACATCTGCTTCACCACCGCCATGGAGTCATTTGATGTGTGACAGGTAGCTCCATCTTGTTGGAATCAAGTTTTGGAACTCACTATTCTTGAACTTTCATTTTCTGGAGCCAAAAATCCGTCCAACATCTTAACATAGCGTTCCGTATTAACCGTGACGTTTTGGTCCCGCTCATTTTCGAAGGAAAAAGGACCAATTATTCCTCTGCCAGAGATTGCTGCCCATACTGTCACTTTAGGACTATGCAATGGTTTCTGGTGTTTGATTTTGGGATTTTCACTGTTCCAGTAACGACAATTTTGACGGTTTATGAATCCACTCATAAGGAAATGAGCCTCGTCAGAGAAAAGGATATTGTCAAAATTGGAAAATCGATTAAGCATTTCATTAGCAAATGCGAGCCTTGCTATGAAGTCAGACTCTTTCAATTCTTGTGTTAATTGCAGCTTATATGGATGCAGTTTAAGGTCCAATGTTAAAATTCGTTGCACACTTCGTCGCGATAATTGTAAGACAGACGATCTCTTGCGAGTCGACATTTGTGGATTTCCTCGTACTGACTCCATAACTGTCTCAACATTGTCATCGGTCCTAGATGTTCTTGGGTGACCATTTGTTTGTGGTTTAAATGTTGAACCGGTCTCTTCAAAACGCTTTACCCATATTTTAATTAAATTAGCACTCGGAGCTTCACTAATTCGCCGTAGTCCATATTCAGCACATATTCAGTTGTCGTAAAATGCGCGCACGCAAAATGCGCGACCCTTCCCGTCGAAGTGATTCATACCGACTAAAACTCCATGAGCCTGCCGACCCAACGATGTAGGCGCCCCCCGCCCGCGCCTTTTCTACCCCGCAAAAAAAGATGATGCAATATGCACGTTCTATTGCGCCACCCTGTATTTATAAAGAATATTAGCATATGACCCAGCAAATAATTTTTATGAATTTGGAATCAATGGCTCATTTTCATAGTTGCGGTATAGACGAAGACTGATGTATCTTATTCCATCGCTTATTAAAACACATTAAAGAAGGGGAATGGTAAATTATTATTGCAGTGCACCCAAGTGTAACATCTTTAATAAATTGTTTGTCGTAAGCAGTGCACTCAAGTGGATATCTCGAACTAAAATCAATTGTTTCGTAAGCCGATTTGTAAGTACTTTTCATTGAAATTCGTCACGATTACATAAATATCTGCTTACTCACCTGATTTTGTAAGATGCGATTTTTGTCTGTAATGTCCTTCCAGGGAGTTCTTTGAAATTGCAAAGTTCTCACGGTATTTTAAATGTTGTCTGCCTGCTTCACTTCACAACTTCGAAGCATGAGGGGAAGCAGCAAATATTGTTGATTTCGGTACTGGGTGGTGGCATCATTTTGCAAGTGCTGTGTTTTAAACCAAAATATAATGTTGGCATTGCCATATAAGAAGGATTTTTCACGCGACAACCATAGTACTATCTGGTGAAAAATTTTACCTTTTTTTTAGCCCTTATTGTGTTCATGATTTTCGATAAATATTGAAATCATTTATGAAAAAGTGAATAAATTGAATATGCAATGTCCACAACTCTATGGAGAATAAGTGGCGAAATTGGTCCGGGTGAATAATTTGCCCATACAGGAACCAACTTTCTACAAATAATTAGGCTTTTTCAATATCATCCTAAATTTCATATGTAAATCAAAATCAACATGCACTGGAGTTTAATTCAATTGCACCGCTCTGATTGTGGAACTGGTTGTAAAAGTACTATATATGTATTCTAGTAGGTATTTGATTTGAAAAAAGGACTGCGTGCAAATTTTTCGGTTTTTTTTGGCTCAAAGTAGATTTCAAACTTTTCATTTAAATAATTGATTTTAATTGAGTGTCATTTTGTTCCATAACCTTTGAATGCCATCGTCCATGCAATTTCTTGATCCCAGATTGGAAGAATGACTGATCAATATCAGTAAAATACTAAGAGAACTTGGTTTGTACACCTTTTGCACGAAGCATGTTTCATTTGATACGTCCGAAAAAGTAACAGCCAGAAGAAAGCATTTAAAGAACTTAGTATCTTTTGGCGACATGCCCCTGGCTGGTGGACACGATAAGTGTGTAAATATTTACGGAACTACAAAAAATTTGCCACAGACTAATATTTTGTCAGGTCGGCAATGCCGTGGACTTCTGATAACTTCCATACAAAATGGCCGATTTTCCGAAATTCCATTTATTTCTTGTAACTCCTCATCGGTAACCTGCAGCAATCCATTTTTTTGCTCGATGTGCTGTTTCGTAATTGGTAAGATATATGTGATAAATACAGTACAAATTATCGATTTAATCCATATATTATTGGCTTTACATCTTTCAATTGACACACAAATTCAGCACACGTTAGATGTTATTAAAGCAGCGTCTCACAATGAAAACGAAACACATTTTCACATCCATCGCCATACAAATTGACTGATTTTTCCAAATTCAATCAATTCTCTGTAATTTCTAATTAGCTAGATGTAATAATGTAGATTTTCGTCCATTACTTCATTTTACATTCCCCCACAATATAGGAGAAAAATCGAATTATTAACCGCTTCCCCCTTGGTACCTTCCATGCATCCTTACATTCTTTTTTCCATATATTCTTATAGATTGTACCCTATTCGAATAAATTTGCTACATATCAAACCTTCGGCGATCTAAACTTTGAAAATGAAAATGGGCGACGATTTATCGAAATTTAATTTTTAACTGACATATTCCTAGATTCGCTTTCGTATTCATTCAATTGCATTATTTAGTATAATTGAGCTCCCATCGGGCATTTTGTTCTGCGAGTGTATACTATATATACAAATTAGCCAATTTAGCGAAAATTCTCCCAAAAGAGGAATTCTGAAAATTAAAATTTTGTTTCTGCTTTTAATTTGGAGTAGAGACGTTGGTCAGTTCACGTGACTGAAATTTCTGTACTGGGTACGCTTCTAATCTTTCCACTCAAAAAATTGTACGGGCTGCAGAATAAATGAAAATCCGAAAGTGAGAGATCGGGACTATAGGGCGGATGTGGCATAAATTCTCGTCGAGGTCTCAATATTTTTTCACCGAAACTGCAAAGATGCAATTTAAAATTTTAGAGTTAGAATTAGAGTTTTTTTTTCACTGCTCAAGCTTCATCAGTAGATGTTGCTGTTGTTCCCTTAAAATCCTATCAAATTGACAAAATTGCATTTTTTGTGCAATACGAACTTGATGAATCTAGAGCGAGTTCGTCGTGAAATTTGCGTTCTGTTAAAGCATCCAAAACCATCACAAACATTCCGATACGTTCCCACGGTTTGTTTTTGGCATTTCTTGAAATATAAAAGTATATATAAATAAAATATAATATAATAATAGAAAAAGAAATGTAATAAGAGTGCAGAATATGTCAAAAACGATCCATTCGTGCCTGCACATTCACAAGACGATTTAAAAGTAAACTAACCAATTGAAATGTCTTTACATACCACAAATTAAAGCTTAAAGTTCCAGCTGTGCTGTACAACATACAATCAGTTAAGCTAAACCATTTCAAAAATAATAAATATTTGATTGCGAAAAAAAACCGAAACTACTTTCGTTTCAACTCAATATTATGTTTAAGAGGGGGACATCGTCCGTCACACAGCGAACAGTTATCCCTAGTGGCGGATATGTAAATTTCGGCCTGACCAAACTTTTGGTAGAACTTTACGTCCGTCCCTTTCAATATTCCATTTAAATCGAACTTTCCTAAATTTGTTACGTGCGTTTAGGAATAAAAATCTAAAGTTCATACTTTGCATGTAATAAAATATTATTTCAGTTAATTGTTTTCCTCTGACGTTTCATTGATATTTTAATTTTGCAACCATACCATATCACAACATCTTATTCCTTTCTCTTGTTTTGTATGTACAACGAGCATTAATGTAATAAACATTGTGACATACTAACACAACAATCAAATTAATACTTTTCTAACACTTTGTCTAACCATGGCCCAATCTACAGATAAGGAAAAAGTGTCAACTACATCACTTGAATCCTGGCGATTTTTTTCGATAAACTGAAATTTACGTTCGTACGTGACGGCAATCCCTACCATTAAAGATGTGCAAACAAAACTGCTCTAGAATACCAACAAATTGGGTGAGATATGTATATGAATGCTTATACAAATCTGGAAAATGCGTTCATACATGAATATTTCGTATCTAAATTTGGTCGCGATGGCAAAAACGGTTACTGAAGCGAATGAGAGGATTCAAAGTAAGTAGCAATAACACCTTCTTGTGTCGGCATCATATAAAAATAATGAAATCTATGCACTTATAAGTGCAGTAGGTTGACCCATGAAACAAATATCGACAAGTCATTACTTTGCAAATTTAGAAAATATGGCGAAAATATGGCGAAAATATTAACACATCATAGAAAGCTGTACTATACATCACAACAAATGCAAGTGCAGTTATAAATGATAGTGATTTTAAATTTGCTCTAATACGAGATTTCAACAAAATTCTATAGATTTTTAAGTTTAGAGTACATCGCCAAGAAGATAAGTATGATAACATGCATTAATATTTTACATGTGATTTCACAAGAATGATGCTCTTTCTTAAGCTTACCTTTCACTGCCTCGTAAGTAAAGTTCGTTAAGTAATTAAAAACAATGTAATATATGTATAATATAATAATAGGTATATATGTATGTTTGAGGTAATTTTCTGTAGATTTAAATATGTAAATTTGCCATCTAAATGCTGTTCTCATTCCTTGCTTCTACGTGTGTTGAGTTGGCCTAATATATAAGCAAGTATGTAATATTAAATATTTACACAGCATACACATATAATAGTGAATGGAAAATGCAAACATACAGACGTTTATTGAAATTGCTTGTGACGAATCTCCACCATTGCTAATTCATTTTATTCGAGCTTTGGTACATTCGAAAGTTATGCAAAATAAAAGAAAAGGTTTCAATTTAATATCATTGACAAGGGAATACAATTTCTTCGATTTTTTAATTATCAAAGTGAACATTTTTAAAACTTGTCGCAATAAAACGAATTCCCTGTGGTATTTTAATGCTAGTTTGTATTTCCATTAAATTATTATTTTGAACATTTTTCAGAGTACCGTAAATAATCGAATTTATTTTTAATAAGTTCACTGCATTAGTCGATTACCTATACAAATTCTGCTACAATTGCAGCTGCCATCGTGAACATTTTGAAATATATTTTGACCGCATATCAGTTTTGAATTTTCAACACATTTCTTAACACCCACAAAAAAAAAAAAAAAGAAACTAATCACGAACTAGGAAAAAAATATGAACAAACCTTCACCCTGCCAACATTTTAAATAAATGGGTAGTACATTTTTAGAAAATTTGCAGACCCAATTTGTCCAACTTAATCAATTTTAGACTTACACTTGTGATGGGAACATGTTTTATTGAGAGAAAAAGTTTTGTATTGCGTGATAAGATAAAAAGAATCAAATTATAAATTAGCAATACGATAAGGAAACATCTTACTTTAAACAGCATTCTCTAATCAGTATCCTCCACAAAGGTGGCGCGAGATATGTGTATTTGATATGTATGTTTGCCAAGAAAAGCATTCCTTTTGTCATGCGACTTTTGTTCGGACTTTTGTCGTTCGCTAATAAAGGGTGTCCCAACAAGAACGCAAGATTCAAATTTAGCGCCGGTATCGTGAAATGATAACCAGTTTTTTCGTGCCTAGAATTGAAGAAATGAATGTGGAGGGCATGTGGTTTCAACAAGACGGCGCCACATGTCATACAGACAGAGAAACAATTAAATTGCTGCTTCAAACATTTCCCGGTTGTGTTTTTTCGCGTTTTGGAGACCAGAATTGGCCACCTAGATCGTGCGATTTAACACCATTGGACTTTTTTCTTTGGGTTTTTTTTTTGAAGTCGATGGCTTACGCGAATAAGCCAACGACTACTAAAGTCTTAAAAGAGGAAATTAGTCGCTGTATTAATGAAATACCGCAGCATTTATGCAAAACCGTCATTGAAAATTTCATTAAAATATCGCGTGTGCAAAGCCGCGGCGGTTATCTGCTCGATGTGTTGTTCCACACATAACCTCATTCTGTCTACTTTACGATATAATAAAGTTTCACGATATTTTTTAAATATCTGTGTTTTATTCAAAATTTAAATCTTGGGTTCTTGTTGGGACACCCTTTATATACTGAAATAGTTGGCATTTTGTTTTGCTGTTTTGAATTAAGTATGGCATGCTTAGAAAATCCTAACTTCTCAGTGCAATGCTATACTTCCTTCTCTGTCCTGTCCTGTGTACTCCTCTTTAAATATTATTTAAAATATTAAAAAATACTCGAGCAGGAACGACGACGCTCACGAAGTGTGTAATAAATTTTGGAATGTAGTAAATTTCGCAGTTTTTCTCATGTTTATTACATTGTGAATGGAAGCCGAAAGGATTCCCAATTAAATGTCAAAGTTTAAGGTTAGGAATAATGTAGAATCGGAAGTTGTAATAGTTATTGTGGACATGACCTTCAAATTTTCTGTTTAATAAATATGCGAGCACCTTATCGATATTTTGTTACTGATTTAGATAAAATATGGTTTGAAAAAATTTGGCGACTATAATATTATACGCTACGATAGAATATTCCACAGTGCTGTTCAGTCCGTATTCACGGACTATTAGTTCTATAAAGTGGCGCAATGGGATTCGGGTCCTGTAGAAACTTTTGGTGGGTACCGTAAGGACTTTCATAAATATTAGTTAAATGACGAGATACAACAAGAGAAAATATTTCCTCAGCTTTTCTTCAGTTCTCTGTTATGACATTGTTTTTATCAAAAATTTAATAAATATGAAAACAGAATAAATGAAATTCCCCTGCACACCTTGAATGAGATATGGGAGAGCCTTTCATACATATATTCATGCTCATATACATATATAGATTCTATTTTTAAACTCGCTCAACGGAACCTACAGTTTAATGATGATTCCAGACTTGTCGATTATTAGACTACTCGAAGTGTTCGCCAGAAATATCGAGATGACCACCGCTCAAATAAAAAAAGGTGGTTGCATACTGGATTGAACCCGGGATAATGCGAACGATAGTCGCGCGTGCTAACTATCAGAGGATGGTGCCTATGAAAACTGGCCAATTGTCATGGCCTGTGTCCAATTATTGTCAAAAGTAAATAAAATGAAAGCTTTTATAGCTACTATGGGCTATGTGGTTTTGCGGGTTATGTTCCGCTTCATTGCAAGATAAGCAGGCTTAGTGAAATTCTTAAACATGCTGTAGCGACGAAATATGTATTGAAGAATATTTTTAGTACTTTTCTCTAACCACGTCCAGAATTAGACAGCTGACTTTAAAATGCTGTTGATTTAGAATATTCCTTCCCGTATTTATCAGTTTTTCCGTAACTTGATTTTTATTAACGAGTCGAATTTATAAATGGAAATTTGTAATTCTTGCAGAGGTGAGCTAGTTCTGGTACAATATGAATTGAGTCTCAGATGAACATTTCTAATTATGACTTACAAAATTATATTAATTGAAAGAGAACACAAGCCTTTATGTGATGCCTCGATTATTAAAATATTAAAGTAATCGTACATTTACAGGTTATGATTTTCTTAACATAGTACACTTATCTTAAATGTTGTAAAAAATACATTTCGACGTGTGATAATTAGTAGACGAAAAGAAATTGGGCAAATGCACAGTTTTTTGGTGACATATTTGGGAAATATAAACAACAACAATTTTGTCTATAATTTAAAACAAATTTAATAGAAATTTTTAGAAGAAATGTATGATTAGCTAACACTCAACGTTTTAAATTTTAATTAATTATACCGACTGCTGTACCTCACTTAATTTTATTTCGCCTTTGATGCCTCTTTGAATGAAATTTCGGAGCAACAAAAAAAAAAAAAAAAAAATGTATTGGCATATTTCACAATGTTGCTATGAAAAAGTTTTTCAAATAAATACGATATCACAAAAAGTCTTTATCTTACCGCCATCTTTAAGCATAATTCATGGAAGAAATTATATTTGTGAAAAATAAGAGAAAACTTGTAGGCGGCGCTCAGGTTCGATGGAACGACCCTTCACTAATGCTGCCATCCACGTATTCAGTCATATAAATATCAATTCATTACCAATTGGAACCTGTTGCACTATACGTGAGTAGCAAATGATACTTTGTTATTGTGATTGCGCTATAGCGAGTTTTTTTTAGTAACACTTCAGATGACTGGTATTTAATAGCTGACAGCCTTGCTAGACCGGCGGTTTTGAAACCACTGTATGAATAACCCTTTATTTGTCAATCTTCGTACTTGACATTTTGTTTTCATATTCGTGCCAAAATTGGTATTTATATTGGCCACGCAATGTTTAACAGCGTGCAGAAATTGTTGATATTTATTTAATACAAAAGCAATAAATCTGCTGATTATATGATATGAAGTTGTAACCACACCGAATTTCTACAGAAGCTTTATTTTTAATTTCTGTGTCATAAATTGGACGAATTCGAATGGAATATTGTTCAGCAAGCCATACAACTCATCAAACAATCGACCACCAGCACGGCCATCAGCATATTGCTGCATACATAAATCTTCTCACATCCTCTTCGTCATACGCACTTAATACAAAAAAGGCTAAACGGCATCACAAAGAACAATTTTGCATACCCAGAGTTGAATATAATGAAAACATTTAACTCGTATATGTAGTACGAGCAGTAACTGCCACATTAATTTGTACTATAGAAATATAAGCATTCACATGCACAACATACTGACGTTTTTGTTCTAAGCGTTTTTATTTTCAGCTAAGTTTCAATACTGGCGGCCCTGGCACACTTGACTGTTTGTACTTTCAAAACTTTTGTATAGACTTGCCCTATTGTATAGACTTGGTAATACAACAATAATTTCTATGTATGGCAAATGTATGCTATGGAAATTATGAAAATGTCATCAGCACATTTTTTGCCCTAATTTCTACAGTATTGAGTAACTAGCTTAATGCCAGACATGACTGTGACGCATATTACTATGTGACTTATATTGTTGCCTTACATCCATATTTTGTTCTGTCATATCAAATTTGCTATTCTAAAGCCATTGTTAATCACTACTAGGCAGAATCCTATTGCGCAACAACAATGACAAAAACAACGGTGAGTTCTCCTAAAAATGTGAAATTAAGTCAGCGTATTAATTTCAATGACACAGCGGCACTTCTTTAACTAAAGCAACAGAATTGCAAGTTTGCATTGAAGTAAACAGCAAGTTAAATACATTACGGATATTGGTAAAGTCTTAAGACTACAAATATTGTCGGATTTGTTTTAAATCCCAAAAGACGTTCGGTCGGATTGGCTAGTTTAAGAATCATTTGATGTGATCGGATCAAAAGCGGCTTTGCGGCTTTGTAGATCCAATAAATGAAGATCCAACAGACGTTATTGGTATTATACAGACAAAAACGTTCTAGTTAAATCCTACAAGAGGATTGTATGTTCGCAGCTCCATTTGCGCCACTTCAACTGATATCTCAGTCAGCGGAGGAAAATAATTTTGAAAACCCCCCTCAAGCTATTGCTGAAGACCGATTCACTTTCAAGGCTTCAATTGAAGTAAGAAATTATTATGCAAAACACAAATGGATGCTGATCGTGTTCGAGGAGAAGTAAGCAATGCTGTTGGTCGAGTCTGATATTCAAAATATGCTGTGGTTTGCATAAATGGCTGTTAAAACCAATCTACAAACAATATTATGTCTTTGGGCTATCTTCTTTGGATGCAAACGCACACACACCCATATATATATATTTCATATTATATATTATACTAGCCGACCCGGCAAACGTTGCTTTGCCTTCAAATTTTATTTTTATTAGAAATGTTTCAATGTTAAACAAAATTCTGTTTAAATAACGTTAGCAGGAGCAGAAAAAATTGCTTTTTAATTTGTGGTTTGTATAGGAGGTACCATTCCCCATTGTCCAATCCCGCCCATATTTGTCCAATCCAATCCAATCGCCTCATTGTCCAATCCTGCCCATATTTGCAGCAGCACTTAAGATATGTACACCAAACCTACGCACCAAATTTTGTTCAAGTACCGTAAGCAGGAGCAAAAATAATTGATTTTTAATTTTTTGTTCGTATGGGAGGTACCACGCCCCTTTGTCCAATTGGACCGAATTGTAAATCTAAACCATCCCGGGCACCACCCAGACGCATATACAAAAATTTATGCAAAGCGGGCCAGCCGTTTAGGAGGAGTTCACTGACAACGCCCGTACAGTAGAATCTATATATATAAAAATGAATATCTGTCTGTCTTTATCATGTCACTCGCCTCGATTTCGACTTTCGGACATAGTTAAAAACCTTCTCCTGGCCGACACGAATAAGCTCTGAAAGTTTCATGAAGATCGGGTACACCGTGTGAGAGGAGTTCTCTTACAAACTATTTTTGTACACAGACAGATAGATTATATATATATATAAAGAAAGGCAAATTTGGTTCCAAGATAAAAAAGTGCTCATGAAAAGAAAACATGAAATTTAGTTCAATTTTTGATCTAGATTCCAGATTACTCGTGAATTCAGATCCATTCATTCCCCCGGGGTGAAGATATAAAAGTGAAAATATATGTATTGGGTTATCTGTTTTTCGTTTTCAAGTAAAATGAAATAAATCACACATAAAGCTATGATTTCGATGAAACTTTTATTTCAATATGATGCTTGAACCTTGCAATTATGTACGAAATATAATGTCATTTAAATGATCACCTCTAGGTTGGTTGCAGCAGTGGATCCTTTTGATGCATTTTCAAAAAATACGATCCAATGACACCTCTAGATTATAATGCGCAGCAAACAATGGCCTGTGTAAATCACATCTGGGTTCTCCAAGTCCCATATGCGACAATGTTCCTTGTTAATGCAATCACCGAGTGAGGAATGAGCTTTATCGCTGAAGAAATTTTTGATTTGATTGAAAGACCACGTTTGAATACCCAAATTTTGTAGTAAGTTTTAACTATTTTTATGCATTCTTCAGTTGTTAAACGATCCATATTCGTAAATGGCAAACCTTTCCCTAAATAAATAACACTTCAGATGACAGGTATTTAACAGCTGACAGCCTTGCCAGACCAGCGGTGTTGAACCCATTAAATAGATAATACTATATGTTTTAGTAAAACTCTTTTTTTGGAAACAAAGCCATAAGCACTCATATTCTATATTCTAGCATGAAATGTTCAGATTTGCGACTTCAAAGATTATTTATTCTGCGTCTTTAGTTTTGAAAATTTAACATCGATTGCTTTTGTGACATCTTTACCACAGAATATTCGTCAACCCGGTTTTTAGTTGTGAAAACGACCAAAAGTCACGCTAGATACAATTTCAACACTTGACAGAGCATTAAATTCCTCTTTTTCAGCAGTTTTAAATGCCGCATTATCGTCATGTCCGAATTGACCAGTTTTTCGTTAAGCAAATTTAGGATTTACATCGACTGTCGCTGCTTAGTTTAAGGAGTTTCATGAGAACATTTCTTTGCCGTTGCCGCAAAAGAAACGGATATAAAAATACTTAATATGATTTTTGATACTGTGCAGCTACTTTTGATGGCAATTTAAATTTGTATAAATAAATACGTTGGAACCACAATGTTTTCCTATTTTTATTTATTTCTTCCAAGTTTCGTTTAATAAATACTTTTAGTAGCACAATAATGTGATATGAGTTTGCAAATTATTCTTCGCAACAATAAAAACGCTCTTTTCTTTGCTTTGTGTATTGCAATGCGGCCATGGCTGCATGAGAATACCAAACAGTTTTACGGAAAATGGCATTCCCAGTTATAGTCGTTCACTTTAAACGTTTTTAAAAAATATGTCAGTGTTTTGAAACTTCAATACATACACGCACACTTCCGTTTCAAGCACATGCAGTTTTCCGAATGAATTCCTACAAGAAAACATATGTCGTGAATTAGAATACAAACAAGACTTGCGTTGCGTCCGCTAGAAGGGTTCTGTGTTGAGAAAAAGGAGTTGACTTGTTGGAGTTATTCCTTGTGTAAAACACAAGGCGTACTCTTTGCATTCTTTCTTTGAAGCGAAAAAAGGCCTCATACCTTAAGGTCTTTTGAGTGGGACAAACGCATTCACTTATTATTGGCTCGCACCATTAGACATCGTTTGGACTGTTGGTACTGCAAAGAGATATTTAATAATTTTATAGGTTTTAGTTATTGGGTAGCATTCTTAACTGACCAAACTTCAAAGTCTAGGAAGTTATGGTCTTATGGTTGAAAAGAAGTAACGAGTAGTATCAGAATTGCAAAATGTGAAAAAGTGTGAATGACTCTAACTCGGTACCCGCTTAAAATAAATAAGAACCTATAGCGCCAACTGCAAAAGTTAACGTTTGAAGTTGCTTTTTTTCGGTGGCCATTGATTTCACTTTTTTTTAGGTGGAAAATGGTAAAAATTCAGGCGTTTCCTCCGACAATGCCAGGTAATGCAGCTAAAATCCACAATAAGATTTCTTCATTGCATTTATAGTTTATGACACTGTCTTTATACCTAATGCCCTGTTAATTCCTTGAATGGTCTCAATCAATAATCGGCTGCTTCTAAATTTTAAGTACGTATAGTTAAATCTGCATTTCCTAATTCCAGTGGCGGATGGCAAGTTCAACAAATCGGAGATTTTTTTGTTCACATTATTCAGTTTTATGTGAGGCAGAACCTTTATAAAGATTGCCTTTGCACTACCTTTGTCGAAGAGCTGTCAGCAACGGTAACGCAAAGCCTTTCAGTCGCTACAATTTCACAGCTTAAGGCGTGAGTTTAAAACTATCTAGGATTAGCGATGATTTGTTCCCTTAGATTATTGTTCGGCTTACGACTAAAAACGATGACAATTATATAAATAACTGTTAGATAAACTAAATGAAAATTATTCATTTTAGTCATGGTTATTATGAGTGACCTCCTCCTATAAGGGGCATGTAATTTATTTATTATCTTTAAATCAGATCTACATATGTCCTTTTGCGAATGGTTGATTGTTCTCTATGAATTTTAGTAATACTATGTGGGTCTGATGACCCAAAATAATATTTTTAAAATACTCACTCAAGCTTTCAATTCGCCAATATTAATTATAACATGGCTGCTAAATTAAAACCAATATACAAAGCAATTTTATTGGAGATATGTAAAACGATCTTACTAAAACAATACAGTTATAAAAATTAATTTGAAGATCACCGTAAATAAAGTTTAGTTTCAGCTAAAGGACTTATAGTGGCTAAGCCCTAACTAAAATTTCTTCATTTTTTTATGTATTTTTCCGTAGCCATGAATGAAGCCATGGAATGATTCTTTACCGCATCAATATACGAGTATATATCAATCCTGCAAATGTTAAGGAAATGCTCGCCACATTTAATATTTCTGCTTGTAGGTTTAGTCGTTTTATGGTCATGTGATAGACTATATTTTTTTTTTTGTAACTGCAACTAAGAGGAGGAAGGCATATATTATTTGATACATTAAAAATTGTAACGCGCGGAAGGAAGCGTACTGCTGCTTTACCATGTAAATTCGGTTATTGTTGATGATTGAGTAAGCTGTGAATACGATTTGCTTTTTCTAGTAACTCTCATAAGCATTAGATGGTTCTCCAAAATTCAAACTTTTCTGTGTGGTTTGTTATTGGTAGTAATTTAACTTTGGCGGTAATTTAATTTTTCTTTATTGTACAAGGGCGGTCTTAAAACTAGCCAAACTGACGTATATATGGTGTCAGTATAGTATAGTAGTAGTAGTAGTAACTTTATAAAACATATATGTCAAGTTTCAAGGCGCCAAGTTGTTTAGTATTTTTATTTGAGCCATCAAAAGCAAACGATCTCAGTGAATTTGCAAACATGTAAAAAATTGGTTGTCGTTATGTAATCCAATATTTCCATTTGAAAGGTTTCGGTCCAACCAATATTAAAGTTGAGCTAGATTCTACTGTAGGAGAGTCTGCTCCTTCGTTTACGATTGTAAAATATTGAGTAGCAGAGTTTAAACGAGACCGTACGAGCTGTCAAGATGAACACTGTATTGGTCGACCAATTGAGGTGTCGACGCCAGACACATATGCATTTCAAAAAGTGCTATACGTCGTATATTGACCAGAGTTAGAAGATGAGAAAGCTTGCGTCGTGAAGATGTATCAGAAGAGTGTTTTGCGATGTTTCACTGCAATGAACATGAATTTTTGCAACGATTTATAACCATGGATGAGACATGGGTCCCACCACTTCACACTTGAGGCAAAGGAACAGTCAAAGCACTGAACTCTAATGGAAGAATCGTGTGCAAAAAAGGCGAAGATGGTTCCATCTGCAGGCAAGGTCATGGTATCTGCTTTTGAGAACCGCAAGGGATTAATTTTATTGATTATTTTCGGAAAGGAAACAGCATCAACGGCGAATATTATGCTAATTAATTGCACCGTTTAGGTGATCAAATTACGTAACAACACCACATTTGATTGAGATTGTGTTGAATATAAAGAGCTTTTCCTCAACTTTTTTGTATTTTCGTACTGCCCAAAATGCCAAAGATATGGTCGCTGAGTCAAGTAGCTTCTGGTGCCTGCCACGCAAATTAATCAATTTGCCGAAATTGAAGTATACCCTTTAATGTACATTTGGAAGGCTACAGTGACATCAATTTTGGCTAATATATTGATTTAATGGTTCGTAGAATGGAATATTTTATTTATTATGCGCTGTACATAAAATAGAGTTGCAAATGGTTCGGCTATATCATCCATTTTCAAAATTCGTTATATCAAGTACTAATAGCATTTAAAACCCCTGATTCTATTTAGTTTATTGCCCTACGTATGAAGCGTATGATAATATAGCACATAATTGGTACGACTCCAGTATTCTTGGTTAATAATTTCACAAAATAGTTTCCTCCCTAAGATTCACACAACTCGAACTTCCGCATATTTTGCAACTAAGCAGCGAATTTATGCAAATGTATGTTTGGAACGAAAATTCTTAGAACAGTTTTAATTCATACGAATGATTTTTGTGACAAATGTAACCACAATGACTCGAATTATTTTTGCATTGGCCTACTCGAGAGAGCTAGCTTTTATGTAAAGAGTCTAGATATTCCAACATTTGTCCTTAAATCACGGCCTGTACAACGTTTGCTGGTGTCGCCTACATTTTTATAGTTCCGCTTCTTTCTTTTCTTTTGTGTTAGCCTAAAAATATTTAATTAGTGTTGGCATCTTATTAGGTCACAACATCTGATTCCTGCAATAATGATGGGCAGACAGACGCCAATAGGCAGATACAAATCTTTCAGTTTTTATGACAGGTGTTACTTATTTATCCAAGGTGCACCAGTGTTGGCGTGCACTTTAAGTTACTGAAACTAACCACATTCTCACTGTATATCCATGTAGTTATAAAATATCGGAAATCGTACGTTTCTTGAAAATTTCTATTGTTTCCACGTTTATGTTCAGTTTCAGGAAGTCACTTTCAAATTTCATATAATGTAATTAATTGTTAGTATATCATGTGCTGTTGCTAAGGGATAGGAATGTGAGGTAATAAATTTTAAAAGTTCCAGCGTTGCTTTATCATATCGAGTTCTCACGTGGAAGGTCTGAAAATTGTCGCTTATTTTCTACACCTTTTGCACGACTACACGCATAATAAAGCGGGAATATGGATTTTATGCCAGCACATTTACTGATATGTTTTAATCATAAAAATGCTAAATATGTTTTAATGAAAAAATGTTTAAAATGTTTTACATGAATACATTTTAAAGCGGTTCACATTAGCCTATTAAACAAATTAAAACCGTGCATATTTTAATTTTTTAATTATTAATTAAATTTAAAACAATGAAATAAATCTGCGTGCATAATTATTGTAAGCCCATTTTGTGCATATTAAATTATTTTCTCAAAAAAAAAACAGAAAAAAAAACAATAGTTATTAAATGAGAATAATCTGTAGCAATAAATTAAAACAAAGACAACAACAACAATTGACAAGAGCTGCATACTGATTCAACACCGTACAAAAAATTTTTTTTTATGCGGTATTTAGCTTTTATACTTTTGGTCCCCAGCTTACCACCAGTGTCACCACAGAAATATCTGTCTGGAAAACTGCATTCTGCAGGACTTTTCCAAAAGAAGCGAAATCATCTGAACCGTTTAAAATTTGCGAAGCATATAAACCTCTCTAGGAGTTGTGTTGAGAATTATATTGCGTCATAACCGGTTGACTCCATTTTCCCGTACATTATATTTATATGTAGCTTTATATACTCAAAAGGTCCACAATTGTTTCCATTTTCTTTGACTGTGCTGTAGTCATATTCAACGAATTTCACTGCAAATTGTGTCGGCATCCATCAAATTCAAGTCATTATTTCCTATTGCCAAATCTGAAGGAAATAATTGGAAGGGAAGTTAATTATCAGCATGGAGGGATGCATAGATCCTATTATTCGTGCATCTCACGTTGAGGCCATTCCATAGACTGGTGTGCCCAGTCGCAAGTCGCATTGCATGTTTTCATTACCTAATGCGTCGCTATGTCAAAATCTAACCTTCTGTAGTGAGATGAGAGATGTAAATCGATAAATTTGGAAGACTGTTCTCAATGAAATATATTGTATAGTATAGGGTGATTTTTTAAGATTTAAGTTTTTCGGGTTGGCGGCACTGGTTAGTTATGGCATCCTAACGTCATCTGTCAAACGAGCAACGATTGGAAGTCGTTGAAATTTATTATCAAAATTCGTGACAAATGTGCATCGTTTGATACGACCATTTTATGGTCGTCATAATCGACCTGTTGAATCAACAATTCGTGCTGTTATCTCCAAATTGGTGAGCAGCTTATCTCTCGATTTGGCCTTGTGAGTTGGCCCCCAATATCTTACGATTTAACGCCTTTTGATTATTTGTTGCGGGGTTATGTCAAGTCGTTAGTCTATGTGGACAAGCCGAACACTATTGAAGCCTTACAGGATAACATAACACGCTTTATTCGTGGAATACAGGCCGAAATGCTCGTATGGACATTTTGAGACGGAGCCGCGGACAACATTTACATGAAATTATCTTTAAAAATTAAATGGCAAAGACTAATTTATCGATTCCAATGAACAATTTTAATATATGATGCAAATATGAGTGTTTAATTCGATTTTTAAACTACGATTAAAAAGCACCCTGTATAAAATGTGTATTTTTGGTAAAATCTTTTCATCAAGTATAACTCGAATATCTCCTTCTGTTCTCTTCAGATGGCGTTAGGTAATTTTTTTTTGATTTTATTTACACAGACTGGAGCTCGCAAATCGCTGCAAATTGAACAAACGAGCGGATATGTTTGCAATGTATTTAAGCTGCAATATTATCTAAATTTCCGATCAATAAAATCCGGGAACATTAACCAAATGACTTTACATCTACTACGATACAGCTTTAAAACTTGTACGATTTAAAATAAAATTATTTAATTTGGGAATGTACACATTTCGATTAATTTGCAATTATACATTTATATATAATTTTATGCGAAGTAAAAAATATGGAAAGGGAGAATAAAAAGCTGGATTTGTGCGAATTATAACAAGAACCATAGATATTGATGCTACCAAAGTAAACATTGGTTGTAAATTGAAATATAATTTCACAATTATATAATTTCAACTACACGCTTACATAACTACATAATGAATAAGCCAGACTGAGAAACTGTTGAAAATTTCGGGTAAAATTAAAAAATATTCCACGATTCTCAACTCGGGGCTCACCAATTTTCAAGATTTTTCCATGCATTCTACCAAATCTAATTATAAGAATCCAGCAGAAATTAGGTCCAAAGTTGGTATAAGATATAAATTGGGGAAAATATTTTCGAATAATAAAATATCGAAAAGCATACCTTAATATTTGTATTATCCTCTAGCTATATTTATTATTGAAGAACAAAGTCTTTACAGCTGGAAAAATTATACCAAACAATATTTTTTTATATTTCTAAAAAAATATACATTTTTTTCTTAAAATAATAAAATTATTTTGATATTTGGTGTGATTTTTTGCCTTAAGCTGTCATCCGGACATAGCAATTTATAGAGCCACAGTGCTGTAGAAGTATAGAGTATAGTACTTTTTCCTCAATATGTAGGTCCACACTCTGCGTATAAGAGACCAGGTTGACATGAACAGGGTCTTCTTGTCATACTAATTATGCCCAGCCTCCTACATATCCTTATTTAAGAACTTCTCAACATTTTGTGAGAAAAGTTATAAAGACAAGCTTTGACGTGACATTAGAAAAACATATATCAAACAAGGTGAGTTTATAAGAATATGTATTTTATTTTTTATTTACGTATTTTTTTTATACTCTACAGAAGACTTTGAGCTTGTATGATGATACTTTTTGTTCATTAGTTCACAAAATTATCTTTTTCTTTTTCCTTAAAAAAGTGTATAACGAAAATTAGTTATTCTCAATACGGTGTTATCCTCTCCCTATTATTCTTTCTTTATATTTTTCTGTGTGCTTTAGATCTTTTCATCTGCAAAACGTGCTTTAGTTATATAACTTAATGTTCAAAATTAAAGGTCAAGCAGTGGCAAACATAAAATGCGAAAACTACTTTACGAAACAAAAGGAGGAGGCAAATGCTGCGGATGCTAATGTTTAGTAAACTCAAAGCATTTCTTCCATTCGAGTTGCCTTTGTTCGGCTGACCTAACTTTGGTGAAGGTAATTCTTGTTTCTTTTACATAAACACCAAGTTCTCAAGTATTTGTTAAGGAGTTAAAGGAATTTCAAGTTGAGTAAGGATTTGTCCAAGGACTCTGCTTTGAAATTATGTTAATTTTTGCTTTGTCATGTCACAATTCTAATGTTTGTTTGTATGTCAGGATGATTTATCCAAATGCCGGAAAGCAAGCAAAGCGGAAGTGTCGAAGAAAATTAAGAGTTTTTGCAGAACAACATTCAGCTAATACGGATGTTTGTTTTCCAGTAATATCCTTTGTAATGATTTTCAAAAGCTGAGAGAAAAGTTGGACAAAATTCAATTACACCGCCTTGAAACAATTTTTTTCGCACTAAATTTTTTTTTTTAACATTTTAAGTTTGTTAGTGTCTTCCATAGACACAACAAGCAAATAATGAAAAGCCAACTGTTGAATGACACAGAAAGAAGCACGTTTGCCGTTCGTAAGCTCAAACTTTTATAGAATGCAGGAATCATTTTGTAATTATGGCGGAGCTAAATTTGTTATAATATAAAGATAACCCTGAGAATAATTGCTGTTAATTTCTCAAGCAGTTTAAAAAGGCAGCCGATGGCTACAGACTTGCGTTTTCTACCAACGTATAAATCATTTTGTAAGTCATTTTTAAAAGAATTCAGAGATATGCTTATTTCGAATACAAATTGCCATCTGTCATTTTTGCCTTAAATGTATCCTTGGTGCCAACAGTCACTGCCTAATTGCAGTTGTTGTATGAACATAAGAATTTAAACGATACTTACAATTATTAACCTGAATATGTCTCAAACCCTTGTCGAACTTGAGGCATAAATGCTGCGTCTACGCCCTGGACAATTTGCAGGTACTTGTTTTAATTAAACGATAAAAAATAGCTTTCATCGATTAATTATTTCTTCGAACGAAGAAACCTTCCATTACATTCATTTTTACACGTTCCTTTTATAGGATACAGACGACGCATTCGAACATTTTGAATGGTCCGAGTTGTGTTGTCTTCCAACTCATCAATCGTACCATTTAATAAGTCATGTGGGATATAGATCTACAGATGTAGTATCGAATGATTTAGGCGACCAATACCACTTTTCGAAGTTTGCAGATCACAGTCTTAATTCGGGCTAAGCATTTACATGATGAAATGTCAAACAGTCCTGAACAAAATACTATGACGGTCTGATATTTTGATACGTCATAAAATCCACACTGTGATTCTCAATGGACCACCCATAGCAAATAAATAGGTATGGAAGCAGAAGTTATCGGGCGGGCAAGCAGGGATATTTCGTTTTTTTTCAAATCAGAGACGATGCGCGATCTTTACACTGGACTCAGCAAACTAAATTCTGAAAACCCCTTTGGAGAAATTATGCTTCTTTAGCAAATACAGTTATTGGACTAATGTTGTTATTGGACTTATTAATATTAAATATACCCGATTGAAACGAGACATAGATGGCTACAAAAAATGAATTATGAATACTCTTCACAAGTCCTTTGCTCCTGGACCAATAAGAATAAATCATTAATCACATTTCAATACTAATTCTCATTATTTTTTATGTATGTGTTCGCTTTGTTTCGGCATCATTAAGGCAATTCTCAAGAGAACTGAATGTACATGAGCTGCTTAAAAACTTCCACGGAAATTGTGACTGTGGTGGCAGCTTGCGCCAATAAGTGTACGCTCATCAAGGACATTTCATGCCATGGCACATAAGGGAATAATTGAATTGTGCGAAAATTTACACAACAGGAGCACTTAATATTAATAAGACATGTTTTAATATCAAAAATGAAAATTGTGTATTCGGCATCATATTCTGATACCCGAATTTTTCTCTCACAATTTTGTAATTCATCCTTCAAATATTTATCTCAATCACACATCGGCTTCTTAATATTTTGAAACTATTCACGCTGAAGTCAATGGAAGTAACTATAGTTACAAAAAGTTTCAATTATTATATACGTATGTATAGGTATAGGGTGATTTTTTAAGATTTAAGTTTTTCAGATTGGCAGCACTAGTTGGTTATGGCGTCCTAACGTCATTTGTCAAAGTGAAAAGTGTACAGTATACTCTGCAATTTCATCATGAAAAGACTAACAAACGAGCAACGATTGCAAATCGTTGAATTTTATTATCAAAATTCGTGCTCTGTGGCAAATGTGCATCGTTTGATACGACCATTTTATGGTCGTCATAATCGACTTGCTGAATCAACATTTCGTGCTATTATCTCCAAATTTCGCACCAAATTCACTTTGTTGGACATAAAACCATTTACTCGCATGTGTAGAGTGCGTACCGAAGAAAATATTGCAGCCGTAGCGACCTGTGTTAATGACGATCGTGAAATGTCAATTCGTCGCCGTTCTCAGCGATTGCCCCAACTGGTTGAGTTGAACTTGGTTGACATGTGGTTTCATCAGGATGGTGCAACATGCCACACTGATCGTGAGACAATGGATATGTTGAGGGATGAATTTGGTGAGCAGCTTATCTCTCGATTTGGCCCTGTGAGTTGGACCCCAAGATCTTGCGATTTAACGCCACTTGATTAATTCTTCCGTGGTAATGTCAAGTCGTTAGTCTATGTGGGCAAGCCGAACACTATTAAAGCCTTACAGGATAACATAACACTCTTATTCGTGGAATACAGGCCGGAATGCTCGAAAAAGTGACGAAAAATTGGTCTTTTCGAATGGACATTTTGAGACGGAGCCGCGGACAATATTTACATGAAATTCTCTTTAGAAATTAAATGACAAAGGCCAATTTATCGATCTCAATAAAAAAATTAATTATATATGATAAATTTTTAAGTGGTTTCTTCGATTAAAAAAAAAACAAAAAAAAACTACGAACAAAACATCACAGTTTATAATACATGGTTATACATTTTTTGGTTTCGAAAGCAAAGTTAAATAAAACACACATAAGGCTATGACTTCGATAAAACTTTCATTCATTTCATTATAATGCTTGAATCTTGCAATTACGTGCGAAATAGAATGTCATTTAAATGACCGCCTCTGTATTGGTTGTAGCAGTGGATCCTTTTGAGGTAGATTTCGAAAAATATGGCCCAATGACACCATAATTCGCACCAAACAGTCACTTTTCCCGTGTGCAATGGTTTTTCCACAATCATTTCTGGGTTCTCCGAGCACAATATGCGACAATTTTGCTTGTTGGCGTAATTACGGAGTGGGAAATGAGCTTTATCGCTGAAGAAAATTTTGTTCGATTGAAAGCCCACATTTGCATTACCACTTTTGTAGTAAATTTTAACCATTTTTACATGCTCTTCGGCTATTAAACGATCCATATTCGTGAATGGCAAACCTCTAACCAAATAAATAACACTTTAGATGGCAGTACTTTTATTCAACAGCTAACAGCCTTGCCAGATCGACGATTTTGATACTACTAAATGGATAACTTTATATAACCAACAATTCGTAGAAAAGTTGTTGTGTAAATTGTTGAGTTTTTTGAGTAGACGTGCTAACAAACTGAACTGTAAAGATACCTTTCTGGATGTATTTGATTTTCAGAGAAATTATTCATTTCATTCTAAATTAGTTATTGGATACACTTTTATGAATTTAGACATATGCTGTGTTCTGTGATTATTGCAGACTATGTTAACCAGTTATGTTTCTTGAAATTTCATATATTTGTATGAAAACCCATTTAATTATAATGCAAAACGTTTTAATTGCATCTTTAATGTCTACAAATATACAAGCTAACAAGGCCGTTATTATTTTTATTTTTTTTTATTTATTTATTTCCAAACAACAGTAATAAGGCCGAAAATGCGTATTACACAGCAAAAAATTTCTGAGTATCTATAACACTCTTAAATCTATTTAAATAGATGTGTAAATATATATACATATATATGTATATACATATATATATATATAAATTGGTTCATTCTTTTAGTTCATTTTTCGCACTCTAATGCAATGTACAATTTCAGATTCCTAACATCCACATTTACGATAATAATTTGACTTATGGTTTTGTGGTTGCCTGTTGAAGCTGAGACTTCAAAAATAGTAATGATATCAAATATAAAGTGTTTATAAATCGATTTTTGTTATGTTATATTATTCTAAACTGATGCCTCAGCGTACAAATTACTATATAAATCAGTTAAATTTTGTCAAATTTCTCTAGAAATTACAGTACGAATTAAAAAACGATAATCGCAATGTTATATTTAATATTCGCATTTAAATTTTTGAATTTAACTGTTTCTGAAGCGCTGAAAACTACATTTCTTTTGTCATATAAATTTCTGTAATGCGATTAATCAGGACGATATTTGTCAGATATGCTGCTACGTGGATGTTCCGGACTATTCGTAATAACTTTGAGACAAAGCATACTCCTAAACTGAGTAGTGAATATAAATTGCGGCGAATTGCAGAGTATAAAAATAAAAACTTCATTGCTGCCATATGCTTTATTTCTGGGTTAAGCCCTCGGATGTTGATATGTGTTTTTGTGTAAAAATGACTATGTTTCGAGTGGTCCTAGTTTGCGATACATATACTAGTATAGCTTTTTTTTAAAGATGCCATAAAGTACATTTAATTTCGGACGTTTAATCTATGGTTCAGTGACACCACTGGATTGCGCAATAATATTGAAATGTTTCAGGAACTTAAGAACAGGGAGTACCCTAATATGCATAAATCTGTAGGTCACATCAGAAGTTGCTCGTAAATTTTATTGTACATAGTAATATGGCATGTCTTGCCGTTGTAGCTTTCCCTGATTAAATGGCATGATAAAGTTAACGCGCATTATCTGTGCTTTCCATTCTTAATTCCCATTAGCGGCAAGCGTTGTAGCAATTATGCGTAATGCTAAAAATTGATTAATAAATGCTTGAAACGCCCAATGGCACAAATTCGTAAGCCTACAAACAGTAACATTGAAATAAATGAAAATATTCCATGGATGTCAACGGGAAATATTTTTGTATTTTTTGCTGGGAAATAGCGAAACAACAGATGTTTATTGTGTCACATTTAGTTAAATGTGATTTTTATTACTGAGTCTTAAATGTTTAAATTGTTATGGTTCCCAACCACAATGTTATATGTGGCACATGATACGTACAGTTGTGTGACATGTAATTGTGAATATATGTCGTCCTCACATTTGAAATGTAGGGTTTCACTTGAAACCAGGGGATTTGTGAAGAAATTAAAGTATTTTGTAATATCTATCACTGAATGTTCTCAACAGTTTTTCGACAATGCCGTTAGTGTAACGTAATGTTTTTTTTATGTGTCGAGTCGTGAAACAAACATCCCTTGGCAGTCCTTTGCTGCTGCTGTAACAACAGTTTGTTCATAACTCTTGCGCAAAGCAAAGCAGCTTCGAGCAAACCACGGTAACTGTTTGGGGAATATGCGTATTATACTCGTATGTGGAGCAGAATGGATAAATAATACGAGGGTTGCTGTACATCTAACGAGGAAAGATGAATAGTTTTACAGCCAAAGCCCATATACCATAGTTTTTCAAAACATATTGACTTTTGACATCGAGTGCTAACTTTTCCTACTTCTATTTCTGAAATTAGTCATGGTTGAACTTTGAATTTTCCATTGGCATGAGTAAACACCCAGTCATACATATGTGGTTAAAATTTAAAGCCAGACCTCCATAATGGCCCTCATTTAAAACAAATCTTCTCTGCTAACTGCTCCAGCACTAATTCGTGTACGCCAACCATTGAGGTAATAATGATGGCAGTTTTCACTCAATTCTCGTAAAATTTACATGCCATCTTTGTGTAAAGGATAGAACAAAAATATATTAGAACTGACTTTTTATAAAAGTAGTATAGGGAATTAAATATCAAAGGTGAAAATAGGACCATTAATTATTATTTTTTTTAGAAACCGGTTTCCGAATAAAGCCAGAATTTTGTGATTTGAGGAGAACTAGGACGGAATTTATAATTTAAAGAAAATACAGAGTCTTTTCACCCTATATCTACGCACATATCGCGCATTCGTGAACACAGCCTTGTTAACACTTTAATATAAACGGATTTTGCAAAAATCTATGGTAATTTAGTTCATTAATTGGAAATTCCATTCTTCTAAAAGATTGTGTTCTTTGATGTCGACTGAGATTTCCTTTTCTCAGGACTCCACTCATCTTTAAATTTAAATTGGAAATTGGTATTTGCAATTTTTTGAGTCAGAAGTTCCCATTAATGTTAAAAAATTAAAGTTTGCGATTGAGAAATAATCGCTTGATATAGTGAACTTTTGTTTTATTTTTTATAAATAAGTAAAATTGAAATTTTTCATATTAATTTGAGACAATGGTATTGAGCGCTGGAATTTTTCATTTGGAATTGAGGAAGGTAAATTGAAATATCGTCACTGCGTCTCACAAACATGTTAAGTGAAGTTCTTGGAAAGAAATGTTATTGTTCCAATTGGAACCTCTAGAAAGCCTATTGGGATAGTGCACCATTTTATGACATCATTGTTGTTCAACAAATAGTACTTTTTTCTGCTTTTGAAAAGTTAATTAAGCATATTTGGGAATTTCGTGTCAAAGTTCAATACCAATTTAAATTTTCGAAACAACAAATAAAAATCATTATTTTCAATTATTGGAGTATCAATATCAATAGGAAATGTAAGTTTCAATTTCACCTCTCTCAATTGAAGTATACTTTAATTTTTCACAATTTGACGAAGAAACTCTTAATAATAATTTGAAACTAAAGTCACTTCCAGTTGTTCTTTCAAGGTACTGAAATCTAAATAATTTTTAATAATATTTAGCTAAGACCGATGCCGTGATGATTTAATCATCAATTATATTTCGTTGTTCCCTGATATCACCTTCAGGGATAAATAACAATGAAAAAACGTCATTTAAATAAACATTTTATGGAATTAGTTTGTACACATAATAATGCAAATATAGGCTCAATGTTTAGTTTCCTACTTGACTATTATCATTGCCAAAGTTATTAATTTTTTTTAATTACAATTTTTCCAAATATCGTAGTCTTGTAAAATGGAAATATAAGACAAATCTAAATACAAAGTTTAGCCAGTTTGGACGATTTGCTGTGCGGTAGAAAGGATCTATTTCTGTGGCAGAGTTCAAACATATATATCCAGCTAACATTTATAAGAAACACAACTCTTTTGATTTAGCTCTTCGGCATATTTTTTTACCGAATTTCGCGCAATAATACGTTGGACTTTGACCAAAAATATTCCGTCTATTCGATATGCAGAAAATGTAGATTTAAAAGCAAGCTGTGTACCGATTCCTGTACAACATCTATATAACAAGATGGTTCTCGAAAAAAAATATCGGTAGTTATCATTCAAAAGTCAAATGTGGACCATCTAATGATGATTTTAAAAATATTTCGTCATTGGATTGATCATGGAGTCGAGCTTGAGGTAAACACTTTCGAAAACACTTACCGAAATCATGTTTTTTTTGCTTGCACAACATTCTCGATTCTGCACTTTTTCCCATAATTGTTGTATTACAGAATTAAAAATCGAAACAAAAAACCGCTTAACAATTTAGTTTTTTTTATACCAATTCCATTAAAAATACCATTTTCTGTTAGTCGATTGCACCGGGTTTTGAATTTTCTTATTCCTGATTGACAGAATTTTGTCTATTTGAGAAAATATATTAAGAGCGCAACTAAGTTCCCGTTGTTTGCCAACAGATGGCGCCAACTGTAAGTACTAGTCGATGATGTCATAACCTAAACGTCATGTTTAGGTGTATGGCAAACGTACTGCCTCGACACAATAGTGATTTTATTTCGACTTCAAATTCTTTTAGTTGTGTGAATATGTATGACTTTGTGCCAAATAATCGTCATATGTAGGAAGTATTGATTTTCTTCCTCTAATCCAGCAAACCGGCGGCTGAAGCACATCGAGAGCTTCAAAACGTTTACGGAGAAGCTGCTTTAAGTGAAACAACGTGTATAGATTGATTCCGTCGCTTTAAAGACGGTGATTTTAATGTTAACGACCGTTTGCCTGAAGGAAGACGAAAAACCTTCACTGACACTGAATTGACGGCATTGCTTGCTGGGGATCCATGTCAAACGCAGCTTGCTTCAGCATTACGAGCTACCTGCCAAGCCAATTCCAAGCGATGCCTTGGGAATGATTTAAAAACATGGAACTTGGGTTCTTTATGAATTGAAGCCAAAGAACGTTGAGCGTCGTTTTTTCACCTGGGAATAATTGCTTCAGCGACAAAAAAGGACGGGTTTTCTCCATTGTATTGTATAGGGGTAATGAAAAATTGATTCATTACAACAATCCAAAGAAAAGAAAGTCATGGGTTGCGCGGTCATGCTTCTACGTCGCTTTGTATTTGGTGGGACCAGGTCGGTGTTATTTATTACTAGCTGTTGAAACCAAGCAAAACAATCACCATGGATCAGCATCGATTTCAATTAATGAGATTGAGCCGAGCTCTGTGCGAGAAATGCCCACAATACGCGTAGAGTTACGAAAAAGTGTTCTACATGCTGACAACGCTCGCCTCACGTGGCCAAGCTAATTAAAACCTGTCTGGAAATACTGAAATGAGAAGTTGTACCCCATCCGCCACATTCTTTAGACATTGCGGAGTCCGGTTATCATTTGTTCCGTTCCATGGCACGTGGTCTGGCTGACGAAAATACTTTCAGTGAATCATTTGTAAACATGTTTTCATAATAAATTTGCATTTTTATAAAAAAAAGAAAAAAAAAAAAAGACAGCGAGAACTTAGTTGCGCATCTATATGTAAAACTGTTTCGAAGAGATTATAAAACCAGAAAACCGTTTTCATAGTTTCAATTTACCTGTTTTCCTTTAATTTTTCATATTGTGTAAATTTCGCCATTCTTGCTTAGTTTGTAGACATTTACTGGGTCCAGACTTTCAGCAAATGTGTGGTGGAATTTGTCGAATGCAACAAACCTCTTCTTTTGAATTTATTTCTTTATTTAGATAGGATCTTCACTGAAATAAGTTACACCATGGGTAAACTCACGTCACAAAAAAATTTGAGGACCACTTTCATTTACTAATTGTCAGTTATAACGCAGTTTGAACGGTTTTTTGGCAAAGGATGCGAATGACTGAGATAGAGGGTATCCTCTTCTTTTCGTGTTTGTACTTTTGTACTCTATTTAGTGTCGAAAATTTTACATTGTGATGCACTTTGTGCAGTCATTTTGAATAGGACAAAAATATATTATATTAGCAAACAGTGGGTTATTGTCTTCGACAACATTTTGTACAATTAATCGCATAACGTATTTGTAAAATATTTGGGCTCAAAATATGATTTTAGGAAATCTTTGGCAATTAAAAAAATGTTAAATGTGGATAAGTAATCTTTTACCCCATACTTTCAGTTGTGTTATATATGGATGGAAAGTGACAGAACACTTAGTTGAACACAATGCCTGGGACGAAGTTTATATATCCACCACCATGGATTGCTGTCCACCATGCCATGGACTCATCGTCTAGTAAGTGGGCACGTTAAAAATGATTCCTTCACGTACATGTAAGAAAACATTTTATGAAAACAATCAAGAAACAATTTTTCCAACTGTGCCGACCTTTCTCCATGGCATACTTAATGCGCATACAACTATAGGATATTTTTGGACAAAATTGTAACCTCCTATCCCAACGTTCGGTTCAATAAAGAATACGTATAATATAAGATCTGAGGTAGGTATTTAACGTTATTATAAACGGAACGACAAATTCAATATGTGCCTCCTAATGTGGCGGTGGGTATAAAAATGCTCGCTTATAAATTGTTCATTATCTCTCTAACTAAAACTCTTTTGTGAAATTTGGACAAGCTATTGCCAACAAATCAGAAGAAGAAAAAAATAACAACTAAATATATGGTATAAAGATATTGTCCTTTAAAAATATTTTTTAATTAAAAAATTTCCAGTTACGTCCATTAAGATATGGGTGATTCACTTTTAAATTATGGGAAGCAATAAAATTGAACTGTTTTCTATTACCTTATTACTTATTTTGGGAAAATCAGCAATCATAACTTTTGCACTGACATCAACAGCTCATTTATGTACCGCCCCTTCCGTTAGCCCTGATGCCCTGATGTAGACAAACAATGGATCGACAACAATGTGACTTTATTTTCAAAATTTGGTGCAGATCATTCTGTACGTAAAACATTATTTTCGCCCTTGCTGTGCGTCGGTAAAAGCTTAAAACCAAACCCGTAAAAAATATTTGATCTATATAATGAATACCGACAAAATAAATTTCACTTCCAATAAAACCTGTCTTGTGGACGCAACAAAATTAAGTTTGGGCTGTCCGTTTGAGAGAGATCTATGTATATCAAAACATTAATCAATAAATTTTGCCTTTGACTCAACTTAGTCATATGAACTAAATAAATAACATTTAAATGCAAACTAAGTGTTTTGGTAGCGTTAAAATCAGGCTCATATGATCTATTTATATAGGGCTATACCAAAACATGGACCAATATGGTCCATTTTAAGTATAATTTTAGCGAGGCTTAATTTGGAAAATATGTCCAAAGTATAAAATCAAAATCAAACCAAAACTGTGGCTTCGAAAAGCGATTACACTCAACTTGGGCGATCCATTTGTGTGGAATCTATACCAAATATGTGGAATCTATGCCAAATGTAATAACAATTAAAAAAACTTTGGATTTTTGTAACTAAACTAAGCTTTGGGATTCATTTAAGGATTGCTATGCGAATAAAACAGAGTATATGAGTAAAATTCATTTAAATTGGAGACATAATCACGACTACCAGAAGCGACTTGGCTTAATCGAAGAATTGGTATGTACGAGGTGTTTTAAAAAAATAAGGCGAATTTTAAAATTTCGCGGGCTACGTACATTCGATTTTAGATTATTATTTTGTTTATGTTGGTACACTCGTCTCGAAGATATGTTGACGGTTTTATCCACATAGCACGTTTAGTTTGTTTGTGAGAGGCATAAATAAGACAAGTGTTTTGCGTGCTCGGCGATTCGGGTTTTATCTCCTCAATGGTCGCAAAATACCGTCCTTTCATGGGTCTCTTCAATTTTGGGAACAAGAAAAAGTCGCAGGGGGGGAAATCTAGTGAATACGGTGGCTGAGGCATGATAACGGTGTTGTTTTTGGCCAATAATTTCTCACTAGCAAAGATGAGTGAGCAGGTGCATTATCATGATGCAAAAGCCATGAATTTTTCCCCCACAATTCCGGACTTTTCTTTCATACTGCTTCACGCAAACGGCGCGTAACTTTAAGGTAAAGCTCCTTATTTACCGTATGACCTTGTGGTAAGAACTCCTTATGCACTACGCCATGCTAATCGAAAAAACCAGTGAGCAAAACTTTTACATTTAATCGAACATGGCGTGCCTTTCTGGTCTTGGCTCTAATGGACTCTTTCATTGGGACGATTGGGCTCTGGTTTCGATGTCATAACCCGTAAGTCCTGTAAGTGGTAGCAAAATTTCTTATAAATGTAGATTTCCAATAAATTCATTTAGTAAAAAATTAAGTTTCGGATTGGGCCCCAATATTTGAATCAAGTAGAAAAGCAGCTTAAAAATCTCAGTCTGTACTTGTTGATATTAGTCTAAACAATGCATTCTTTAAACAATGCTTATTGAAGAGCTGATTGCTGAAATATCCACCGAATATTCGAACTCGATTGAAGAACATGGCATTGTTTGAATAATTTCATCCGGATGGCATACTTCTCAATTGAACGCAATAAACTTTAAATCAAAGGGAACAAAATTCGATTTAGAAAACGTTTGTTTCGATTTTTAAAATTTGGAATAAAGCCCTCAATATGCAGTAGCAGTAGCATGCCAATCAAGTGTGTTAAATTTTAAAGAAATATTCTACAGATCTAGAGCGTATCAGTGCTCAGGGGGGGGGAGGTGGTGCGTCGGATGAATAGACGAAAATAGTTGTTTAAACTTGTTCTGCTCTCTGTTCAGAAGGAATGTTTTCTTATATGCATAGTACAGATAAAAATAGTTCCTTCAGACTTTGTTGTGCCGCATCAACGTCCCTATTACGCCATAATAACTATCGTGGTCATAATATCCTGCAGATGTACGCATATTTTCTGTACTACGTATCTTTGTGCGATGAACATAAAATTTCTATGAAAGCATCCTTTCAACAACAAATTTAGATAACGGCAGACTCAGCTATGCACATTGTGGTTCTAGTGTTCTGGCTAATGTCCTTGCTTTTATTGTTGTAGCGCTTCTTTACGTTCATTTGGGTGCGTCACATATACACACACACACATATTTGTATATATGTATATTTTTTATTGTAAAGATTTATGTCAAATAAGCAACATAAACAAAAGGAAGTGAATTATACCATGCTAGCGAATACAAAACCCCTATCAGGTTCATACTTGTGCTGTGGGATTCAAACTACAGCACCATTCAAATTCCGAATATAACTACATACGAGTACATGCTGAAGAAATTTTTGACTTTATAAAATCCTCCATAGTTGTTATCTTCCATTTGAATTGCGATGTTTGTATACTTTTCGTGAATGCTAAGCAATAACAAGCTTACACTCTATCGACTCATCCACCCTGTGAAATATCATAGACTGGCAAGGACAACTGGCATTGTTGATATGCTTTGAGTTGCTTCCATGCACTGACTACTGAAGCATGAAATCAATAAAAGTTATAAAGTTTAGCACACAAAGCAGCAACGATTATGGGAATTCAGTTGACGTTGGTTTCAATTTCATTCTAAATGAGATAAACGCCAAATTCTTCTCTTTGGTGATGAACGTGATTGTGTTGCAAAGGTTATTGTTGACCTTTAGCAGTTTTCAAAAAGTTAAGATGCACTGATTGCATTTTGAAAACAAATAACCAAAGCTGCAAGTGCATACGAGTGCATACGTACGTTGTTATCAGAGCTTTTTTGAAAATTTGTTCGGAAAGTTTCGGGAATTTCCGTTAATCTAATTTCAGTTTGTGGTACGAAACACACTTTTGTGAACGTAATATTAAACTGAAACCATTCAGAAAGTAATATGGTACCAAATACTTCAGATAGTGATAAGGCGACAAGCGTCAGTACCCTAAATGGTGTGCTACTAACGATGCCTTCAGACGCATCTGTTACTGAAACTTGACATTTATAGCAGCCTCATTGTAGTTGGTAGTCCCGACACACTCGTCTTAAACAAAATTTGTTATGAGAAACATAAGAGAAAGGAAGAAAATGAAACACCCAAATTTTGAGCGTCGTAAACGTTATAAGATCATAATTTAGGGATATACGTTAGGAATGTCGTAGCTTTTTACAGAGAAAATCACTCTACTCAATTGGTGAATGCCTTTAACAAATTTAAAACTGAACTTATTGCCCACCAGAATGTGTTTTGGACGGATCGGGGATGCATTCGACGTAACCACTGTGAGTAAGAGTATTAGACTTTGTTTCGCCATTTAGACGTATAAGCGATCGCATCATGGATAAGTATTTTTTCATCAGTCTGATGTAAATTTAAAAGTACGGCCGCTGTTTTGTGAGGGGAATAAACTCTTACCACAGCTCTAAGGTAAAAAAGCTCACATGCACCAGAAATAGTCATATCTTACTTTGGGTGTTAAAAACTACGCCCAGATAAGACTTGGTACGATCAAGAATATTGCTGTGGGTCTGGAGAACACTATGCTTCATGCATGGTTGAGCCCAATTGTGGCGCTGTAAGAAGAAACAAGGAGATGTGAACCATTTTTTTACGGGAAAGAGACGATTGTTGAAATAGCGGAAAAGTGTGGATATAGAAAGCACATCAATATTCAAGAACTATTTTAATTTGTAATTACTAAATCATTCTATAATACAAGAGTATGAAAGGTTAACGTTGTGAATGGCGTACACTGTACAGAACGAAGTAATAATAATTAATAATCGGTTCCTAAATGTGATTTGGCTGAATGATGTTTGGAATCCGAATAAGCATATCATATCTTGTTTGTGCACAAGACTGATTCTTGTGTTTACCGAGTATTGTGCTGTCAGTTTTTTACGCATCCCTCGTAAAATCCTGTTAAGGGTCACGCCTATATGAATGCAGTCCTGGATTTCAAATTCTAGAAGAATCAACCGTTACTGAACTTACTGCTAGAATGATTGGTAAACCAACAACTAAGTTAATTGAGGTGATTATTTGAAGAGTTCATCATCAGTACAAAAAGATTATTAAATTAGTATAAAACGTTCACTAATTTAAATATTACATTTTATGGAATATATCATAAGCTTCAGAAACCCTACTTCGAAGAAGTCGTCGGAATTATTTTGCTTGATGTTATGTATAAGTTAGTATCTTGAATTAAGGGTGAATTTTTTATCAATCCCGCTTTTTCGAAAAATTTAAAATTGTTTGGATAGAAAAACTCTAATTGTTACTCCCACAAGATATTTTTATTGTACATCAGATATTACATGCTGTTCTAGAGGAATGAGATTCTTTGCTGATACTTTAAAATACGAATTTGTGCAAAGCCGTTTAATCTCTCGTCACCATAAACAGTGGTAGGCGAGCAAATCTGGACAATTGAATTCTCTGTTAGCTGGAAATTTCATGGTTGTCGTATATACATATTACAAAGGGTGGTCAGTTTTGCGACAGTAGGGAACAACTTGCCAAAGAAACTTTTGTTGTTGCGTTGTTGGAAGTGCGTAAGGCTTAATAGGGGAAAATATGAGTTAATGACATTTGAAAAAATAATAACGATGTGAAAAGATTTCAAAATAATAGCCAATGCAATTTACTTGTAAAGAGTAATTGGATCCCGACATCATTTTTTTCATAATAGATGGATCGATCGATGGTAATGGGTAGCAGGGGCAACACAATTTTCGCAGCATATGGTGTTCGCATATGGGTCTAATAGGAGAACCACATTTAGCTGTGGCCATTTATGTCGAAAGTCATACTTTTTGGTATTATATAATAAATTTCCCCTTGTTTACCGAAACCATCGAAGTCGGGCCGCCGCAGAGTGGGACTGCTTCATACATTTTTGTGCAATAAATATAAGGAGTTGTCGTAGAGTCTTGAAATTCGGCATAGAGCGTTTTATGACGTAGAGTAGCAAAAATATAAAGTTTCATCCAAATCGACCACGCCCATCGGCCACCGCCCATACAACTAAAAATGAAATTTTCGTATAAATTTTATTCTGTTAGAAAGAAATTCTTGTAACTTGGCATGGATCATCTATGCTACGAAAACAAAATTTTTGGAAAGTTCCATCTAAATCGGCCACGCCCACCGCCCACTGCCCACCGCCCATACAACTCAAAATTAAATTTTCGTATAAATTTTATTCTGTTAGGTAGAAATTTTTGTAACTCGGCATGGATCATCTGTACTATGGAAACAAAAATTTTGGAAAGTTTCATCCAAATCGGCCACGCCCATCGCCTATATTATGCACCATATACGTGTTTTGTCTTTATTTCTTTGCTTAATTTGTAGCGTAATTTCTTGTGACTTTTTTCATAAAATTTATAACTTTGTTCAGCAGTATAAAGTATTATAAGGATTTTTTCTATAAATCGCAATAATATACTCCCTTCCTTCATTTTATTGCAGTCAGAGCATGGAGGTCGCCGGAGCTAATCTTTTTTTCATCCAAGGAAAACTTAGAACACTGAAATTTCTAGAACTTTTTTTAAATTTAAATAGTTTCGAAACTATTTATGCTATTCAGTTGTCTTTTTTTCTTAAAGAATCACAAAATACCATATTTTTAGAACATCATGACTCAAGTTGCATTAAAATCTTAGTCGTTTTGCGTTTTACTTCTCCCAAGCATTTTTAAGTAATTATTTTGCGATAAAAAATTATTTTTTTCAAAAAAGCAATGATGAATTTCTCTTAACTAAACAATTCCGTACAAAATTGCATCATTACATTTTTAATATTTTACAGTCGAAAAATAGACATTTGCACTTAGAATCTCACTGTGCGCCGTCCCATCATGAAACCGTTAAAGTATAATATTGTAGTTGTAGGTACTTATATCTGATTGCACTATCTTTTCACTCTAGAATATATCGTATTTTCTGAAAAAATCAAAAAAAAAATTTTTTTAATTTTTTTATTTAAACTTTTAAATTGATTGATGGACAGTACTCATCAGGTTTGTACTATTTAGAAATGGCACACAAAATTACATTGTTCCTTTTTGTGTTAAAAAGTATGAACTTTTGCTTAAAAGTCAATTCCTGCATTTTGGTCATCTCAATAATTTTTTGCGTTATAATATTAGGTTAAACAAGAGCTTTAAGATCTTAGTGCTTTCTCCGCACCGCCTATTACATTTATGGCAGAAACCTTTCCACGCTGCACCGTTTCGGTCCATCAGCGGTACATACTCAGCCAACACAGTCGTTGATACAAGGTGGCTAATGAACGCTACGTTAAGAAACTTAAACGAATTTTTACAATTCTCATACACTATTTTTTTTTTTTTTGTATTCATTTTGAAAAATAATACATAATTAACAATAATACATTATTATTAAACCTTCATTGTTAATTTCTGCCTGGAGTGTTGCAGCCGGAATCATCTCATTGGAGTAAAGCTAAAAAAAAAAGTGTGATAACTTAAGAGGTAAATTGAATGCGGTGACATCTTGCTGAAACCACACAGAGGAAAGGAAGATTCTGTCCCAGTTAGAAAAATTCCTTCATTTATTTAGCCATTCTTAATTTTATGGATTATTTGTTTTTTAAACTTCCATAACTGATTCAAATGCTTGCGCCATAACCCAGAATTTGCACTGTGCAACAAAGCAAATAAGGTTGTTGTCTAGCGCAGTTGGTTGGTTACCTGGGCGGAAAATCTGAGCCAATATCAAATCCATAATAGGTATAATCGTATTCTCTATAATTGTAGTACTCTCTGCACTATGCATATCCCCGATAGCTTGAGAACAACCTGAGATTTTAGACTGTTAGAGTTTGTGTAATCTAAATTTCTTCAGTCGATGCTACATATTTATAATATCAACAACTATTTTCAGGATATATTTAATGTGTTCTTATAAATGTGAATTTTTAAAGGAAGTGGAATACGACAAGAACTGTCTTGATGATATGTGTTTGGCGTTTCCAATGGAGGTCTCGGAGACCTTCGCAGTGCAATGTATTATTCGAATCTAAAAGCTGTCAATACTGTGTTGAGAAACATGCAGTGGGATATGTAACATATCTGCTGGCCGCTTGTGATGGAACCAATAATGACACTTCGGTATTCCAATTATTGGCTTACCAATAATTAGGCTCTTAAGAGCAGTTATTTTCGCAACTTTTTGAGAGTCCGGCTATTTTAAATTCTCCCTTAACTTCTTTTCATATTGTACAATTCATTTTTTTTCGTAATTCTTTATATTTACAATACATGCATGATGTTTGGTAGTTCTTGTAATGAACTTGTTTTGTTTTGTACTGAGCAAAAGTGGATTTTCGCTACTGATTGTTCTGAGAAAGCGCGGATTTTTGTTTTGTGGAAATGGTCAGTTTTTTACGCTGAGGTAGAGTCGAAAAATCTGTAATCATGATGTTTTCCTGGAACTAACAAAGGCCGTAGTGCGGTGCGTTCTTTGAACAATTAAGTTTACAAAAGTGCTTCCCATGCAAAGAACTGATTTGATATATTTATCCACATATTGAAATCTTTCATTTAATATTATTACGTACACATATAGCGTATGCTAATTTTAAATCTCAAAATTGAAATGGACTGCATTACATGGTTCCTTGAGATACCTAAACGAAAGGTAAGTTTGTTATAAATGTTATTTTGTTAATTCTATGGAAGATTTATAATAAAAGCGAACAACTTTCAACGGGTGAATAAAGTTTAGGTAATTGTTGAAAAAGTCGCATTGTTGCAACAATGTGATTAATCCTTGTATGGATTCTTTTTTCCGCTAAGCCAATTAAGCTTATTTGTGATACCAGATAAGTGGTCATATCAAAAACGCGCCTTTATCACACATACATTTTACTTTACCGTGTAAAAATGTACAAATTAGTATTTCTAGAATTTTTCAACAGCTGTGTCCATAATTAAGGCGTCTGTCAACTATCAATACTGTCAATATAATACTGATTACAATTAGTAAACAAATTTAAACAAATTTGAAATCAGTGTTGGAAAAATATCTAAAAAAAGAACTCAAATTTTTTTCAGGTGGGTTACTCCTTTACATGCAACTTTATCTCACCGTGCCAATTTTTTTTGAGTGTAACTCTTGATATCCAAAATATCATGTTGTGTCAGAAATAAACTCTTGTGATATGTGATAAATCGTCTTAGTCCGTTTTTCCAATGAAACTTTGCACTTAAGAGATCACATAAAAAATTATAGGAACAGGAATAGCACTATAAAATATTATTTAACTAAGGAAGAGCTTCTCACATTCAGTGGGCTAATAACAAGCAGAGGTCGTTAGCATGTCCGGCGGGACGTAGTTTTTAAAATTAGTTGACAAAAATTGTGCAAATTATTACATGTTTTTTAAAAGTCGGTTCATTCCTGTTTAAAACAAACACGCGGATGGACGAACGGACGTATTTAGATCCAAGTGGGTTTTTACGCCGATATATAATTCTTTATGTGCCAAACATAGTTCTGCTCTCGAATACTATTGATAATGCTGCGAAAAATTAATAATATAATACTACGAAAACAAATTATAAAAATTGTCTTTAATTAAAATGCCATAAGTTATTAATAATCCGGTCACAAGTAGTTTCAAAAATCTAGAGCTGCGCCCTTTGCAGTCAACTTGGCTGTGAAAAAGATAGACACCAATTCAAATTGTTATTTATTTCCTATCTTTGTGTTAAACTAAACTGGAACACTGCATTTGGTATACCTTGGTAAGAAACGAAAAACGAGTTTTTCCTTATACGCTGTCTAAGATGTGACACCTCTGACAAATATATTTCGTTATTGAGCACATAATTCTTTAGTCATGTCGCCTTAGAAATCTCGGCTACTGTGTCCTTTTGATTTAAAACTTCAAATCAAATTCGTTGTTTCTCATTGTACCGATTTTTCTGGCAAGTACATAATCTGAGAACGCATTACAGTTACAAAGTGTAATACTCTAACGTGACTTGAAGATTGCTTATAATCTTATTTTGAGCAATACATGTCCTCATAACATCCTGACGATATGTCAGCCACTTGAGTTATTCCATGAGTTACTGTCCAACCATATCCAAATTAAGTTTAAGAATTTTCGTTTAAGAAAAAGATATTATTTTATCCACAATTACTTTGCTTGTAAAGCTGAACCTCCCAATCCCAGGCAATGCCAAAAATTTAATATGCATACCGGGTGCGTACTCATTTTACATTAAGTATTAAATATAATAGCATAATGAAGCTTATGCTAAATTAACATCATAACATTTGTTGGTATGTTGGCGTACATTGTAATCGTATCTGTACCCAAATGCCGGCGATACTGTTTAGACTACAATGTCCTTTAATTCGTTATTACATTCTATTGAACACACGTTCTAACGTCATGTCAATGTAATGCATGCAACATTTGAACATATAGATTAATACGTACATATTAATATGAATATTTATACTGTGAAACGTAATTAGATTAATTTCACATCTCGCACTGTGGTTCATAAGAGAAAAAACTTAAAAAATTGATCACCAACAAAACTGCACATATTAAGCATTTGAGATGGACGATTCCAAAATCGCAAAAAGTTAATGCATTTTTCCACATTTTTCCACATTTTAAAGATAATTTCATGTAAATGTCGTCCGCGGCTCCGTCTCAAAAAGGCCATTCGGGAGGTCCAATTTTTGTCACTTTTTCGAGCATTTCGTCATTACCAACCATTGCTGCCAATCTGAAAAGCTTAAATCTTAAAAAATCACCCTATATAAATGCATTTTTGTTTATATATATGAGAGGAAGATATCAATTATTATTGTGGCTTACTCTCCGTCGTGAGCTAATTAATCTATACCTTGAAGCATCAAAAAACGTTGTTGAAACGGTAACGAAATTTTGTTTGGCAGTTGTCCTTAACATTAGTAAAGGTTGATCAATATATATCCTCACGGATATTATTTGGACGTCTTGGCACATATCTAATAAACATTTATATTGAATAAATCGTTAATTCAAAGAAAAGTAAAGTAAATTAAAATAAACAGAAATAATAGAAAATGAGATATGAAGAATAAAATGTTTAAGTACGAAAACAAATGTGGAGCATAATATTGGAAGGGTTAATCCTGATTTAAGGGGTTTTTGCTCTTTGAATTCATTTGCGGATATCAGTATCTAATAAACATTTATATTAAATAAATCATTAATTCAAAGAAAAAGTAAAGCATATTAAAATAAACGGAGATAACAGGAAATCAAATAAAACCTTATTTTCAATCAAATGAAATGTTTAAGTATTTATAAAAACAAATGTGGGGTATAATATTGGAAGGTTGAATAGGAGTTTAAAGGTTTTTTGTGCTCTCTGAATAACTTGTAAATTTGCAGTCTTTTCATATGCATATATCTGCGGGTATAACTGAAATTATTATGTATGCTAACAATATCATTAATAACTAATTAACAAATTCATTGGCAGTTGGCAACATGTTTGATGAGCATATCGTTAGTGTGCTTAAATTGGTTTATATTAATAATTTCTTACGTGCTTAGACGACGAATGAAATAAAATATGACATAGAGCGATTTATTAATGGGTACCCTGCTTACTCGTGACTAGATTTTCAACATTGTTCTTAAAGGGAGGAGCATTTTGAAATAACTTTTACATTTTAAGTATCAACAAAATTTCCGTTAGTTTTGTGTCATCACTTTCTTATCATTCTTCGTCAACATTGCATGGCCTGTAAAAACGTTTCTACGAAATAAACAAATTGCTTCGCATATTTAATTCAAAAAAATTTCATGAATTAAATGGAATTAAATAGAATTTATGAAATTTATTCTATTAGAAAAATGTTAATAGAATTCCCCTACATTTTGAAAAAGTATTTTTGCAATAATAAGATTTTTCATAACTTGGTTGATGCAAAATGTTAGTTTTAATTTAATTCAGCTGATTGTCGATATTAACGGAAATATTGGAAATTCTGTTACATTGAATATTCTGTTTAGAAATGATTGAAATTAAAGCTTTAATTTTGTTGTTTTCTATAATTTCAGCTGCTTCTGTGGCTGTTTCTTCATGGACACTGGTGGCCATATCCTGCGAACGCTATTATGCCATTTGTCATCCATTACGGTCGAGAACATGGCAGACGATAAATCATGCATACAAAATAATAATATGCATATGGTTTGGTAGCATAATCTGTATGGCACCAATTGCAATCTTCAGCCATCTGATACCGACCAGTAGGCAGGGTAAGTATTGAAGGAGGGGGAAATGGCAAATTGAATGATTAAAAATTAAATTGCTTAAAGGCTTTATGATGGTGTGAAAAATTACTTAAAATTTATGTTGTGTATGAGTTAGTTAAATGCTTGATGATCATCACTAATTAGATTGCGTATATATACATATGGAACAAATATATTCCACATTAAATATATATAGATATAAACATACATACATATACATATATATATATATATATATGTACGAGGTGTGTTGAAAAAATTAGGTGAATTTTCAAATTTCACGGGTTACGTACATTCGACTTTCGATTATTATTGTTTTTTATGTGCACTCGTCTCGATGACATGTTGACGGTTTTATCCACATAGCATGTTTAGTTTGTTTGTGAGAGTCATAAAAAAGACAAGTGTTTTGCATGTTCGGCGATTTTCTGCTATCGAAATAAAATGGATCAAAGAAATTGAATCAAATCTTGTGACAGTTGACAGTAACACGATTTGTGCGCCACCCTGTATATATATAAATACCTAGCCATGATAGTGTAGCTTAGCAATAAACTACTCCTGTAAGAAATACTCTGCTTAAAAGTGTATACACAAGTATTCGCCAACCGTACCGATTTTTATATAATATATTCTACTGAAATTAAACTTGTCCAAACTATAGAGTTGGAGTTGATTTTACTTTCCTACTTTTCAATACAATTTTTGGCCACCTGTATCCCTCCGCCTTCCCGCATTCTGAATCTCTACCTCTGTCAATGGCCTTTTCTTTCATTTAATCGCATATTTTGAATAAAATGCTTATTAAAAAAAAAAAAATATATATATATATACCTATATGTTTGTGTCTTTAATAAGGTTTCACGGATACCGCTAAATTTGGCATGAGAATAGTTTGAAATTAAACAAAAACCAAAATACACTATTTTTAAAAATGTCCAAGTTCTCTATCAGATTCTGCAATAAGAAGGCCACTTCATGATACAAATAAGTGCGAAACGTTTGCACGTCCCACCGTATGAAGGTCTTGAGTTTCATCTTGCATCTCTATGACATCAGACTAATTAACACAAACATTTTTAATGTACTGCATGACAGTAAGCGCTATTTATAAAAAAAATCTATTTCTAATTGCGATTGTGATTATCTTAATGGCAGGCCTTCATGAGTTCTAGAAACATGTCACATATTAAGGTTTGACGGTCGCCGCTACAAATCGTTCGAGTTGAAATGTTTGTAGATTAAAATGAAATATGTGATGAAATGCCCTTCTTAAAGACGGTTCTTGGTTATCACAACAATCGTGTTGTGTGAAGTTAATTAGTTTTACTTCCTCGATTTAATTTATTCCGAATTTCTGCAAACAAACGTTTGGTTTTCTACTTGTATTGCAATAACTAATTGTTTTTGAATATAAGAATAAATAATACATTAACAAGGAGAGAATAATTGTTGTAAATGACCTCGAACCTCCAACATGGGTAAATGGTTTCATAACGTCAGCTACTAATAATCAGTTGAAATCTGTACTCGTATACTGTACTCGGCTAAATCCGTTGCAGATAATAAAGGCCAAAATTATAAAAATAAGGAGATATAATATTATATTGAATTGAAAAAGTCCGTTTTAGTAAACACGTATTTCGTTGTTTACCATGTTCATCATTTACAGAGCCATATTTGAGACATAAACACATATCATCGTACATGACGATGATACACATGGAATATTAGATTTTTTCCCCAAATTAACGTCTAGACATGGTAAAGGTATAAACTAAGATTTAACTCAATGTAGAGTTTTTATTCATCAGTGCGAAGAGAATTATTAGTCACGTACTTAAGTTCATGTATATCTCATATTAAATTAGCAATAAATGTTTATTTAAGATGTCAAAACCACGAAAACGAAGTGCTAATAACGATGGACTTTTTGAGCTATTGAATATTTGTTTACATTAACAAATTTATTTGTTTTAAAATATGTGCTAGAAATATTATGATTTAATGCGATTTTAATTCATAATGCATATGCAAATTCAACTTTACTACACCATATGAAAGTTTTTTTTCTATACTGTTGAATACTGGATATTTTTAATCTTTTAGTGGCAGAAGAGCCCTTTTGCATCATCGGTCCGTAATATTTTATTAGTCTATTATTTCAAAATAATAGTGCGTTAATGTTAATGTAGATTTTTTTAAGATTAGGCCACGTTAAAAGTAAAAAATATTACAACAATTTTTTTTTTTGATGTAATTTTTTAGATATGTGAACGAAGTGGTTCTTATCGATATCTCCTATCCTGTTTTATAAACTTAACTACGCTCTGCGGGTTAGTGAATTTAATGATTCCTGAATTTCTGCCAATAAAAACTTAAAATCTTTCCTCAAGCACCTGACGACCATTCACAGTAGTTAGGTTACTCAACTAAGTATAGTAAAAGCTTCTTAAACTGACCTTGGGAATCATCGTTAAACAGTTTTCTTCAGTAGGTCTAAGGATATAATGCATGTAAGCCTACTAAATGTGACCAGCACTATGATGTTCAATGAAAGCGGAAAATATCATTTCAATGACACCCGACAAACATTTAAAACTCAATGGAAAAGGCATTCAAAAGCTACACAAAAACCGTAATATTTTGAACGTGGAAATGAATTTCAAAGTTATTTCCCTGTACAGTCAAAGTATTTGGGTATTTCTGTTATATCAGACCTTCCATTGCAGTACAAGTAGACTGTGTATTAAACTCCAAATGAAATCTTTATTTTTAGACATGCTTTTAAATTGGTGCAGCATGCAGAAATAGAAGAGTGGAGTGGAAGCATTTAGGGAACCGCATTATAATTATCGTTGAAGGTTACATTCGACAAAAACAGATTTATTGATATTCGTAACTCCAGGTGCCGAAAGAGTGGCAAATGGGACTAATAGAATACTATAGACCACAACAGATAGACCGATTTTCATAGATTTTTTTATAAGATAAAATATTTGAAATAATACCACCACCAAGAACAAATTGAAAAGGTTAAAGTCAACAGAGATGCAATGGATCCCATCATTTTAGGGGATGAACAGGGAAGAAAAAGAATAAAAATGTTGGCTGCATCTTTAGTCATGAAATTCCATTTAATTGTTGTCGGCAGTCGCAAGGCAAGATAGAATTTGTAGAAAATCAAATTTTCTGGACAAACAGATGAAGTTATAATAATCGATTTAGTGACATAGATAGAGAATTTACGAAAACAGGAAGTAAGGAATACAAAAGATTATAACCAAATTTATACAATATGGGTCTTTTTATGCAATTATAAAATGATTATTAAATTAAATTAAATATAAGACACAAAATAATACAGTCATGTGCACCAAATACGGAAGCTGAAATCACTAAAATTACAATTTGCTGAAGGTAGAAAGGAGACCACAAAAAACAGGAAAAATCATACCTCAAAAAAGTAAATAAAAAATGTACATACATATAAATTTGTCTATCTATATATGTCCGCTGTTTTGAATATGTGTTGGGTAAGAAAAAGTACAAGTATAGGGTCGTCGCCATAACAAACAACTGAAGGTGTAGGGATGATTGATAATGAGTTGTTTTTTCAGAAACAACAAAAGCGGTAACAGCCTTGATTAAATGCTTAAATTTAGAACTTTAGAATTTAGAACATTTGCGAATAACAGTGAAAGCTAACATCCAATCTGTGCTTTATTTAAAAGTGTGAAATCCAGCACAGATCAAGACTTTATTTTGCATAGTTAAAACGACATGTTTTTAGGTCAAATATACATCTTTCGGTTCGATGCCATTGCTGAAATTTAGAATATAATTCCACTATGCTTCTCTCTTATATAATTGTTATTTATGCGTACAATATTTTTTCCAATAAAATCGTCGAGGAAAAAAAATCTACTTAAGCGCCAACAATTACGGGTAAATATATACATATATTTTCACTTAAAAAATACATAATTACTTTTAAACTATTTGGTTTTTGCTACCGTACCATAGAATAATAAAGGAAATGTTTGACATTTGTCATTGTCTTAAAAGCAAGGAAGAAAAAACAAATCATGCTAAAAAGGATCTGTAATATTCGACTTCGTTTAGGAAAACTTTTCTACTGTAGACTTTTTAAATATATTTCTGTTTCGGTAAAGCCAAATTTGGGAAAACAGCTTCAATTTAAATCAAAATAATGCTGATGTTTGCTATACACAAAATATGTGTCTTATATGAATCATTTTCCAGTTCTGAACAAAACGATCTCTTATTATTTTCAAATAGGGTATTAGATATTGTACAATTCAAAATCCTGTAAATGCTTCGGAGGATAAGAAAATTGCTATTCGGACATAGTTTTGATTCTAAAATGCAGACTTAATTGAATCTCTTCATTCTATACTAATCCTGTTTTTGCTTAAGCTCCTTAGAGGATTTATTAAACTACATTAGTTGACAATTAATACTTGAAACCATTTCGACTGAACAGTCGCAATCAGTTTTAATTAGAATTTGTTTCTGATATATCAAGCAACCCTTGTGGTAATTTTATGCATCCCGCATGGATGGAAACAATGCACAATTTTTATTTAACAATATATAGAATAAAAAAAAAAAACAAAACATTTGCTTAATTTTCTTTAAGACGTCTTATTGCTATTTCTCCTCTCTTTCCCCCTGTATTTATTCCGAAATCTAAAGGTCTACGCAAATGTCGCGAACAATGGCCCAAAGAAGCTGAAGGCTATGAGCGTTTCTATAACATTTTCTTGGATCTGGTGCTGCTGGTGCTGCCTTTAGGCATTTTGTGTATTGCCTACATTTTAATAACCCGCACGCTCTACATGGGCATCAAGGATGAAAAGGCTCTTATATTTGGCAGTAAAAACAATAATGTGGTCAATAGTGGCGGCGACGGTCGTGGTGGTGGTGGTGGTACCACAGCGGGTGACTGCAAAATTTATACGAAAGTGCACACAGATATGAGATCAACAAATGTTTTCAATTTAAATATGTCGTTTCGCTATCATTCTCGCAAAAGGGGAGCACAGAGTGTGACCGTCTCTAGTGGTGGTCTTGGCAATAACCCAGATGACACATTACAAATTGTCCAGTCGTCACCGGGGAATAGCAACAAGGTCAAAAGTTTCATAAACGCAGATCACAATATAAAACGCTTGACATCAACCACTTCATATCCGAGAATATTGTGTAATAACACAGCATCCACTCAACCGGAAATGGAAATATTATTTAAGGAAACGAAAGAACAGGGGAGTAAGGAACAACCGAAGCAGCAACAAAATGATAAACATCACGCAGTTTCAGCATCATCATCGTTCCAGCCGCAGCAGCAGCACTGTTATGGTACGTATACTTGTAGCGCTTTCCCTGTAGACTTGTATTAGTTATGTGGTAATTCCATGGGACCATTTATATCTTAATGCCTTTTTGGCGTTCGGTTGCAATTTATTGTTTCATTTTCCTGTAAAATGTAACTCGTACCTGTTTCCTAATTAAACCTGGGTGATGTAAATAGGCCATTTGTATTCTGTGCAATTAAGTGAATTGAAAATCGTGGGAAAATGATGTTTCCATTTCAGGGAGACTTTATGCGAAATGTATAATCATTTGACACAATCAGTGCCATTCGAAATGCTAACAAGTACTCGATGGCGATGCCGAATAACGGGAATGAATGGCAGATTTGGAAATGCCTAGTGGTCGATTGTACTGGTAAACTAGCAGCACCTCCTCATAGCTATCGCCTAATATGATTAACTTATAAATTAGGGCGTACCGAAAAATTGGTTTTTGGAATTTCAAGACATTTGAAATCTCAAACAGCACATTTCGATTGCTTGTCTATTTGGCTCAAAAAAGCGAGTTTCTTGAATTCGATTCAAATCGGATTTCTCGATCTCGCCTGCAGTTACGAATATCGAATTCAATCTTTCAATCTTTATGTATTTGGAAATGACATTATTGTCAGATAGAAAATTTGGCACTTTTGTTGCATTTCACACAAAAGAAGAAGAATTTGTCATACCAAATTTTTCGGAGTTTCATACAACTCTACTTACTAGTGATCAGCAGCAAATGAGAGAGAGAGGGAGAGAGAGAGGGAGAGAGAGAGAGAGAGAGAGAGAGAGAATACGATTGAGAGAATAAGAGAGGGAGAGCAAAATGACAGCAATAAACAGCTGTTTGTCCAGGTAAAATTGCCACGCCCACCATAATACGCAGCTGTTGCATATTTGCCTCTTTTGAGGCAAATTTTAAAATCTTTGACAAACTAATTATAATTATACTATTTTACATCTTATTAATATCATTTGCTGTCCATCCTTAACATTTTTAATTTTAAAATATTATTTTGTTTTCTCCGTCTTTGACCGTGACCTGTCGTTCGAGATGGAGAAACAGGCCTGTGCTATTTCTAGCTAGTTTGTATTTCCTTAATAAAAAAACATGCCTCAAAGTAAAAAGTGCCACTACATTATATTTTGAAATGTGCAAAATCAAATGTATCCAATATTTCTGATTTTATTTATAACCAGACACAAACGAAGCTCAACCCAAAATGGTTGTAAAGTCCACATATTGATATGATGCATACTGGCTACACCGTTTCACCAATTTCAGCCATATTTAATTGCATCTATCTCTTGAATTCCGACATATCTTAATGTGCAGATTTTGCAGATTCAGATTCTGTACCTATCGATAACAACTAGAAGTATTCACTCGAGATCGCACAAAGCATATTTATTCTTAACACGACGTTTATATAGATCTATATAGATTTAAACATGCTACTATATCCGTCAGCCCGGGAGATGAGTTCGAAATTGGGCAAAATCGGGCAAAATGGGCAAGTTGTAAGACCTCATCACAAAAAAGAAGAGGATTTTTCAGAATGTTGTTAACGGTTTTATCATTTATTCGTTAACTAAAACTATGATTTTAAAACTGGTGATTAGAGTGAGATGGGTTGTCAATGCAGACTGGGTAAATTAATTGCCGTAATTAACTTACTGTGATCATCGATGATCTATATTTTGTGATGGAGGCAATCTTCTTGTATCACTGCGAAGAGAAATCGACTAGTTGATGATTTAGATGATACACCTTGAGTCATATAATTTCTCAATAGATATGAGAAATTGTTCGGTTGTTGTTTAAAATGCAAGAAGTTAAGAAAGTAATTAATTTCAATTAAAGTAAGTTTATTTCAGCTGTGCAGAGCAACAGGTTTTTGGTGTTAATTTTGTGACAGTTACAACTGTAAATTTGTGGTATTCGTAAAACATTATCTGACATTTATCTTATTATCAATTCACAAAATGGGTAACATGAAACTACAATTTGGGTTAATGTAAAAGTAAGTTCGTTCATGGTACATTTGCGAACTCATTTTTGGATTGAAGTTTGTTACTAGTGGGGACAAAGCGGACCATTAGGAAATAATTTAGTCATGCAGGGTCGAGATCCACCCTTTAAAAAATTGACTTTTTCAGAATTGTATATCATTTATTTGATGATTAAAAGCAACAAACGATGGCAGTTGATAGATGTGGAATGAAATTTCTGTATTTTATTCATATATACTCGTATATTTATTATTGTATCACTCAAGTTCTTGACTAAATACCGAAAAATATGAATTTTATTCAGAAAATAAAATAAGTTGATTTGTTTGTATGGTATTTCCTTTCCAGCCAGAATAGACATTTCAGTTAGTTGGACTGACTTACATATACCTTTACCCAACGTTCTTTTGTATTGCTGCAAATGCTTGAAATTAAAAAAAGCAAAATTGTGACTGTCTGAAGCCTTCCGTTTGGAAAATGTTGAAGGTCCATTGGCTTATGTCGGTCAATTGGAATGTGTGATACCCTAAAGTACTAAATGCCTGATGCGAGATCAATTATATATAATAAATTAAATCAATTATCAAGTACTATTATCTATTATATATAATCAATTTTAATAATAAATAAAATAAAATGCACGAATCTAGGATTACATAAGTTAAATAAGGTAATGTGTATGGGAGATACCAGAGAAGGCGTGATCGCTCCGTCAATTTTTTAACATTTTGTCCAGCATTATTGCGCAACATAATTGATAAGAATTTAAGTAACTTCAGGCTACGAATTGTGGGTTATGGTAGAAAATCAAATTCCGATAAATCGGTCAACTTAAAAGGGTGTTACCAGAAGGAGCATGGCCGCTTCGCGTGATATATGGCAAATTTAGTGCAATAGGATGCAATCCATTGGAAGATGTGGAGGTACGAAAATAAGGGTTAACTCAGTCATTTGTATCGGAGATACCAGAAGGGGCGTGGTTGCTTGATAGACAATTATTCTATATAGTAGAGGAACGCAACCCAAAAATCTAGACTACTACGTATAACTAACTGGAAGTTACGGAGATACCAATGTGCCTCATCTCAAACCAGAGCGGCCGTATACTTAGTTTCCATTCTGACTTACAACTTTGGCAAACGCTGAATGCGTACCAAAATCGACTAAATTTAGTGTAACTACATAAAAGATATGACCCTAAGAATATGCCGTATGTCTAAAATCGGTCTATTTTAAATTTTAAGTAGAATTGTGATACAATGCAATGGACAATGGGTTGTTGTATTTTACGAATGAAGAGTTGCTGTGAGGAAATTGATTTTCGGAAATACGGCCAATTTGTATTGGAGGTACCAGAGGGGGTAGACAGATATTGCCTGTTTACAGTCAAAAGGTCTCATTTCAATTCCGATCTTAAAAAATCATTTGAAGCTCACCCTAATAATCACCTAGCACATACAAAATGTCAGCACCGAAACTGTGTGCATTTTACATATGTATCGACCATACATGAATGCAAGGATACAAAAACCTAAACTCTTATTACACCCACGGCACTCGGAGGAGATCTTTTCACATTCAGCATGATTGTATTGATTACACTACATGTAAGTTAATTTCCCGCCACGGCTGGATATTTCGTGCAAACTGAATTCAGTTTGATGAGTGTTGCAGTTGCTCTGTTGCACATAGTCAAGTTGTCAATAATTGGATTGATGTGTCGTATAATACAAAGACCAGTCCTACAATCTACTGCTGGGCTTGTGGAAAAAAATCTGTTATTCGCCCAGTGTATGACCGAATTCAATACCATTCTTAAAGAGCATTGATGAAGGCTACCGGAAGTTGGACTAATGAAACTAACAGCCAAACTGACTATGAATTTGAAACTATATTTTGGTGTTTATATCCAACAGTACGATGTAAATTGGTTCAGTATTCGATTTGATGTAATACCCAAAAATGAATAATAGATTGGACCAGTAAAACATACTACGAAAGACCATGCATTAACTTCTTCTTGTATCGCACGCGTCATAGCAAGGCATATTTAAGTCACGTTGAATTTGTGCACACCGCTTGGGCGATAAGACAACAGGTATGTTTATGAGTGCTTTGAAGAAACATACAAAAGTATCTCTGGCTATAAGACTAAGAATTTTCTGGGAGCAAACGAGTGGTCGGAAAAATTAGTCGTCATAACAACATCTCCAACAACCAATTCAGGCTGCCCAGTTTGCGACAAGAAATATGATAGCAAATGGTACCGGATTCAAATGCAAATATGTCCACAAGTCATTTTAGGTATTTGCTGAAAATAATACAAGTAACAAAATTAATCAAATAGTAACAGGGTTCTAGTGTCATGGACTTTCGGATGGATCGCGGTGCTAACATAGATTCAGATAAGCACCCAGGAAAGCTTGAATATTAGAGCTCACAGCGATAGAGCTGAACCCCAAAAATTCTACCAAAAGACCAAAAACTCCTTCTTTGACATCAATGGAATGGAAATCTAGCCAATGTGCAGATAGCGTTGCAAATATGGAAAGAACAATTCTACCATTTTTGATAACACTGCAAGGAAGGGATGCTTTTGGATTTCCGTCAAAGCTAATCAAAGATTAAATTAAAACAAGTAGAAACTACCTGTTAGATTAGAAGAAATATATTGAAGTAACCTACTAAAAAATGTTGTTTTCTAATTGATTTCATTAGCTGCATTGAAGTTTGGTTATAAACACTCATTTATTTACAAGGTCTGCGAATAATAATTGGTTTTTGGCCTCCTCGATTTCGTAAATTTCTTGAGCAATGAGTCGGGATTATGAAACATAGAGAAATGTGCTATCAAAGTCTGCATTTTTTATTTAATAACAGTTAAAAAGGTAGTGTGGAGTGATTTATTTTAATATATTTTTCAATTATTCGCTATTTCTTGTGATATAGTTAAGATATGAAACTGAGTGTTACGTTCCTGTATTATTGACAAGAAATATTAGCGCGTTATGCAAAAAGTCATGAAGTTATTGAGTTTGTCTTCCATTTTGCTTAAACTACCAAAAATTTCGCATTATGCAGATAAGTTTTTTAAAAATAATGTCTTAATAATTTCGGGATGCCGACTAAAAAAAAATGTAACAAATATGTATAAATTTAAATTTTATTTATGGTCGGCTTCGCTATCCGAGTACAGTGCATTACCATAGTGGGTGAGTAATCCATAAATTGGCAATATTGTTTGGGCCAATTCTTTGTGCAATGCAAATGTGGGATGTAATATAGGAAAATTGAACACTGGATTAAGTGCTTTATTTTGTGCTCTTTGAAGGGCTTAAAAAATCGGCAGTCCTTTTATATTAATAAATTAATGGAAGACAACTAAAATGGCTACGTATAATCGTGTTATTGTAAAGCTTTGTATTTAGATCAAATTCATTTTTAAATTTATAAAGAATATTAATTACTGGAGCTACTTTGTCTTTAACAGTTTGAATATGTATATCCTACGAAGAATTATTATGAAAGTTAATTACCAGTTATTTCAGAGTAGTGCACTCGGTAACCACTTTATTTCCGACATCTGCCCTGAAATTAATACTTGCATGATAAGGTCGAAATCGTAACCTTTGTGTGTATAAGCATTTATAAACAATTTATTTGACTTGCATATTCTAATATAAGCTCAGAAATCGTAACCATTGTGTTTTTAAGCATTTATAACCAATTTATTTAATCTTGCATATTCTAATATAAGCTCAGCATCGTGATACATTTGAACTTTTAATATGTTGTTCTATTTGTATGGATAAAATAAATGTATATCATCTGTATGCATTGTAAGATCTCCATACAAATTTAAACTACATAAATCATTTAGGTAAACCGCAAACAAAAGGAGAAGTACATCTTGTTCAACACGCCCCATGTTATTTACTTTCAGATGTTTTTATCTTAACGTACTGTTACTGTTATTTTTAATACTATAACTTAGAATACGTTCAAACGTACTTCTTCTTATACCACGAAATTCGAGTTCGAGAAAATCGAGAAATTGTGCGATCTGCCAGAGCGAACATTTTTGAAAAATCATAAAAAAGACCACCAATCTCCAATACAATGGCTATTATCTAGCTCATCACAAGTCGTATTTACAACATTTACGTAAATTATACATTCATGCCTTCGCCTTTCTTATGATTTTACAACATTTTCAACAGCTTTTCGTTAAATTTAATGAAAAAAATTTAGGTTGTTGTTAATCAAAGATATTATATTTTACAAGTTCCGCTTTTGCTTACAGACCGTTGACATTTTGACACAATTTGAGAAACAATATATTAAAGCAGACTTATCCATTGCTGAAGTTTATCATGAAGCAGGTCAAAACTGCATTGCTGATGAACTTTTGACTTGTACGCTGGGCTTATAAAATTCAAGCGAAATTTAATGGCATCATATTGCGATCTGTTACTTCATATAGAATAGAATCAACTAAGAGCAAACTCATTAAATTACTGTATATGTTGAAGTTCTAATGCCTGTTCAAATAACTAAGGCATGACAGTTCTGGGGGTCATACGGAAACATTATACAGAGTGATTTTGTAATCGTAGTTTTTTTTAAAAATCGAATAAAACACTCAAATTTGCATCACATATTACAATTTTTTATTGTAATCGATAAACTGGTCTTTGCCATTTCTTTTTTAAAGATAATTTCATGTAAATGTTGTCCGCGGCTCCGTCTCAAAATGCCCATTCGGAAGGTTCAATTTTTCGTCACTTATCCGAGCATTTTGGCCAGTATTCCACGAATAACATGTGTTATGTTATCCTGTAAGGCTTCAATAGTGTTCGGCTTGTCCACATAGACTAACAACGACTTCACGAAACCCCACAAGAAATAATCAAGAGGCGTTAAATCCCAAGATATTGGGGCCAACTCACAGGGCCAAATCGAGAGATAAACTGCTCACCAAATTCATCCCTTAACATATCCATTGTCTCACTCACGAGCAGTGTGACATGTTGCACCGTCCTGAACGAATTGACGTTTCACGATCATCATTAACACTGGTCGCTACGGCTGCAACATTTTCTTCGGTACGCAATCTACGCATGCGAGTTGATGGTTTTATGTCCAATAAAGTAAATTTGGTGCGAAATTTTGAGATAACGAATTGCTGATTCAGCAGGTCGATTATGACGACCATAAAATGGTCCACATTTGTCATGGAGCACGAATTTTGCTAATAAATTTCAACAATTTGCAATCTTTGCTGTTTTGTTAGTCTTTCCATGATGAAATTGCAGAGTATACTGTACACTTTTCACTTTGACAGACGACGTTAGGACGCCATCACCAACCAGTGCTGCCAACCTAAAAAGCTTAAATCTTAAAAAATTGCCATATATTAAACGAAACCGCTGAATATATTTTATTAAAAATGTTTACATTTGAATTAGCAAATGTTATATTCGGATAATGACAGGTGCTGTGCAGTGAGTTTTCAATTAAATATAAAAAATCAAACATGGTACTCTTCCGCGATTTATAAAATGTAGATTTCCGTCTATTTTAAAATTTTCCGCGGTATTCAATAACATATTGCAGATTATATCTAATGTACAGAGATGTTTCATCATAACCATCGCTTCTACTACAGTGAATGGCTTTATAATCTGAAATGGCTTATATCTGTTTTAAGCTCCATCGAATTCAAATTTGTTACACACTTGTTATACCGGACGGAACATCGAACATCGCAATTAACAACTTCTTTACAGAGAAAATGTTTACAGAAATTATGTTAATAAAATTAAACTATAAGCTTTTTAAGTAATTTTCAAATGATTCAAAGTTACAAAAAATAGTTGTTATTTAAATTAAACAAATAAAATAATTGCTCAGCAAAACATATTTCTATTTAATTAAACTACTGATAAAAAAGCAGATTGTCCAGCATCATCGTCAGAGACGTTTTATTTTTGACGTAGGGATTTTCGTTTATAAAATTTATTTGTTATGGCTTCCATTAGGATATTATCAGCATTTACCTCATTCCTAATAAATCTTGGTCTCGAAATGGCGTTCTTCTTTGCATACATTTTTTTATTGGTTTTATATGCTTTTGAATGATTATAAAGTTCTTGACTTTCTTTGCATAAAAGTCGTTAACATACACTTTCGTTTCGTTCGTTTGTCCAGTGTCTGTCTTTTGCACCATATATTACTTATTATTATATTAGCAAAATTGATTTCGATAGACCGAATCGACAAATTCAATGGCTGAGTGTGATGTTACTGCGAAACCGACGTATCTTTGTGGAATGGCTAAAGCTTACTTGAAGTCTTTGTGAAGATTGACAAAGACCTTACTGAACTATTTCATATCCTTGCATTGAATATGTCTGACACTATCAACAAGAAAAATTATATGCTACTTGATACTCATTCATCGCCAGATAATAAAAGCGTCGAAAACAACCTTTTATCTATATTAAATTAACATGATATTGGCTGGTTCCCACTTTTCAAAACGTGGGTTCAGTCCTTGTAGTCTCTGTGCGATTTGTACCGCATAGAATATGCTTAGGTCGACAGCAATGTGTTTATTTTATTGGCTAACAGATAAGTATTCCTACTTGTTTCAAAAGGAATGGGCAATTGATATACCTATATATATATATTATTGTGCGGCAAATTAGGAGATGCCGCACAGTAAAACTACCAACTCTATACACATATATTTGTTCTGTACTGAGACCTCTGTTAATGAAAAAAAGAAAAAAAAAAAAAAAAAGAAATAGCCAGGTCTGCTCACTTTGGATATACATTTGTAAACAATATTATTGTTATGGACTATGAAATTCGTTCGATATTCGATATACATATATTAATCCCAAATTTCAAATTTTAGACGCATTATAACAAATCCTGCTGATTGATGCATGTGGAAACCAATTAATCACATGGACCGCATAATACCTATTCCCAGATGTAAGTCACAAATATATTCTAACGTTTGTAGATTTTAGCCATTGGCATGTATTGTTTGCTTCGAAATTCTAATGTTATACTTCTCTCGGGCAGAGGAAGTTGCGAAAAGCTTAGCACAGATATCCATTGCCAGCAACAGCCTTAAAAATGTGGGATTTTGAGATTATAATGTGTTGTTGCTGCTCAAGTGACCAGCAATATAAATATAATGCAACTGTTCAGTTGTACAATTACAATTATTTCAGATGTTTTGAAATCGGCACAGCTAATAACTTTGCAATATGAGTACAAAAATGCCTCTTTCTATGTCTGCATAACACAATTCAAATATCTCAAGACAGGGCCGAAATCAAAGAAATGTTTTAGAAAATTCGTTCAATTAAATATAAAAAATATTTAAAATCGCACTGTTGATTAGTTTGCGATTTAGACAATACATTATCGTACTGCTAGCTGTCTTTTAATAAAAATACGAGAAATCATATTGCTCACATTGTAATAGATGTCATCATGTCATTGAAGTGGGGTAGGATTCACGGAGTCGGATCACCACTAGGCTGCTGAGGGGGGACGGATAAACCACGTTGCGAAAATCTGCCGAAAGGTGTAGTGCACTCATATATATGGCAAAGTTGCAGCCAACTGTAATGCATACTGTGAGAGAAAGTTAAAACCGATGAAAAGGAATTACGACAGTTATTGATGATGTCATAGATTGCCCACCATCGAACTAAAATGAGAACAGAATTGAAGTGATAAGGCTTAAGAATATCAAAGTTGCGGATTTTGTCAGTCAGCCGACAAAATTGTGGCAATAATGAGCATGTATCAGCTCTTAAACGCTTTTTGGCTTGCAAAATGCATACTCAACGATTAGAATTTAGGTGTATTATATCCTGTTATAAAAGAAAGCTACCCAAGTCATGAACTTTGTAGGCTGTATAATGATGTAGACGTGTTGAAGCGCATTAAAGTAAAGCGTGTGCGTTGGATGTATCATATTAAGAGTTTCAAAATTCTTCGAGAAATTTGGTTGGAAAGACAAAGCTTTTTAAATACTATCAAATCATATTGTGACAAGTTGGAGAAGATGACCAAAATTCCATTGAGAAGATCAGTCTTTTTAGTTACTATCGTTCTTGTTAAAAATAATCTTTAATTAATAATAATTAATAATAATATATTACAATGAAAACACAAACGGTTGCAGACATTATTCATTAAATTTCGCTATAATTGTTTTTGAAAGCGAGCAAGGGTATTTGCATACTGCGCACTTTATCTACGTCTGCATACAATGAACTTTTCTCCTACCGAACATTAAAGAGAACCAAATTCCATAACAACTCTTACGAAGTACAGTGTAATGCCATCACACACGAGCCATCCATAAATCAGCATTATTATAGTATTTCGTAATAATAATAAAAGCATTTATTTGAATGAGATTCATCAAGATATTCAAGATATTTTGCTGCTTCTTATCTATTATAACGAGTCTGTACGACGTTAATCAGAGCTGCCAACAGTGTTTGGTTACGCTCGTTGCGTGAAATAACACAAACATGTATAAGAACTACATAGAAGAGGAGCGTAATAAGTGCTCGATGTGAAAACTAATTAGAAAATTTTAATTACCAAATTGTACTTTGAAAATGATGTTAATGTTTATTATTGTTTCATATTTGAGGCAATTATTGTTAGCCAGAAATGCTGACGCCGTAGTGTCTTCACGACTTTTAAAGTTTAAAATATGTGGGGGAAGGAGACAAGGAAAATTGTGGCAATTCATTTTACTGTAGAACTTTAACTATGAAGTTTATGAACTAATTTTGGGCCTCAATCCATGATGGAGGTTTTGAATTTTGTCATCAACACAATACATATATCACAGCCTTTAAAGATTTAAGAAGGTTTAGATTTAGAATTAAATTTGGGGTCTTTATCTTTCTAACGAGCTCTAGTAATAAATGTTGAAACAAAAATGTCGACTCTCAAATTTTGTAGAAGTTAATAATGGGAAATAGCTTTAATTCTTTTGACAAACTTTGCTTTTGTTATGTGTGTTGCACATCATCTGGAAAGTGCTTTTTATATCTACCCAAATCAACACCCATATTCAAATATTGCATTAAGTTATTCTAATTATGAATCAAGTGATGTAGTAATTTACAATGCACTAACAAATCGGGCATGCCTTTAAAAATCTTGAACCTTAAGTTTTGGAAATTTACAGCCATCTTGAGATTTTTCGCTTTTGATACTTTCCAAAGACTAGGGCCATGTTAAAAATGGAACTAGGTTGAGATAATCACCAATTGATTGATTGTTTATTGTGCACTGTAATCAATTAGCAGAGATTATCAGATCAATTTATGTAAATTTTGAATGTCGGAAAATTTTGGTTCTTTTATGCATAAATGTTGAAAAACCCAAATTTTTTTTCATAATTTAGTTGGGAATAGACCGAACCCATTTGCAAGACAACTTAAGACAAAAATCGGATGCAGCGGTCGCTAATGTTAATATAAAATGTTATAAATCTTGGCAGATAAGATAGAAATGCAACAATTATATGTTAAAGGAAATGCGCATAACATATCAGGTACGTGGACTTGTATGTAGACTTATAGAAAAAAAGAGATTTACCATGCTTATATCGCCGTTTAAATCGGTAAGCGGCGAATATTAAAAAACAAACAAATCAAATACATACCGGACAGATTGATATTAAATGGAGTACTGAAAGCTCTTTTCTTAACCGTGATGAATGAAAACACAAAACTGTGTCCATAAACAACGCTAAAACGTTACAGTTTATGAATGGCTGGAAGCACAAGATGCACTGAGTTGCATCCTAACAAACTTTCTCACTTACTATAACAAGGTGCACGTAATCTTGATACAAAAATAAACGTTTTAGTAAAGGGTTCCCTCCTGCCACAATTTGTGAAACACATCTCTAAACAGGGCGTACCTTACGGCAGAACAAGTGAGAAAATTACGGCAACTGCCGAAGATGGCATAGACTGTCTACCATGATAGCACAACGAGATAAGAAGATTATTTTCAATAATTTCATGCCTGATGATTGAAATATTGTGATACGTAAAACACTTAAGCCGACCCGAAGAAAAGAGTTTGGCATGTTGCACCGTTTCACTTCAAGGCTACCTTCGGCATTACAATTAGGTAAAATGTGTATGAAGCCATAATCGGACATGGCCTCCATGTGAAAGTAATATGTCTTCGCGGGATGACACTGACAGAGGTGATGTCTTTGCTAAAGATAGACAAAATTCTTACTCAGTCATACTTAGATCACTCACTGTACTGAGTAAGTGAATCTGTATTTTGACCTCTCCAGTATACTTTTGGGGATGATTGTGAGGAAAGTACTAGGTCAACATGGTGCCATCTTAAATAAAATCCATATATTGGTTGTGTATGCAAAAACACTGGGACATTCGATTTTCACAAGCTTCCCTTGAGGCGAAATTTTATCAGCAAAATCACTCGCCATAGGCTCGGACAGTTGGTAATTACTTGATATCAAGTCCGGATTATAAAGGGAATGCATAGGAACCTCTTAACTAAGCTTCCGGAACTTGTAGAAAATTGCTATTGATGTGTGAGGTCTGACATTGTTCTCCCTTCTTGTATTCGAACCAAGAGTTTGGCCCTGTGAAGCAGCTCATAGCAAATGATTCCTTGCCAATCCCTCCAATTGCAAACCTGACTTAGCAAGCGATTTCACCGGCTCATCACTTTTCATCATCAGTCAGCATCCGGAATGGATCAATGTTGTTGTGATTCAGCAGTGATTCGCAGGTGACAATTCGGGCCACAAGTGATTTGCCGGTGAAAATTCGGTTCATAAGCTTCGAGCTTCTTTTTGTGTTCAGTCAAATTTAAATGATTCCAATGTAATGTTCAGCACCTGTGCAATCTAAACATCTAGTATTTTGACATCAAAAATATCCGAAAGAAGTCGACGAAATCAAAATTGCGTGTGTTAGGACTGGGGTAGCAGGATCATAAGCACTACTAACATTTTGAGCTTCCATTTTTATCGAAAAATAAAGAAAGAAGGTAAAATATGGAGTATTTTCTATTTGTTGAAGTCTATCTTTGACACGGGCGCACACTGTCAGAGCCAGAGTCAAGCACTCCATAAACAGTCAGAGTAGTTATTTGAGTACTGTCTTTCTACCGCCGTCGAGCTCAAGCCGGTAGCAGTTATACAACGCGAGATGCATATTGTTGAAGGCATATTTTGGAAAAATAATGGATTTCTCTTTACTATGTCTTACATTTGTTTAGTAGTTTGGTACTTCTATTTTCTTGGAATGTTGCTTGAACTTTGATAACTATATCGTTGGATTCATTCATTTGTCAGCAAAACTAATGATGTTAGCTTAGAAGTTATATCAAAATTATTGCTTGAAAATGGAAGTTATCATGAGAAAGCAAACAATTACAAATCGTTCCTTCGGTTTTCAAAAATCCAACTGCAACAGAGAGTATTCCCATCTATCTTGCTGTATAGTGTGCAATGATATTATGAATGTAAATGTATTAATCCAGGCGGTTTTTGAGTGAAAAGTATTCAGAAAATCAGATGAGCCCACTAATGTCGTACTAATATTAAGCTGTGCATAATGTATGTATATCCCTATCGACGTGCTTAAGCGGATCAAAGTACAGTACTTATCTTTGTTGGATCATGAAGTGCCGATGAACTGGAATGCTTTAGCACAGAAACTCTTCGACAACTTGGTTGGAAAGACTAAGATTCTGTTTTGGTGTGAGCCGACTCACTTGAAGATATTTTCTACGTGCGGTACAATTGATGCTTTTTAGTTCATTTCACAAACTTACATAAAACTTACATAATTAAAATTATTGAAAACTTCAGATGAAGCCTCTTATTTCTTAATTCAAAATTTTGTTGCATTCTATCTTGAGTGAAAAGCTTGCCTCATTCAGTGAGCTTGCACATACTCTATTTTTTTTATAAAGCCTTCACGGATTGATGAAATAAAGTATTTTCAAGCATTAGGGATGTTGTCGCCCAGAAAGATCTTCGTGACGGTGCCGATTGTTTGTTTCAATTCCTCAACTTTTTTCTTTCTTTAAATATTTAAAATTGTGAAACAATTCATGTGCAAAATTTCACAAACGTCGCACAAAATTTGAATTAATTTCAAACTTTTTCAAAAATATATAACCAAATTTTTGGCATTTTATGTGTTTCATTAGGTACTTTAGATACTTAATGTACTATAGGTAGATATTTATAAGAATTGGCGAATTAATTTAAACCTAGTTCATGGCTAGTCATATTCTCTACTTTACAATAAATATTTTCGGCATAATTTAAAGCTACAACGATCCACTGTGCGACTATTTGTACAATACTTCTAATAAGTAGTTTTTTTGCATATTCTATAGGCGATTTTCTCTTCTCACATAATAGCATAATTCGATTGGAATTTTATATCAATTTCTGCACGATCTGAAAATTAAAGTGCATGTATGAAATTAATGGCAATGGACTATAAATAAATAACATAAGTATACTTTGTTTTAGGTAACGACAACACGTTACTGCCATTAAATTGACAATTTGCTAAACCAACTGGTCGAAATCATTTCATATCACTTCATATATTTCAATATTACCAAACCTCTCTTTATAGCCATCACTTGACGCTCTCGTCAACTTTAGGAAGTTAATCATTTCTGGAGTACCAATTCGTATCTTTATTGCGACAATACATGTTTGTTCGCAAAGTTTTTTTCATTATCTGGTTGTAAATAACTTTCTTGATCTGCCTTTATCCTCCTCTTTTTTATGGCAACAAAATCAATTTGTCTTTTAAAAATGTACGATATGAGTAGGCTGGAAAAACACAATGTGGGAGTGTAGAAATAAATATAAAAAAATCACAACAAAAAAAAGAAATCACAAAATGCCTATTAAAAGTTTAAAAACCAGAAAGAAAAAAATTGTAAGCATGGAGAAGGTTAGCTATTGGAAAAATGTAAGTACAAAAGAACTAACAAAGCCAGAATTTTGTTTCACTGTTGATAGAAAAATAAGATGTTTGTTGCATTCAAACCATTAAATTGAATTAATTCGATACATCCTCGTGAAATGAAATAATAGATGTAGTCTACATGACTACCTTTTGAGGGAAGGTTACGGAATGTTACTAAAGAACTTCTTTTGAACAAGACTGTAACTCATATAGTAACCCGAGTAAGTTGAATTTAATAACAATAGCCGACACAAGAAGTAAGAACCCCTTTTCTGAGAAATTTTAGAATTTAAATTTTCTTAAGGAGTCGCTATAAAAGGGACAACTTCCAATTGACAATGCTTAGATCAGATTTTTGTAAAGCGCAAAAGGCTTACAAAAGTAAGAACTTATTACAAACACGAATTGTTTCATATAATAAAAAAATTATAGTTCATCTGTTTGGTCTATTTTTTGTGAACTTTCTCCTTATTAAAAAAAAACTTACTGCCCACTGAATAAACAAATTAGAGGAATAAATTCAGGTACCACCAGGGCGGTGAGTGAGCAGTTTCCAAATATGTGCTTGTTCTCAATGCTTCTTCTATATATTTTGCTGCGATATTTATTTTAATACATACCAAATACTGTATCCACGATGCAGCATCCAGCTATGTGACAGTATAATATAAACGCAACCGAACCTACTTTTTCGCTACTTAAAAAGTCGTTAAATTTTCAATAGGATGGAACCTCCAAAATAAACAAATGACGATGTGACACACATACAAATACAACGACAGCATAAACAAATACTGTATCCATGATGCAGTATTCAGCTTGGTGACAGTATAATATAAACGCAACATAACATATTCTTTCGCTACTTAAAAAGTTGTTAACAAATGACGATGAGACACACAGCCAAATGTTACAATACTTTGAACATAAAAATCTATATTTGCTTTTGCTTGTACAATGCAGTGCTGTAAATTTGATGACACTTCAATGCTGCATCCAATGGAATACAGACTCCCCATCTCTGTGCCCAAGCGATATATATGAAAGCTATATTTTTCTGAAAATAGATGCAAAAGATTTTTACCAACCAACGTATGGCTAACTTAAGAACGGGAGATTGTATGATGTTAGTATTACATTTGCCACTGTATACCGTACAGTTTGTTTTTTATGTAAAATAAATTGCCTAGAAAATATTAGCCATTTTCTAGAATTTTTTTTTAAAGACTTAATCTTCTAATAATTAATTAATAGCAATTCATTGATGCGAGAAAAAATCATCTCCACTTGTATAAATTTACAAGGGGTCACTTAAATTAATAGTGAAAAATACTACAAATACGAAAATTGTCTGCAGAAATACTTTCCTTTGTATGAAAATGAAATCAATATATAATTTATAATGTTAGTCCAAAAATTTTCGTTGCTTATAATTATATCCTATGTCGTTTATCGCCTCCAATTCAAAACGTATATGTACTAACTTGTTGTAAAGCGTTTAGAAAATGTCGCAAATCAGTTGGCATGGCATTAAAAATTGATTTCACAGCGAATAAAATGTATTCTCTTACGAAATCCATTCACCAATAGAATTTACAATTCATGGCCGTCATGTTTAATTTATTCATGTAAATTCCATTTTATTTATTTTTTAATTTCCCAATAAATCCTATTAGTGAACCTAATTGACTTGTATGTTCTACGTTATATTACCAAAAACAAATTGTGTTATCTCAAGTTTACTGCTTAATCCAATAAATGAGATAAACCCATTAATTTCGCCCCCATTAATGATGCGACTGTTTCTGTTGGCACAAACATTTTATTTCGATTTGTACCACACTAAGTGTGAAATAATGCGGCTATAAATATTAGCCTGTAAATTTGTTAACAATTATTCATCTATTTAATCAGATACTGCACATGTATCTGCATAGATATATACAAATAATAAACGTATTATCTTTATAATTACGGCGGATATTAACTGAAATACGGAGGGTTGATAAGTAGATGCTGTATATAGAGGGTAGAAATAACTACATATAGTTTTGAATGTGACCTTGCTTTAATTGTTTATTCGTTCAACTATGTGACTTATATTAAATTTACTTGTGGTTTTAAGGGAAGTACTCCCAGAGCTATTTCAAGTATATTGTTATAACTTTATATGAAATCATTGGCTACCAGATGCAGGCCACCTCATTTTATCTTATCGAAAGTTTGGGGTCAAAATCTGGCACCTTTAGTGAGGAAAATTTCTAAGTGGCAAGTAGATTTGACGTTATTTGCATTGTGATCACCGAAATAGGGGTTTGTCTTTAAATCACCCGCTAAGCATTTCTTGTTTGCAAGAAAAGTCTGCTTCCAATTTCCGGGTCTACATTGTATATTTTGTTAGTGCCAGTGCTGAGTAGATAAAATCATCCACCACTCCACTCTCATAGTTGCAAATGCTCCCAAAGTGTCCCCAGGCGTTTATTTGCCGAATCAAATAACAAGGTTTTATGAGAGTGTCATCAGTGTAGGAAGGCAAAATTCTGGCGGGGATGGCAACTGTGATATATAATGGATGTTGTCGCTCCTGCAGCTTTGTTGTTTTAAGCAGCGATATGGCAATTATAACGTCATTTTGGCTTAGCAGCCAATAATTTATGTATTTGCTCACATATGCTGCTCTCTCCATTTTTGCAGCACAGTTTTATACGGAGAACGCCTGTGTACCATTCATTAGCACAATATTTTAGTAAGCATAGCACACTTTAAACTTTTGCAGAAGAGCATATTTAAGCTACAAACTACTATGTTAGCCATGTGTGCATGGGCATTTAATCGAATCTACGATGTCCCTCAGCTCAGGGCAAAATAATAATCGTAATATGTAAAACAAAATATTCAAAACCCCAAATTCTGTGTGACAATATTAACATTTGCAAACATATGAAAAACATGATTTGGTTGCATCTGCCAGCCTCATCATAATTCAATAAAGCAAATAATATGTCATGCTGATGACTATTTGCATGTCAAACAGTTTTGGACTTTGTAAAATTTTAGTGCTACTGAAAACCTGAAACAACAGGTTTTCTTGTAGACAAGAATAAAGGCGAATTGCACGCATGTTATATGTTATATCTTGTTAAGTGTATTTGACCTCATACCGACCATTCAAGTTTTGATTTGGAGTTTACTTTGTTGGAACAAAATATTTTATTAAACTTGAACATGGTCAAAAGATGCCATGACGATCCTATTGATGGAAAATAATTTAAAAATTTGGACAGGGTGTGATTTCCCTGCTACATTTTTGAAGACTTTGTCAGGCATATTTCTTATTTCCTTTTCCCAAAAAGGAATTGAAAGCTCTTTCTTACTTGGTTGATTTTCCATTCTATGGAATGAACATATGGACTGTTTGCACTAAGTGGTGGCTTCCTCATATCATATCGTATTAATTTTTACAAAATATTTCTATATAATAATACTCAGACCATGCCTGGCAATGGATGAGAACATCTTACTGGAGCCGAGGCATATCTTACAGAGTATGTTTTGTTTGCCCTCGCCATACCACACCTTTTAAAACTTATTTTGAGTTCAAATAAATGCTCGTCATACATATTCTGTACCCAGCTTAATTGCATGAAGTTCTGCACCATCATCAATAAAAGTTAATACTGCGAGATATTTATTTGCCATAAAGTGATCGTTTAAATTCCAGTATTAATTGTTAAAATTTAACATTTTGAAAATTTAAGCCAATAAAAGAAAAGAAACATAAAAAATTACACCAAATAATAGAGCCTCCAATGACAAAATAGAGTTGTGAACGATATAGCTATCAATGTTCACATAGCGTCCGCAACTGGTACAAATAGATAACTCGCCAAAATAGACAACTTGATTTTGTCTCCGTATATAATCAGACTTATTTTTACTGACTCCATCCGGTACTAGTAGGCTGTAGAAACACTCTATCCACAATCTGCGCATTTCCGGCGTGATTTTCAGTGATAATCTTTTCTTTTAACTTTTTGGTAGATATTTCGGCCTTCACATGTACCCCCGTATAATTCTGTATACTCACTCTTCTCCTCCTTCCACAACCTTTTCTTTCAGCGGAAACGTCGGTGTTTTTCTTCTCCCATTCTCTTTATATCGTCCCCTAACAGCTCGCGTTGCAATCTCTGGAAGAATTGTCATGTATCTAAGATTCTTGTAATACCATTTTTAAGATCCTCATACACAATGTGCCACTTGCAGTGGTCTGAATTTAGTTACTCACTCCCAAGTACAGCTTTGTACCAACTACCATAGGGGCGATTTGCCGTATTAGTTGGGATAGTTCGTTGAAGTATGATGCAATGACATTTGGGCGACTGTAATTTGGGACAGCTATCTAGATCCATTCCATTCGTTATGCAATATTCTTCACAACCAAGATATGCGGATTTAAAAGTATTCCTTATTCACCTCTTTTGATAATATCTAGACGCGTTTTGGAGATTTTACAAAATGGGATTTTTGCGAAAATTGATGTATTTTAGAATTTTGCAACTATTTTCTTCAAATAAAAATCTATATTAATCCAGTTATATATAGGGAGGCGCACGAATCTTGCTACTGGAGGAGTTTTTCTTACTCAGATCTGCGCCGTAGACGTATCCGTTTCAAGAGGATTTGGTTCCAGCAAGATGGGGCAGCTAAACACATAGCCAGACCGCCAAGTAAATTTCTGGATAATCCCGCTTTCCGCTGGCCCACAACCCAACTTACCTGACCTGAGTGCATAAGAGGTGTACAAAACGAAAACAAGGAATTTGACTAAAATTTGTGGTCATCTATGGTCTATCATCTTTAAAACTAATTATTTATATAACATATAATTTTATTTTTTGTATAAAAAAAATTGGTTTAAAAAAAAGTTATTTGAATTTCTTGGTACTCCAACCTGTACTTCTACACGTGTGCTGGTCCATCAGGAGAAGTATTTTAGATAGTAAATTTTTGAAAATTTGAATAATTAAAGAGGAGGATATGTCATTGGTAGTAAGCAAATAAAGATTAAGTAAACAAAGATTAATCTGTAAAACCGTAATGCCAATTTCAATCAATTCGTAATGTAATGCCAAATGATCTTTCTTCATTGAATAGACCATAACAAATAATATTAAAAATAATTTTTTGGTTTGAGCCATTTAATTAATTTTTCGCACAGATTTTATTTGCAGTTTACATGTTATGGGTGAATTAAGTTTGCCGGCCGTTTTAAAAATAATTTCAATTTCGTTTCGAGGGCGGTCCCAAAACCAGTCGATCTAATAAATAAGACACGAAAAAGTTGAGAAAAATGTTTTTTTTTCTACATTATTTCTTTTTAGTTCGGAACATTGTTTCCAGCGATATTCAATAGCTTCTACACCCTAATTATAGTAAGAACAGTGAAACTCCTTAAAATATTTTTCATTATTAGAAAGTCTGTACTCACCGAACTATTTTTCTAGTTTGCAAATAGAAGATAGTCCGAGGGAGCTAAATATGGGAAATAGGGTGCGTTATAAGGCAATTCGAACTTTAATCCATTTTTTTGACCATAGAGTGTCTCGATGAAAGAACACTTTCCTTTTCGCCAAACGCTGCCTTTTTCCTATAACTACATAATATTCGCCGTTGATGGTTTTTCCTTTCTAAAGATAATCAATAAAAATAATCCCATGCGCACTTTAAACGCCATAACCTTGACTGCGGATGAAACCGTATTCGCCTTCTTTGGACATGTTTCTTCTTTATCACGATTCATTCTAGTCCACTGCTTTAACTGATTCTTTGTCCGAAGTGTGAAATGGTGGGCCCATGTCTCGTTCATGGTTATAAATCGTCGCAAAAATTCGGGCTTACTGCTGTGTAACATCGCCAAACATTCCACTGAAACATCTCGACGGTGTTTTTGCTCTATTAAAAGCAAGCACAGCTTTCACATCCTCATTGGTCGACCACTACGATGTTCTTCTTGACAGCTCGTATGGCCTCGTTTAAACTCTGCTATTCCATATTTTACAGTAATAAACGAAGAAGCAGGCTCCACCCGGCTTTAATATTGGTTGGACTGAGACTTTTCAAATGGAAATATTGAATTATATAACGGTGACCAATTTTTGCCACGTTTACAATATGCTGAGATCGTTTATTTTTGATGGCTCAAATGGAAATACTAAACAACTTGGCGCCTTGAAACTTAAAACATATGATTTATAAGGTTGCCACTTTTGCCAAAAATAATTATTTTCAAACTACTGGCTTCATCTATACAGGACTGAATTCAGTTCCACCAAAATAAATAGTAATATTTCAATAAATTCGAATCGCCCCATAGGTTTAGCATTGAAGTACTGATAATGACCTAATTTAAATTAAAAACTTTTTTGAAGTTAAAGGTCCTATAATGCAATAATAACATTAATGACATTTTGAGTAAATAAAATATCAGTTAGTTATCCAGGTTAATCTTTCATATTTTTCTTTAGTATTTCCATAATTTTACTTTTTTCTCCTTTTCACAACAGTTCAAGGTTCCCAGGTGAATAATTATTTTCAAGTACAGAAATAATTTTTTTGTGCTATTTGCGTTTTGTGCAATTTGTCGGAATCAACAAGAGTAATTAGCAATTAGGGCGCGTGAAAGAAATTAAGCAATAGTATTCACAGGAGACTGGTAAAACATAAAGTTTGGAGCACATAAAAGTTGCAATTATTATGGATTTCCGAAGCCATTGCCATTGAACTGATTGCTATAAGGTGGTCATAAGGTTTTAACGTCTTATAACAATATGGGGTGATGGAGAGGGTGAGCTACGAGGAGCAGCCTAGGAATTTTGCACTACGATGTTTTTAATAATTTCTTAAAATTTTAATATGACTATCAGAAATAAGACAAAGAAGTCGAAACCCACAGACATAACATAATTCAACCTCAAACGTGAAATGTTGAGTATTTTGCTCCTATGCGGCAACCATTTTAAATAATTGTGAACATTTTAGCTAAGGGTCGAATCAATGTTTAAAGTGAATGAGTGTTTCGACAGTTTCTCATATACTTTACAGAATCGAAACAGAACAGATTTTAACAAGTTTGTTGCTAGAATTTCATAAATTAATTTTGGCGGTGGTTTCACCAATTTTGAAGACATTTCAGTTTACGCACCACATATATTGAATCCTGCACCAAATCCTAAGATTTTGTAAGTTTTGCTGCCGTGTACTTATTTATTGTACATTGTACATGCCGTGAAAGTATCCAAGCCATAATGTTGAATATTTTTGTGCAGACAACAGATTGCGTTCCACTTAACAAGTGGTTTCCCATACAGTAATCAAATTGTGGAATGGGTCGAAATCAGAAAAGACTTAATTTCAGCCCGGAATTTCGTAAAGTTTGTAAAGCATATCCATGATGACATTTGTGGCTTCCAAACTACTGAAAAACAGCATGATGGCAAAATTTCTTGCCTGTTGTCGAAAACAATCGGTAGCTACTTGGCGGCTGTTGTTGATGTGCCAGATTGACTAACAACGTGAAGCTTGTAATTTGAATTTGTGTTTATATTTTACAAAAGCAGTTGCCTGCTCATGTGTTTTTGTTGCGCACAACTTATATTTTAATTAGAACGACCACATTCCTTAAAAAGGATGGATCAGAAAATAATTAATATTAGTAAAAGAAAACTTTTCATTCGTTACGAGTTTTGAAAGAAAGAAAATATATTATAAAAAGACTCAGGTGCTATATTAATGCTTATAATTGGCAAAAAGGAAGCTAATAATGTGAAAGGGCTGGGTGTCCTCATACTCATACTGTTTGTAATTGGCAAAAAGGAAAGTAATAACATGGAAGAGTCTGGTTACCTTCTCATGGTAATTAAATATGTAGTTCATATTTCTGCTGCTTGCTGGTAATGATCCAGTGCGCATATGGAGAAACCCCCAACTTAGGGAGCACAAATTATAATATTGTCTAATTTACATTAAAATTAATTAATTTCAACCAAAAAAACTGAGACAAAAATCATTTGATACGCAAAAATGTAACACAAAGATGGCAACGTGGAAATACCAGATATCTTTTGTTTCATAACTTTTTAAGTCGATTGAAAGGCGTACGTCTGTCTAGTTGGCTGGCTGACTGATAGACACGATAAATGTGGTACATCTTTATAAGAATTTTTAAAACTATGCAAAGACTAATATCTTGCATTTCGTGGCCGTGCTTATATTAACCAATCTCTTCTGATAACTCCTAAGTAAATTAACCGATTTTTCGTTGCTCAAATATTTCCCTGTAACTCATAATAACTGTAACTCAGCAATATAAAACACTTCTGGTATCTCACACACAAATGTCCCATTTAATCCATACATTCGGGGGTTCATAGCTTCCAACTGGTTACAATAAACTCTATCAAATTTGACACTCGTTAAGTGTTCGCTCAATTGGAGCCTGAGAAGGAAAATGGTTTGCAGTGCATCGCTATTTTTGGCATCTCCCACACAAATTGAATGATTTTCGAAATTCAATCTTTCTGCTCTAATTTCTAATTAGTAGATCTCAATAACCTATATTTTAGTCCATTGTGCTTGAGAAAAGTGATAAAATAACTACGTCCCTTCTGGTACATTCCATACAAATACCCATGTAGCCCATGTGTGGTCTTCACCATACCTTTGCTTTGAGCGCATCCTTGTTCTGCCCATCGTATCTCCTGGTTGGTGGTGACATCAGTTTCACATTTGTCCACTACATCCGCCAATCGGACGTAGGTTCCTTCTCCATCAAGAATTTACAAATTCCGAGCACATGCCCTTAAATCACGGCATTATAACGGTTGCGGCTTTCGCCAACGTTTAGAGAGTTTGATTTACTTTTTTCTTTTGTGTTTTTGCAAGAACTTTTCTTTAATATAAGCGGCTTATTAAGCCACCGCATCCAATCGGATTGTCATCACCGGTAGATATACCGATGGTAGTATGAAAAAATTGCAAAATGTTTAAAAATTAAATATTTTCAACTGAAGTAGGTGAAAAATACATTCCCCTCACTATGCGTTAGTTCTGTTATATATTATTCTTATGTTTTGTATGACTCAATTGTTTAAGATTATGTATTTATTTTGTTCTAAGAGTTAAATTAGAAGATATCAACTATGCTTTGCAAATGTGAAATTAGAAGATGTGAAATTTCGTATTTAAATGCCAACCTAGTTTAAATTCGAATATTTTCATGGCGAATTCCTTCTACATGTAATGCCATTTCCCCTCCTGAATCTATGGTGGCTTCCGTAACATCATTGATTCAATCAACCCCACAAGAAAATCCAGGCAAAGCAAATAAAACTCACAGTCTGTGAAATATTGCGAAAAGTTTTCTCACAAACGATGAGACTGATTATTTCGCGCAGTTCCAGTAAATCCAATCGAGCAGCGATTTATTATTGTTTTGTTGACAACTTATTACGTTTGATTTTTCCAAAACAAATTATTCCCCTGAAAATGAGTATTGAAAAAGTTTGTAGAAGTTCAAGCGGCAAATTTTGTGGGTGGACGAGTTGCTCCAACATGTTTGGAGTTTTCTCATTTCCTGACGTCATTTTCCAGTTTTTGTTTGTTAGGAATGCATTTCCAGATACTTTTCTCAAAGTGCTCACCAAACTTCAAATAAATTAATCCCGAGAGAGATTCATGTTAAAGGGGGCAAATGTTTATGAAGAATTTGCATTCTGAAACAGAAGTAAGTTTACCATGTCAAAACAAGAAACCTACATAAGGTGGCGGCTGGCCGCTTTAAAGCAAGAGAAGGTGTGAGTATGGAATGAATTCGAAAACTTTCAACGAGCACACATAAGTTTCAGAAAATGAAATTATCTCATTGTACATTGATTGTGGAGATGATATAACATCTGTGCCTAGAAGAAAAATGGCTTAACTCGGAATTGATCGCTTTAAGAAATTAAGTGTTTTTCAAAAACTACTATTATGGGAATTTGTTAAAGCTGTTTCTTAGGGCTAATAATAAGTAATAAAGTATATTCTAGAAAAATTGCTATAACTTGTGAAGTACATCAAATTTTGTGAAGCACATATAATTTACAATAATGTGCAACAATCTTTATAAAGTTAGTAAGTAATAAATGTGTTCACAGATGATTGATCATGTTCAATATTCTGTGGAACATTACTACCTATATATAATAAGGTCCAAAAACGCTGCCGTTGTTCCGCATTTCTACCAACTGAAATTTTAATGCATTTATCATTATTTTTTCAGCGTAGCTGGATCACCATGGCGACGTGTGCAATTTATCCAAGAAACAGATGACCATATATTTCTGAGAGTCGTATGGCCACCGATGTCGCTGAAAGAAGAGGATGTCTGAAAGAGATGGTTTCACCAGAAATCATCTACAAAATTCTTAATAATAAAAGAAGCTACATGAGCTATATGAAAATTTGAAAATGACGAAAAATGTTTTCCAAATGGTTACTAGATCAGCTAATAGTGAACAGAATCAACAGCGTTTTCCCAAATCTAGGCACTATTTGAAAGAGTTTAACATTTTTTTTGTGGTATATACCAATGGATGAGATATGCCTCCAATTTTGATTTGGTACGAACCTGGAAGGTTCCACTCAGAAACGTTCCACTGAGCAAAACTCCCAATAATTCAATAATAGTCTGATAAATTCGTGGCTTCTGCATTTTGGAAAGCGCGAGGTATTCCTCTTATCGATTACCATGAAAGAGGAGGAACCGCAAACATTTTGAGGGACGTTTCGCTCTTTGACAGGATGAAGTGAAGAAGTCTTCAATTGGTGAAGAAATGAAAAAAAAATGCACCAAAAGACGTATCAGGGGAAACAGTTTGGATTAAACGACGAAATTAGGTCAAGGACTTTCCCGTTACTTAGTATATTAAAGGTGTGTGGGTGAAGCCAATGCCTAATCATACTTCAATTTCACGACAAGTTAGATGACGATCTTGCCTATCATGTACAGCATCGATATTTGCTTTCATATTAGCCAAACGAAGACCACAGTAGAGATGGGATAATCAGAGTGGTAGGACTTAGGCTGACGTAGCCTCTACACGTTATTCAAATATATGTTACGAAAATCAGCGTTGTGTGAGGAATACAGTTAGAGTAATCTATGGACCGTGTAATCGGCATATAGAACCCATAGTTCAATACACCATCGAACAATCAGTTATTATTCAATTTTCATTTTTGATTGCAATTATAGGCGAAACATGAAAGTAAATGTGATGAACGTGATGAATTAATTCGATGCCGTTTGACTTGTGTTGTATTGAATTGTTTGAGTATTCTATGCGAGAAACTTGGCTTGGAACTTGGCAAAATGGCAGGTTGGTCTTCCAAAACGCTAACCGGTGAAGATCCATTATTTTCAACCATATTAAATTAACACCAAAAGCAATAAATTCCAAAAAATGAAGTAATTTCCAGAAATAAATATATTTTGGGTTTTATTTCATATGAAATAGCTTCCATATTTTTAGATTTAGTTTCACTTTTTTGGCAATAAACTGGTTTCTGTATTTAAATTACCGTAAATATTCAATAGTTTTCAACCTCGAAAAAACATAATTGTCCTTAAAATATTTTCTTTAGGAATTACTTCTCCTTATAGAAAATGCTAAATTTATTGCAATTGAATTGGAAGATATTTCCTTTTTAAACATTCGACAATTAACCCATTTTTTTGGGATTTAATTTATTTACTAAAATTTACAGAATTATGCGACTTTAACTAAGTGCTACGATTTTATGAACCATTTTTGAATCATTCAAACAAAATATAATTCATTGCAATTCAGAAATAATTTTTTAATAAACATTGAGAATTTCTATTCATTGTGATTTCCTAAATAAATTTAAAATGTTCAAAATTTCCTTTGACGGTTTCGAAATGATTAGCAATAACTTGTATATCTAAAAAAAAATATAAATACATATAAATAAAAACATATAATAATAAATAAATAATAATAATAATAATAATAATAAATATAATAATATTACTGTAATTTGAGCAGTGCTAGGTGAGATTGCACGATACACGACGGTTATTACAAAAAAAAAGTGATCGATATCTTCTCAAAAATTTTCATATTTTTATAATGTTACTAATTTCGTTAACAAGTATATTTATTCTATGTAATGTTAGTTGAGTTATAGAACTATTTTTGGTTAAATTAAAATTTATTTGCTTAGGATTTAATCCATTGTCTTTTTATATTGGAAAAAGTTCAAAAAGTCCAATCCGGATTTTTGATTAATATTATTTGTTTTATTACTTGCATTGCAAAATATTTAAACTTATTTCATTTTGATGCATTAGGAACTGATTCATTGGGTCTTTTATCGCCTTGGTATCGATTAAAGAGTTTCAAGAATTGGCATCAAATATAGACAAAATAATTTGATATGATTTATGGTGTAGTGGAATCATCGGTCCACATTTTTTAAAAATGTGGCTCGCCGGAACGTTATTGTTTCCGGCGCCCGTTTTTTCAGCAATGACATTGGACTTGACGATATTCGTTTCCAACAAGATGGGGTTAGTTATCACACGGCGTCAAAACAATCCGGAGAACAGAAAATTTCACGTTTCAAACCGGTTAATTAACCCTTTAGATATTTTTCTTTGATGTCCGCAGTATGCTTGGATAAATCGACTACGACTGAGGAATTGAAAGCCAACATTATTTGCGGCATTGGCCAGAAATAATTTGGTTAGGACTACGGACAGTATCTGAAAGAAATATTTCGTACAATAATAGTGAATAACAAAATAAAACATGTAAACTATCACCTAATATACAGGGTGGGCCACAAGGGTGTTGGCGGTTTAAATATTCAATTAAAAAAAAAAAACTACGAAACATAAAAAAAATATATTTGTATTTTTAAAAAGTAGAAGCATGAAAATTTTTAAGACTTAAAAATAATGTTGTCCAAATGGCTTCCCTCGGCTGCTTGACACTCTTGGAACCGAAGTCGCAAATTTTGGAAAACTCGTTGAAAAGTTGTTCTCGGTATTTTGTTACTTTCCTGAATAATGTTCCTCTTCAACTGCTCTAAATTGGTCGGATTGTTCTCGTAGACTACTGATTTGAGGTAGCCCCATAGAAAATAATCGCATGGAGAGAGATCGGGGCTACGTGGGGGCCATTCAATATCCCCCCTTTTCGAAATGAGTTTTCCAGGAAAAACATTTTTCAGCAGCTCTATGGATACCCTAGCCGTATGACATGTGGCCCCATCCTGTTGAAACCACATCCTCGAGGTATTGCCTTCAAGTTCTTGCAAAGCTGGCACCAAAAAGCCTGCTAGCATGTCGCAATAATTGTTCGCTCTAACCGTCATCGCATGCCCTCTTTCGCCCTCAAAAAAGTATGGTCCAATAATACCGGTTGACGTTATCCCAGCCCACACGGCAAGCTTAGGGCTATGAAGTGGACGTTCATGCAAGCGTCGGGGATTAGTCTCGGACCAGAACCGACAATTTTGCTTGTTCATATGGCCATTAAGGTGAAAATTGGCCTCATCACTAAAAATCACGTTGTTGAAATTGTTGAGCCGCTCTAGCATCAAATTGACAAAGTTAAGTCGGTTATTGGCATCATCGGGTTTTAATTCTTGGACTATCTGAATCTTATAAGCCTTCAAATGCAAATCACGTTTCAAAATTCGTCGTAAAGTTGTTCTTTTGACATCCAAAGATTGACTTCTCTTACGTGTTGACTGTTGCGGATTTCGCTGAACTGAAACACGAACACGCTTCACAATGTCGGCTGATCTTGCAGAAACTGGGCGACCACGAACCGTAATTGGTACTGTTGAGCCCGTTGTTTCGAACATTCTGATCCATTTTCGTATCACATTGGCGCTTGGAATTTTACTTAAATCGTGTAAACCGTGTTCATACCGATACAAACGTCGTGCAGTAATCACTGATTTATTGTTTTCGTAATACGCTCGGACACAAAATGCACGCTGCACTCCCGTGTACGGCTCCATGGCGACTAAATTTCCAGGAAGCGGCGCAGCGAACAACATATCGCCCCGCCACCCCGCGCCGCGCGTTACCGAGAAATTGAAGTATTAAATCGCCAACACTCATATGGCCCACCCTGTATTTCAAATGAGCGACTAAAATTTTTACATCAGCTAGATTTAATCATTTTGTCGGTTGGTCGAATCCACTGAATGTAAGAAACAAAGACCTTTTTCAATTTATTATGAATAATAATTTCTAAAAATAAAATTACGGCTCCATGATACTGAAGGAAAGGTTTCATTTTTCTCCCAGTGTTACCAATACTTTATATTAATGCCATATTTTATGCTCCAGCATTTAAGCACTAAATGGCACATTGTACTTTAGTCACTATAGAAAATATTTGTTGTATTATTTAGTGTTATGTTGCTTATTTTTTCAGACGATATAACTCAAATTAGCAGTACTACATTGGGCACCACACCTATTGCAAATTCACTGATCAATAAATGCACAATTGTGGCAAAAACAACGGATGGCCGTCGTCAACAACTATCTTGCATGCGTTCAGCCTCCGTGAAATCATTCAAACGTAAAAGCAGCCGAACAAGCGCTGAAAGCGAGGACACAATTTCCTCATCATGCCACTCTCTGAATGTGGCGCCAACAAGGTTGCAACGACAAGTGATACAGCAGCGTCAGCCATCTGCATCAGCATCGCAATGCAATCAACAATCAGAAGCTATGGAAAAGCGCAAATTGCATTCAACGCCCAGCATACGAATCACTGAATCTGCATTGAGGAGGTGAGTGAAGTGTTGCCATAATGCTCATATTAATTCTTCATGAATTAAGTTCAATTGTAAAAGTCTCTTATTTGCAATTCAATTATTTTTATTTACTTTGTTTCAGATCAAATCTTGAGAAGAATTTGGAGAGCAAAAAGCGAGTGGTCAAAATGTTGTTTGTGCTCGTTCTGGAGTTTTTCATATGCTGGACGCCACTCTATGTCATTAACACAGTGGCCATGTTTATTGGACCAGCCATTTATGAATATGTCGACTATACAACGATAAGTTTCTTTCAATTGCTTGCCTATTCATCGAGCTGCTGCAACCCAATTACATACTGTTTTATGAATGCCAGTTTCAGACGGGCTTTTGTGGATACCTTCCGTGGCATTCGTTTAAACGGCGGCACATTTTGGCATAAGAGTTCGAAAACAGGCACCAATCTCTCAGTGGCTGGCAACTCAATTGCTCTGGGTAACAGTTGTACTGTTGTTACCGCTAATACAGTGCTTGATAGTCCAAGACTCTGAGTCTCAGTGATGTCATTGGGCAGCCGGAATAATAAAAGCACAGCTTTCTAAACGTTGAAGGAAGACATTTTAGAATTTTGAAAGAATTTAAGCTTTCTGCTGAAAAGTGATATAAAAAAGGTATTAATAAATATGGGAGTTTTACAATGATAATAACTGAAAACGCACATAAATTATAGTGTTAGAGATGAGTTATTATTTCTATTCCTACCAGGTTCTATTCATCAATACGAATATTTCCAAAGAGTACATAGATTATGATTAAGACATATCCTTTGTTCAGAAACAGACATACTGCTTAATACTTGGAAAATGATGCTGCTTTTACGATGAGAATGGGAAGAATTTTTATTCATTTCCATGCTTAAATGCTTCAGCCTATTTACTATAATGGGAAAAATACTCGTATGTGAATGTTAACACGTTTTCTTTTTATTTAGTTTCAATTTCGTTAAGTTTTTAAAAGGCAGGTTCCGATTGATCAAAAAATCGTACACAGGATTAGATTTTTTTCTAAACAAACTGGAGATGTGACTGGATAGCTTAATTCATGGACGCCTTATTCGACGACATTAATTGTTTTTCAAATGCATTTAACTTAATGTGACTTTCAGTGCATTCCTTCAATGTGGGAGAGGACTGTATGAGCGCTAAGCTCTATTACCTCGTACGCCAAATCTTTTCAAGGTAACACATCTTTCGAGAGTACATTAAAGTGACAGCGAAATCTTATCTTTTTTCATATTTTTAAAAATGATTTCTAGGACTGAGTGTATTTTAATAACCAGCTAAAAATTATCAATAAAATCAAATTCACAAATTAAACGTTAGATCTGCCTTTATGGTAATGCTTAAAATTGTACGTAGAGAATGTACATCTTTGTGACTGAGTAAATACCTTTTGAAGCCACAAACACTTGAATTTATCTATTCTACACGTCATATTTTCCACTGAAATTGTCTTTATCGTGCACCTATATAATGTTGCTAATATGACTGATTTTGACCCATTTGGATGGGTTCATAATTGATAGGAATTAAATTTTTGAATTTTTTTACATAAGTTCAGATGCAAAGAAATTGTTTCTAACCAAAGGCACATAGAAAGTTCATTATTTCTTGATCATCTTATAGGTGTGTTAAACCTAATCTTGCTAAGCAAGCAGCCCATAAATTCTCTTTTTTACATGGTGGCGTAAAATTATCAATTTTTGCTTGAAGTCGTTTAGTTTTGTACTCCAGAACCACTTTCTTCTCATTGAAGTAAATGACGTTGTCTTAGTAAATCGGATGATTACTTTTCGTTCCTTGAGTAAATGTATCAGTTTTTTCACGTGTTGACACTTACAAATGAAAAACACCATACGAATAATATCTGATATTAGATAAAATTGCAAATAATTTTGGATATATCTATGGAAGACGGGTTGGATGCCTTCATTCTGAGACGAAATGTTGTGCTTCTGTTGAAAAATTGTCATGATCAGAGGAACACTGAGTGAGGATTTGTGATACCTCACCTATGTACTTTAATATATCCTTGATTTAGCCATTGTTGCGGTGTGAAATCCACGTCAAAGGTGCTACTAGGTTATTGCACAACAATTTTCGGGGCTGTATTAGAAATAGAGTCGCTCAAAATACAAAAATTTTTTGCGCAAACGTAAAACAATACAAAAGTATTTGAAAGCCGAAGGTAACACTTTGATAACATTGACTCTCACTGGCGAATTGAAAACGAGCACTTCATTTATATGACGTTCACTTTGTTGATGAAATCTCGTATGTCTCACATGACATTCCTAAATTGAAATTGAAATTTCAAGAATATTTTGCATTAGTGTACAGTCTCCGAAAAGATAATGTATTAATTTCGCTTTACTTACAAAAGTTCATATTTTTTGCATTAAATCAAATCTGTTTTCGTTTTACTTATAAAATGTTTACGTAATATGAACTTTTACAGGAAATCGAATCCGATTTGTTTGAAAATGAGCAAGGAATTAGTAGACGGGATATAAAGCAGGCAGCTTATTCTATTAAGTTTTAACATCTGTGTATAACTAAGGTTACTCATCGTTTTTACACAACTGTGCACATTTTATAACTAAAATGATACCAGAAAATTAATATCATTGTCTGAAAGCAAAACTGAAACTAAAACGTAAGCAAAAATATTAAATTTTTTATGATTGAGTTTTTGTTGCTGCTACTAAAAGGACGTTAAACATCGCTTTAATTGTATAAAAAATTAGATGAAGATAAAATAATTTTTCAGCTTACTTAGTATTTAAGGATACCGACATCAACTTTTGAAATAACACACAATTGCCTGTAAAAATGTTTATATTTTTAAAAGTTACATATATGTTGTTCACATAACCAAAATAGAGTTTCAATGAACAAATTTCGGATTTATGTAAAGTGGCATGTAAATTAAATTTCATTGAGTTTATCATATGCCGTAAAAATTTCAAGTCGATCACTTAAGTAACGTCTCAGAAGGGCCATCTTAAATTTTGTGTACGTAAAGTAACATCGATTTGGATGTAGATTATTTCAAAAATATGTGTCTGTTGACCTTTTCCATTTAGATATAAGTTAGTTTTTATGTTCCTCTAAACTTTTCGCGTTAAAAAGCGTACTAGATTAATTTTCCGCGGATTCGAAACAAACCTGTGCACCAGGCTACCAACATTTGAGATTTGTTCCGACCATAAACGTCTTTTTTTGTATTGAATCTGCTCTCATTATTCGAAAACTCAGTTTTATTGACTTCTCTCGCCACGTTAAAATGTCCCATCATTTTCGGCAGTGTATATTTCTTTTATCCTTGTGATCTTATATATATTTCTGTCACTTAACTCAACCTCATTTACGTTATTGTAATATTTGGAAAATATTGAGTACTGCTAGTGCCGAAATTGCTACATCTAACGATACTCCAACTGTATCCTATCCGGTATTTATGCAGCAGATATGAATAAAGTACTACCTGGAGGCTAATAACCGGCTTGTTTTATTGACTTTTTTTTTTTTGAAAAGATTCAACTTTGAATTACTTTTTCTTCGGTGACAAATTTTCGAATAACGATATCTAATGATGAAACATATAATAAATACTTAGACGTCACACAGAATCCATTTGTGTCGATTTTCAGCAAATTGGTCTTCAGTGATTCTTTTCAAATTTGGCGCATCAATTTCTCAGAAATCTGACCAGCATGTGGTACAGTTGGATAATGTCATGTCACGAAATTACTTGCTTGGCACTAAAAGCATTTGTTTGAAATCAATATCCCTCTTTAAATTTTTAGGTCGAAGTTATCTCTTTTATTGATGGCGGAGCTCAGTTAGATGGAATCTTTCACCGCTCTAAAGTTACTTTGTATAAATATTTTAGTATCAGTCGGGGATCACATTACAAATGTGAGCATGCGCTTGAAATCCCAAAATATGTCCCCAAAAAGAAGCATCCAATAGAAAAAATAATTAATTTCGGGAATCTCTAAGACGACATTATTTGTATTGCTTCAAGTGCAATTCAGGCGGTCTGTGTACAGTCTAGTTTTTGTAAATAGTTGATACTCTGTCATCTGAGTGAATGATAGAGATTTTATTGAAGTAATAAAACGTGAAGAAAAAAATCTTTTATACTTCATATCATTTAATCGGAGTAATTTTCCGGTTAATTTAATTATCTTTCATCGCTCCAAAGTTAATGCTGTTAATATTTACGAGGCATGCAAAATAAGCAGGTTGTTCGCCGAAACAGTTTATTTTTGTCCTCGTTTGCTGCTAAATCTACTTTCATCGACCTTTCGTACAGCTTGAAAAATCGTCAGCCAGTAAATTGTCAGATATACACTAACAAATCTAAATCGCACTATGAAAATGCAACTAGCTCAGCTAGAACAGGTTTTAGCCTGTGCCCGCTATATATTCATCAAGCCAAATTTAACGTGATATTCGAATTCTTTATATTGATTTTTTCCACGTTTTCGTCCGAAAGAACACTGTGCGTTGATTGGGACCAAAAGAAAACTTAACAAAAGTAAAATTCCACATTTCTATATTAACCATCTCTATGCAGATCGCTCACCCCAATGCCAAAAAAAATTAAAGCTTAACCACAGCTTCAAATATGCAGTGAATGAATATAGATTTCTAAATATCTTATTTGGTATTCTTCGACGGGCAGATAGGTGTTATCCTGGAACTACATGCTTTTGTGGAAAATAATAAAGTTTCCCAAGTCAAGTTTTCTCCACTCTATAATTGGTATTAAAATAACTATCGGGGCAGCTGCACAAATACAGGATGAACATGTTATATGTCGGTATGCAAGTCTTACCGAGCATAACGGTCAGAAGCATATTCTAAGCGTTCGATGCCAATACCGGCTGGTTCCTTACCGAACCATGTTGAGGTTAATAAGTGCTGTATTTCTACTAAGATACACCTCTAAAAGGCTGAATCTGTTACAACGGTGCCCATCAAGTTTGTGATATTTTTTGTACATTAGCAAGATTTCATTATTAACATGAGGCCAGAAATTTTTGTTAATTTGACACTGATTGTAGAGGTAAATTTAAATGCATCAAGCTAATTTAATCAAAAAAGTTACTTACTTTTGGTTGTGTCCATGTGTGCTTTTTTCAAAAATGTGATTAAGAAAAAACCAAAAATACAAAATCAAAAAGGACAAAATATTTATCGCAAATTAACGAAAAATACTTAACATATGGTTTTCAAATGCTTTGGGTTTTAATTTGACAAATTTGTATATAAATATATGTAAAATAAACTGTAATCTTTACAAGAGGAGAAAAATGTAGATTGTAATCAACATAACTTAAAAATACTAAGGTTTCATAAGCAGAATTTCTCAGTTATAACGAAGTTTTCTTAGTAGTCTGCCAATAGCAGCTTACAGATTGGAATTGCTCAAACTTTCCCTTTAACTTCTTTATTTTGAAATTAATTTATAACAAATATTTTAGAATTTGTTTCATCTAATAATGAGATAATTACTCTCACCAAACCATCACTACTTATTTACAATCTAACATATAAAAAATAAATAGTTAGTTTCTAAGAAGACGACTTTAAATATATTTCAAGAAATAAAGTTATAGTAAAATTCTTCATGATATGTTCCTCGAGCTTATATTGATTATTCCGAGTTCAGCTTTTACATCTTTAGTGCGTGTAAAGTGTAAGTATGTCACAAATGTAAAGGTTTGTATGTGTCCGTCTTCTTAAAGGAAAACAATCTGATTAATGGATAAGGAAATAACGTTATTAATCTACATTTTTATTTACGCTATCCATCCTATATTATTGGTCCTGCAATAGTTAATTTTAAAGGTCGCCACTTTGTACACATGTTGTTGGGGACTCTAATGCGTACTTACTGATTAAAGGTAACAAAGTGAAGATACCTCTTGCAATATATTCGAGGTAAGAGCTGCCTCTAATTTTTAAACATTCTTGCTTCAGATGAAAGTACAAATATTTACAATACCTGTTATGCGAGTATTACGCTATTATAAATTTCGTTAAAATTAACTTAGATCGTAACATACTGTATTTATCCTCGCTTTTGCAAGGATAGCACGAATTTTCTGAAACATTGTCAAAAACTTTAATTATATGGGCTAAGCAGGATTTGTTTAATTAGGCGAGCTAAACAGTCCTACTTAAACACAACATGACGGCATAATTTTGTGCATAATTTAATAAAGTTTTTATTTTGTATAAATATTTTAGTATCCGTCCGGAACCACATTACATACGCGAGCATGCGCTTGAAATCCCAAAATATGTCTCAAAAAAGGAGCATCCAATAGAAAAAATAATTAATTCTGGACATTTCTAAGACGATATTATTTGTGTTGCTTCAAATGCAATTTCAGTGAATGAAAGAGATTTTATTGAAGTGACAAAATGTGAAGAAAACAATTTTCTAATTGAAGTATCATATTATTCAATCGGGGTCATTTTCCCATTAAATTTGTTAAGAACAAAGCGAGACATATTTGAAACAATTTGACGGAGGAATATCTTTTGATCAAACGCGTTTCAGTCGATTCAGCGTTAAGTCGATTGAGGGATATCGTTCTGTCTGGCTGGCTGGTGGACTCGATAAATGCAGTAAATCCTTATTGAACTTCTTAACACAGTCTAATATTTTGCCAGGTCACAGCCGGGGATTGTTAATTGGCTCTACCGGCTTTTTTGATACCTCCCATACAAATTGACCAATTTTCCGAAATTCAGTTTTATCCTTGTAATCCGTAAGCTTATTTCTTAATTTTAGTAATATGTGAAAAATCGGACGATTAGCTTATTTAATCTATATATTTTTTGCTGCATATCTTCCAATTGGTTTTACTAAATTTATTCACGTTTGGCACAATTTCAGAAAGGACATCAAAAGAAAAATTCACCATGCAAAATTTGCACCAATAAGTGCGCTCTAAGAGAACAATGTCCCCACGAAAATATGTGAAATTTTAGAGAGGTTAGCTATACTTATTAAATTAATTATGAAATCTAAAATATTTTTGTGATCGGATATTAATTGTAAATAATAGAGCATTACGGACAGACTTAATATTTAGAATTTAACAAAATAAAATTTTGTATACCTTGAGCTAAACGAAAGCAAGCTGACAATGAGCTCATATTTTGTCCATAGAGATTTACGAACTATATTTGAGTTTATTGATTCCCCTACTACAGCATTTGAAATAGATCTCAGAAATAATACAAAGCACAAAAATCGTTTATTGTTAGAGCATACATATTGCAAATACCGTTCTAACTTAATAAATATAATATCGGAAAAATTTATAATTTAAAATTTACGATGGTTGAATTAAAATCTACTCTAAGATCCTCCATGAAATATGAAATGCTAAAACACCTAAATGACAGTTCATTACGGCATTTAGCATATTTTTATAACCTAATATGAATAGAAAACTTTTCTGCATGAAACTGGAGGAAAGCCTTGATAATGCCAATTTTGAAATTAGGTTAGGAAGTGGGAAAAGAACGAAAAAGAACGAAATGTTAAATATTACTCAATCTGGTTTCAAAAAATATAAAAGTGAAGTTGATAATCTAGCAATATTTCATTCAAATTTATGTTGTTAGAAAGATTATATTATTTTTTTATACTACTATATTTTTTGACATACAGGCATAAACAGGCATAAATTATAACATGATGGCCTTCATATCTTATTTCTTTGATTAATGGCTCAGTTAAATATTGGTTAGAAAATAGAGTTCTTCAAGGATCCGCACTGAATGCGGCACTTTTTGCAACTTGCTAGATATTCAATTTCTAACAACATAGCTTTCTAACGTAAAAGCCCTGTTATATGATGATTTATTTGTGTACATGTTTCCAATTTCAATGGTTGCTATAAAATTCTCTAGACGCAATAATAGCATAGGAACTTATCGTTAAAAGTTGTTAATAAAAATATTGTTTACGTAGGCAAACAAAAATTTTGGGGAGTCATATTTGATAATAAATTAACAACTTAGCATCATATTAAACATGTAAAAGTTAAAGCAAATTTGAAATTAAACGTAATCAAAATGTTTAGATGCCCTTAGTGACCTAAACACCCTTCTTAAAATATTATATTGCATTCCATAGTATTATCTTCTGTACCCCCATGGTTTATTTCGAAAACTAAAACCGACTTTTCTTTCATTTATCGCTACAAAAAAGCAATTTTATCGACCGAAGTTAAGTGTTGTCTTTTTTTTTTTTTTTTTTTTTTGTGAGGTTATAAATACGAAACACAATGATCACATATCTTACTGTACTTACAGTTCTGTCATTAATAAAATAGTTGGGTTTGCAGTTTTAACACAAATTTATATGACTTTCAAGTGTGTTCACAAATAGTCATCAATTTAGTTAAATGAATTATTGGCAATGAAGGCATGTCTACTCGTAGAAAACTTTAAATGCAATAACACCGACCAAAAAATATTTATTTTATCTGATAGTTGACGACTTTTTGGAAGATTTAAATAATTTTTTCAGCCATAAATTCATAATTCAACAATTTTGTTAAATTTTTCTGATGACCAAGTAGTTTTTGTGTGGATGCCATGCAAATTAATGAAAATGAAAAGGGCTTAAAATAGGTTATTGTTTGTTTACACACAAACGACTAATTGAAAAACTATCCCCCCTCAATGTGATAGAGGATAAATTCTAACAATATTCTATTCTTTTGATAAATGAATTAACTTCCACAAAATCAGGAATAAACATAATGAGCTCGTAACTGCACATCAACCGAAACATTACATATCAAATATCACAATAATCACCACGACTACCCTTCCAGCCAAGCTGAATATTTGTCTGAAACACCAATGAATTTAACATTGGGTTGTCATAAGAAGTAAGTACTTATAAAATGACAGCCATTCACTACTATTTATGAAGTGTTGCCATATAGTTAGCTCTGTCCTTGCATTAGCAGTATGTATTTATAGGGAACAATTAAATATTTCAAGCTATATTTAATGAAATAGTTTACCGATTCGTGTCTAACTAGGTAATGTAATACATAAAATTGTATTAAATTGAGAGAAACTGTATATCACAAATACATATTAGATGTGAATATCTTATTTTCTGAATACTTAAGAGTGTTGTCAATGAAATCACTCAAAATTCAGAGCATAAAGATTTTCTAAATCATGATACGGCAATCTATGTAATATTCATCCGAACAAATATACAACAGTTTTCTTCAACTGGCGTACTTTAAATAAAAAGTGTTAATGAGGAAGAGGGGGCTAACTACAATGATGACTGACATTTGACATGATTAACTGACATTTGCCAAAATATTTTCTATACAAAAGTAAACACTTCTTCTATAAAAAATTGCCCATATAGCGTATTGAGCCTATAGCTTGCCAACACTATGGACTGTACGATAATAGCATTAAATGAAGGATATATTAAATTATGAACTCACGAAGTTATGAGCGGTCGTACTACCGCATTAATATCTCGCAATAAGCCGGGGTTCACGTACCAAATATTTGGCTGTTGTTTTTGACATACGTTTGAAATCGTGCAACTGTTAATCCTTCCTTCCAAATATTAGAGTATACGATAACTAATCAATAAGTAATACTATTATTAGTAATTAAGTCTATGGTAAGAGGTGATTGGAATTTGTGCAATCATCAATATTTTGGTATTAAAGATAAAATTGTTCTCTTACTAGAGGCCGTCAAAATAAACGGTTACTCGCTAACGACCGCTATATCTAATGAGCGAACTAATAAAACTAATAACAAGTTTTTCAGCTTTTCAATAAACACCTTCCATGTGGAAAAGTCTTTCCATAGACACATGTCCTTTAGAAAAATATCGCCATTGGCACATTTCCTCTAGAAAGTGCTTCCTACAAAAAAGAGTTTATGTAGTCGATATTAATATAGGAAAGTATCTTTTCCTAATACAGGATTATGCATTTAGCGATTTCAAAATCACATGTCTGCCAATGCTGTCAATCTGTTAATTGTCTGTCATCTGATGTATTACTTATTTAGTGAAAGATTTGCCATTTACGAATATTGATCGTGTTATAAGAAAAAGCGTAAAAATACTTAAAACTTACTACAAGTGTAGTGATTCAAACGCGATTCAACATAACCTATTTGAGAAGTTTCCGGGAAGCGTACTTTTACGTTTTGGCAACGTCAATTGGCCACCAAGATCATGCGATTTGATGCCGTTTGACTTTTTTTGTGGGGTTATGTCAAAGACCGTGTTTACGCGCGTAATGCTCAAATATACCGCCACATGTGTGCTAAAAAGTGGTCAGGAACTTTCTCAAAAGGATTCAATGTTGCAACCAATCCAGATGCGATCATTTAAATGAGATTGTATTTCATAAAGACAAGTTTAATCGAAATCATAGCTTTATGTGTGTTTTATTTAATTTTACTTTTGAAGCTGAAAAATGGATAACCCTGTACCTCTTTAGATATCTTTTCTATACATATAGATTAATGTCTCTTTAGACATTTCTTCAGAAGATGCTGAAATATAATAGATATTCAAATTGGGTTTATTTGCTGAAGTGCATTCATACAGAAATTGCTACACACCAAGATTTGATCCATATGGCAAAATATGTTTCATTTAAACTTCATGTCTCTTAACGTTGGAGTTATATTAAATAGTGTGGTAAATGCAATTTTACTGTTTAAATTTCATCTATTTTCGTCCAGGCCTTCTTTAAGGACCTATTATATCCATCGCATGCTCATCTCAATGTAACATTTCTTACTAACTTTCTGGCAGTTCTATGAAAATATATTTTTCCCTACATGTATATTTGTCATCGTTAGATGTCTATCGACATTTTAATTAAGAATAAATCTATTTCATTAGTGGTGCAAATATCTTATCGACATACAATCATGTGATTTTGTATTATTAAAAGGTAATTATATTTTCATTACAGAATGCTAACTGTAGGCAATGCTGAGTCATATAATGTGTAATAGCATAGTGGAGTCTATGAAATACTAATGAGTCTGTGAGGTTTCCAAAACATTTGCGATTTAATTCATTCAAAATGGTCTTTCATTTTCTTTCAATTCGGATTTCCTTCGTCTAGATAATTTACATTTTATTCCAGAAGTGCGCAATAGAACAATGTGTCATAAAATTAATTGAGGTGTTCATATATGCACACATAAGATGCGAACTAGTCCTGGCAATAATACAATCAATCATGCAATATGGATATAATAAATATTAGGCATGCAAAGAGTTGGTTATGCTGTAGACATAGCTGTGATATAAATTTGTCTTTATCTTTGACGAAGAGTGTTTGAAGAAAATATTATTATACAAAGAGAAGAAATAAACTGAACTGTGCTGAAAAAAAAGTATTAACAAAGACGTACCAAGCAGTGATGATTTTGGATATGTATAAATCTTTGTTTCTTTTAGCATTTTTGCGTAGCTTGTTTCATTTTTTTTTAAATGGTTTGTGTGTATTTCAATAAGAGCAGTTGCTTGCGCGCTCGAAATATTAACGAGAATATTGTATTATATCTTAGTGGATAAAAATGACCATGCCCATGCTTGAAGAGCACTGAAAAATATTGCAAATATATATGCAAACTGATTGCTGTTTCGATTCATCTATCAGTTTATTTTTAAACTAAATAATATTTTGGCGATTTGCAACACCATTTCGATTAGACGATAAAAATATGGACGCATATTTTAGCTATTAAGAAACCGCTAAGTTATCCGGTTGCCTTTCATAAAAATGAATACAACTTTTAGTAAAGGGAAGGCGACACTTAAAATCAATAATGTAATTATATTGGAGAGTTATATAATAAAATAGGGAAACTACGAAACCTAAACAAAATTATAACACCTTGTTTAAAAAATTATTATATACTAGCCGACCCGGCAAACGTTGCTTTGCCTTCAAATTTTAGCAAGAGCAGAAATAATTGCTTTTTAATTTGTGGTTTGTATAGGAGGTACCACGCCCCATTGTCCAATCCCGCCCATATTTGCAGTAGCACTTAAGATATATACGTCAAACCTACGCACCAAATTTTGTTCAAATACCGTAAGCAGGAGCAGAAATAATTGATTTTTAATTTTTTGTTTGTATGGGAGGTACCACGCCCCTTTGTCCAATTGGACTGAATTGTAAATCTAAACCATCCCGGGCACCACCAGACGCATATACAAAAATTTATGCAAAGCGGTCCAGCCGTTTAGGAGGAGTTCACTGACAACGCCCGTACAGAAGAATTATATATATAAAGATAAATATCCAATGGTCAGTACAAAATATTATGCCTCAACATCCACAAAACATTCCACATTCCTTATGGTATATAATTGCTTCATGTGCCAGGAATTGGTATTGTAAATAAACGCAATCGGGTTACAACTTTTGGCACTATATGTAGACGGTTGGCAGGCCGTACCTGCTACCACCGCTACTCAAACAATCTTCAATTTTGGCGGCAAGTAATTGAGAAAAGTGTAAACTTGTGGCCGACCTTAATGCTGATTAGTGTCGGCGACTATTTTGTACGTGATTATGGGTTTTAGACCCGATATTGAACTTTGGCTTTCTTTGAGTGTCGGTCACCTCGATGTGCTGATGAATAATCGACAATAGCAATCGACGATGGTAACAACTTCTCAAACTCACATTCGAAATCAACGTTAAACAGGGATCTAATAAGCCTAAAACTAGAGTGAGTGTATGCTCACTGATTGTGAAAAGCCCTCCCACATTCCATTTATAGGTGGCAAAAGTATTTTTTTGTTTTTGTTTTTTATAAATTGGTTAATTTTTGTTGGCCATTTTGTGAAAAAAGCTAAGGTTAAAATATAGCTACTGTTGTCAGATGAGTAATGTGAGTTAGGCACCTGTAGATTAGTTTTCTATTTACATTTAGACAAGTAATTATTAAACGCAATAAGAAATAAAAATTTTTTCCAATTTTCCGGAAATGCTGGAATTTGCGTTTTAAACATCTTACAGGATTTTTTTGAGTAGTTCATGGCGGCTTAGTTCAGAAACTTGACGAATCCGGCAAATATTAAACTAATTTTAAATGGAAAAATTAATCGATTTTTTTGCCATGTACCACGAATGTGCCATATGTGTTAAAGTATTTATAAATGTAGCTACCTATTCGTGCTTTACTACGGCAATTCCCATTTCCCTTAAAAGACATTTGCATACTTTTGTACTTTTTGGAGAATCATAACGATTGTGTGCATTTTATTACCCGGAAATGTGCCAGTGTATGGTATTTTTATTTGATGTGTGTATGTGTAAGTTTGTACTGAGCTTTATGTAGTTTGAAATCCGTATTTGAGCTTGCGTACACCCATCTACGAATTTCTAACAAATGTTGAAGGAAAATTGAAACATTTGCTTACTCAAATTGCTATACCTCTGGAACATTGAAATAACAGTGGTCTAATGAAGCATTCTATATGCTGACATGTGCCGGATGTTTTTAAGGAACTAAGAAAAAACGAACAGGAAAAGTGCAATGGAAATTCTACTTATGTGGTCAGAATGTCTCATAGCAAATTCATGTGCCGAAGTGGTGAGAAAGAAAAATAAATACATTTTTGTTTGGTCTAAGAGGAACCGAATAGTGATTTACAAGTTCAATGGATTGGAAGTACAATACAAATTTTGATATTCTTCAAATTTCAGGACAATTTTGAGTTATTGTGATACACATAGTGCAAATATATGTAAATATGCACAAGTTTAAACATGCAATAAGTTTAAAGCTTATGATTAGATTAAAGTGAATTATTTATACGGCTATTGAAGAGCAACTGAAATAAATATTTAATCTATCGAAAAAAAAATGTAGGGCTATATAAGTCAAATGCTAACTCCTTTAGTACTTAGCTGTAATAATCAAAGTGAATTTCGTCGGTTCACATTTCTTATGGACCCATACAAATGGTCCACTCTGAACTTACTTGTAGCGCTTTTAGAAACCACAGATTTCATTGAATTTTAATTATGTTTAATTTTATGAATTTTATGTTTAGGCCAACATGAATTTTATTGAAAACAGGGGATACCAGGGCATACGGACATATCAACCTATCACCAGGCAATCAATTTACCTTATGAGTAATTTAATGTCAATGTTTAACGTCCAAATCTTCTGAATTTTTGGATCCACAACTGTTGCTGTTGTTCTCGTCTTTCATCAGATATAACGGAGTATTATATAATAACTGGAGACCGACTGCTTGGACAAAAGCGTTTTTTTACTGGAGAAATCACCACCGTGGGTTGATGTGCCCGTGTCATGGATGATGTACGATTGCTGCTATGGATTTTGTACTCATTGGGTAAAGCCTATTGTTCCAGTACAAACGCTGTGTTTTACACGGGCAAGTTTTTTTTTCCTACTGCGCTCCTAGCGAATTTCATTCTTGTACGTAATATATCAACTTACTCCATTTTTATGGTCCACAGTTCCGGAAAAACCTTATATTTTTAGAGATGGGATGATTTTTTTGTGATTCAATTTTTCTTACTTGTCTGATTTTGCTTAATTTCGAAGTCTTGATCTTTTCATGCTTTGAACACATACACGTACCAATATCGATAAAGATTAATAAGAATTGAGTTTTAGATTAGTATTCCTTGTTGTCAGAAACGGCATTATAAAGTTAGTGTATCCCCATCCAATTTCATTAATTTTATTTTTGCAAAACCCTGTACAATATTTATTCGATATTATGTTTGACAATTTAATCGTAATTTTAGACATTTACAAACTTTGACCAAACATTTTTTAGACCAAACAATTTCGCGGTGTAAATTAAGGTGAAATTGTGACACTATCTACGTTCACCAATATTTCTTTGCTTTTCTCCTGTAAAAGCCGATGGGAGATCTAATACAATACCAGGTTGTAAAAAGCAAAAAATCAAATTTCGCCCAAGTCGATAAGCCGAAGTCTATCATAAAATTTGCACAAAATTGCTTTTCTAACATTCAAGCTTAGTTATCGTCTCTGGCTCAACTTACTTGTTAACTTTCTATTGTCGCTAAAACTTTTGTTTGGTTTCGCAAAAAATGTGTCAGTCACCAAAAACAATATTCAGAAAAAAATCAATTCTCTGAGTCACCGAAAAACACTGAATTTCACAAACATAATACACTGAAGAAAACACACTACAAAGCAAAAGACCAGCTTTGGAGAGGCAAATCAAAGCAGCCTTCAATCAATTAGAAGCCCACAAAACAACTTGTCGTAGAAGTATGGTTAACCTCGCACCGAAATCCTATAACAAAATAATAGAATTGTTCTACTTAATTCAAGTGCCAATCTTCGTCAATTTTCAATAGCGACCATTGATGGATAAATTATATTTTAATTAATTTTAAAAATAGAGGAAAAAACGCAATCTGCTAAGCAGCAGTAAAGTTGTTTTAACCATAAGATTTCGTGATCGTGACAATAGAAATTTCTAATGAAAGTTTTAAGAAAACCAACAAATCACATCAGGAACAAACACGATCGTTGCTTGGATCTTCTGAGAAATTTATAAATAAGTATTAAAAATTGGAATTACTTGAAGTTTAAGAACTGTATGGTTAAAACCTCTTATTAATCATCACAGCAAATATCAGAGATAGGTTACAGATTGTCACCATGTAAAATCTTCCCCAACTCTTATACTACTCATCAAACCCTTTCAATCTCAAGCCAAAAACAAAGAAGAGAAAAATAATTCTTGTATAACAAAAAAAAAAAAAAAAAAAAAAAAAGGGATAAAACCATGATCATATCATAGAAAAAAGAATTTGGAACAGAATGTAGAGAAATTTTAATACGTTTTAGTTACTCAAGATATATATGTAAACCCAAGTTCCAGCTGTGTGAAAGATGAGAAAAAAAACCGAGAGCAATGATTTCTAATAATTAGTAAGCACTTTTTATAACATACCTTTCGAATTTCTAACAAATAAACTGTAATATTCGTTCTTTTGATAGAATAATGTTTAAATATCTTAATTTGTTTCTTGTCCATTGGTATAGAAATGCACCCTCTAGTTCAGCCAGTTGTTCCAGTTGTACATAATGTTCAAGCACATAATAAGCCTAAAAATAAGCTCCTAAATTTGTATAGAAATTTTAGGATTTCTACTTGTAACCTTATAAGTAATGTTCCAAAAGAAATCCAATGATAAAATTTCAGAATAAACTTTACAATATAAATATGAATTCCTAAAGTAATGAAAGTATATAATGATGGAGATGAGGAGAACGGTTTAGTTACTTTCCTGATATTATTTGGGGCTTTGGAAGATGGAATAGATTGGGATTAGAGGTAGTGCTCTCATAAAAACATCCATGACTAGCTATCACCGATCACCTGGACCAGGCCTTAAGTATTAAGGTTCGAATTATATGTTACTAAATTTATAGGGTAATTTTCATTTTTTTAGTAGCCATGGTCTATATTAAACAAATTACTGTCAAATAAATGGGGGTCTTAAAATGTTGCTAGAATGGTAAACTTATATAAATGGAAAAAGGACACAAACCCCGACACCATCCTAATCCAAGTTGGTGTTTCCCAACAATTCGAATTACCTTAAATCAAGCGATAGTGATATTTTCCATTCAAAAACATTTGTCTACACGAATGCGTCAATTACAAACCAAGAACTGCAACAAAGTTATAAAACGGGCACATAATACTGTTTTTGTTGGTTAGCGAATTTTCGAAGACAGCTGCTCAATATTTTGTAAAGCGATGAAAAAGCTACAAAATCGTGGATATTGTAATGTAAAACTCCGAATGACACATGATGTACTAAAGTAAATTGAAAACACTAACTTCTGTTGAAAAACAGAAAGACACTTTTTCGGTGCTGTACTCACATACTTAATTTAAATTTTTGCTTTAATCGAAAAGCCAAATTCGCGGTGCCCTAAGTTGTCTTTCTGTCAAACAAATGTGTGCCTGCCCTCTTATATTTATATTCTTAATTAGAATACTTGTTTTCTTTTAAATATTTTAAAAATATTTGCTTCGTGAACAAAAGTCCAAAACAGGTCAGTCGCTTCTGAGAAAAGAAAAAAAAAAAAAAACAAACAAACACAAGTATGTAGACCTTATTACTGCTTGGAAAAAATTTCGTCAAAGTGAATTTCATTGAATTTGTTTTGTGACATAATTATGTGAGTAATGTCTTAAAGAATACAATGGAATATAATCTACTTAATATTATCCACAATGCGAATAAAAGGAAAAAACTCAAGTTAATAGAAATGCCGAAATGGACCGACAGGATGCTATGAACATTTGTGTTCATTTAAGAAATGAATGGTGTAGGTATTAATTATTCTGTTTGCTATTTACACCAACCACAAAATGTCACAGCATAAAACAGAGGCATCGGTTTGATGAATTCTTATGAGTACTCGGTGTTCAACGTGGCAGTTGTACGTGAACGATTGCGTACCACCTCATCGCTTGACTCCAACAACAATACGAGTTGACGTATACATCTAGAATTACAGAGAAATAGCATTTTGGACTTACAAACGACGATAAAATGAAACTTAAACCATTTTATTCTATGGCAATGCAAAAAATATGATACAATTGCATACGAGTGCATAATTTTACAGTCAGCTTTATATGCTTCAACTTTACACAAATCCTTTGAAAATTTAATAAAAGAAGAAGAATAAATTTCCAATTTTTAGTTGGTAAGCTGTATTAACCTAGAATGTTGCTTTATTGTTAAATTCTGGCGGCTAAACAGTGTATTGCAAATGTGAATAATTTTGTATTGTCTTGTATTGTAAATTCAAATACTTTTGCCGTATCTGACTAAAACCGTTAAATTATTTTAAATGTAGTTTTGCATTGGAAATATCACTGGCATGTACGTAAGTTATAATATTGTTAAATATTATTATAAGTACATATTTAAAATAAACAATATATTTGTAAATTAAATGTGGCAAGCGTAATTCATGAGGTGTCTTAATTTTGATACCGCAATATTTAAAAAATGATTGTTGCCATATGTTTGTGTTGAATAACATCAGAATTTTATAGATTTATTTTAGCGTGAGGATTGCATTCACAAGTTTGAAGCTTTTAAACATGCTGACAATTGAAAACATGTTAGTTAGTCTTATGGTATCGTGAATTTTTTGTTTCAGAATAATAATTTGACTTAATTATTATACTTTGGAATCTGCAGAATTGAGATTTCTAGTTTTGGATATCTCGGATAGCATGAAATGTGTATTTCGATGTATCAAAAATGTGTCTACAAAAGTTATCTTCACATGATTACGTCTATTAACAGAATTAGAACCAGTGCTGTTCCATTTTTAATTAACTAAAATAATTTAGCAATGTAATTTGTAATTTAGATGATAAAACTAACAAAATTTTGAAAATTTTGTAATTAGAGGAAGGAAAATATATAGATCAATACTTAACCGAATCAATGAAATAAGTTCAAACTTCCATTGTTTGCAGGTATTGACGCTAAAGATGGTATTTTGGGAATAACGAAATAGCTAACCGTCTATTCTGTCCCAAGTTTGGAAATTTTACAACACACATCTAAGAATTTTATTTGGTGATGGAAAAATCCATATCCAAAAAGTGTTGAGTCGATTTAGTTTTAAGTTACCCGTATTTCAAAAGCATTGTTCGCTGCATACAATAACACCTTTCCAAACTTGTACCTATTGATTGCTGTCATTGAAATCATTCTCAGCATTATGAAAAATATACTTGCACACATTTTAAAAAATAAATGCTCTGTTGCTGTTCTCTCTCTGCTAATCCCACTTCATGGAATTGCCTGCTGTGCTCTAATGGTTTTCTAGAAGACATTGCAAGTCTTTTGTTCACCTACCAAATAACTATTCATGAAAACTTTCAGGAATATGAAGATGCAAAACGCATACGATTTTGTGCTGGATTTGTTTACATCCTTAAATCATGAATACTTACTCCAGTTTCAAAGGTAATTAAGAACACTGGTCGCTTTTGATCAGTAACAAAATGTTGTACCTCATAAATTTTATTTTAGTTAATTTTTGTTGTTTGGTTTTCAGTATTAATAGTTTTCGAGTAAGTATTAAAATTTCCGTCATATTCAAGTTCACACTTTTTTAGAATCAAAATATCATTTTGAAAACAATTATATTGCCACAAAGACAGACAGTTTTCATCTTTATAACATCCGGTCTATTAAGCAGTGGCAAACTTTTGTTTGAATTTTGTTAATTAAAACGGGATTGTTGCTGCTGAGATGCAAACAAAAAAAAATTGTTATGAACTTTTTTAACAGCACAAAATTGCAGTAACCCAGACGACGAATTTGTATGCTACAGATTGTTCACTAACAGCTGTCTCGTTCCAATATTTACAGAATAAGTTCGTCGAAGTTCATTAACAGAATTTCCATAACGACTCAATGATGGACACTTTGAAGTTTATACTGTATAGAAACTGACGTTAGAACGCGAGAGCTTCAGCGAATTTAAAACACCTACTTATTCTTTAAAATGGAATCACCAACATTCTTAAGGTAAGTTGAGGGAAAATATTATATATTTTGCTAAATATAATACAAAAAAGCCTACGCTAATTAACTGTTTACTTATGCACAGAATACCAAAGTGAAGGAAAATATGTGCAGCCATAAGGAGCCCATTTTCTTTGATTAATTAAAAAACTGCAATCTAAACATTTCAGACGTAACAATTTAAACCAGGGGAAATCAAGTTTTCACCAGAACGAAGTTACGATATTTTTAATTTGCAAAACCGGTAAAAGAGTTTTATTTGTATTACATTAGTGTTAATATAAAATTCTTCTTCTAACCAATATGTTGAGTTTTTTTTTGTGAGATGTTATTTAAGTTATGTACAAAATAGTCGCAAAAAAGTGAACACTACGTTTTCAAAGTCCTGAATAGTTTTCATCTTTGAATCACTATGTATTCCAGAAGGCATTTGGATTCAATTCAAAGTCAATTTCCTAATTTTTTGTTAAATATACGTATGGGAAATCAACGTAGGGCCCATTCAGAAAGCACAATCTAACTTTGGTCTCATATTTGTGTTTTTTTCTCATCTCGTCTTGTGAATTTGTTTGATATGATGCGAATTTTTTAAACGCAAGCATCGACAAGTGTCGGAAATAATTGTAACAGTATTCGAAATCTCGTTGAAAAAATAGTTCAAAAGATTCAATAACTGAATTATTTAGAGAAGTTTCGGAATTCCTGAAGGCATACTCGTAGGTCATCAGAAAATGTTTCCACAAAAGTTCAACATTTAAAAAATCCAAGGGACTATAAAAAATCTGAATTTATACTAAATTCGAATTATGCAATAAAATAGGGATAAGAAAGATTTGGACGGGTTGTCAAAATAATTCATGAATACTATACATGGAATGTAAATACCTAATTGGTTTCATAACGACATATTTTTCCCCTCAATGCCATCATTTTCGCGGTAAAACTTCACATAAAAAATGGTCGCAAAATTTGAATCTTAGTGTTTCCACCAGACAGTATTTTTTCCCCGGGAGAAACATTTTTCTAAGTGGCAACGCCAACCATTTCGTTTGTCGGTTTCCAATACTGAAATCGGATAAACTTACATTTTTACATTATAATACGTTTAATAATACATTTATGAACTTGTGAAATCAAATGGTAATAGGGAAAGACACAATTCCACACTTTTGTAAATATATTACAGAGTATTTTATATTATAAAACATAAGCTGTTCGATTTCGATGTTGGAAACCAATACAAGAAAAGTTCGCAATGCCGCCTAATTTTTAAAGAGAAAACAATAACTCGTAAAATGTTCTAATCGTCAAAAGAACGTACTTCCTAGCGAAAAAGAATTAGTTTGAATGCATAAAACAAAACATTTACGAAAGCACCGTTACGTCTATGCTGGAGGAAAACATAATTTCCATCAGGCAACACTAAATAAGACATGATTTGCGTATTCTATCGAAGGGCAACGGTTAATTTTGAGATTGATGGAGATTCGACAAATCTTGAGTTGTATTTATTTTTGGAAAAAGTACTTTCATATGAGGTGCAGCTTCCTCCGATTTGGCGTAATTTAATATCACACCTTGCGTTTCCTGAACTATCTTGGCGACCACCCTTTATTAAGTAAAACAGTTTTATAGGTAGATGGCGGACTGCAAATGCTTAATTTTTAAAATTATTCGAAGAGTTAGAGGCTACACTAATACTGATATTGCAAAATTTGTAGGAATTGTGGCCGGCTAAATGGTGCTATATAAACATAGAAAAAAAACGGTGAATATTTTACTACACTTGATAAAACTAACTGGAAAAATGTGGGTAAAAAATAAGTGATAAGAACACAAAAATTTATAGGAAATTTGATAATATTTAAACCGCAAACAAATTATTTGAATACAGTCGTTAATAAGAGATGTAAATTATATTGTGATAACAGCCACTGTTTATCTGACCTTTGACTATTTCTTATCAAATGTCTGCTTTTGAAATTAAAGTTAGCTTTGAATATTAATGCGGACTCAGTTTTCCGGAAATTTGAGTAATGAGGAATTGAGAAATTAAGAAATAAAATTGTTCAAAAATTTAAAAAACTTTTTGTAAATTAGGACCATCTAAATGATACATTCTTTCCGGGTGAAGGGAACACAATAGAAAAAATTTACATGACAAAAATAATGAAAACGAATTGTCCATGAACAGTTTTTGTAATAATTTTTATTTCAAAATAGATCTATTAAAAATTGCAGGTATTTCATATTTTTTATGTTATTGTGATTTAACCAACAGTAGGGCAGCGCAGGTAAAGAAATAAAGCCAATTATCGGCAACTAAATTGCGAGTGCTCATGGAGCTATTAAAATACCCAGGCACTCAACTTCTTTGAAAGAATATGAGTGTATTGTATTCTCTGTCTAAAAATTGATACGAGGCATATTGTGCTCCTATAAATGTTTTACGTGAACAAATAAAGCCATTTCTATCCGCTTTTAATTGGTGTAATTTTAGACTTAGCAAGTCCATAAGCATGCCAGATTTCCGTAGAATGCAAAGTTTCCTTTGTCAGTATAATACGAACAAAATTACCATAAGCTGTAATTGATACCTCGTAACAAAACTGACAGACCTGAAGCTTTCACTGAAGATAAACCGAGGACTTACCCAGACATTTTATACTGGAAGGAATTAGTCACCTCTTCTACGAATTTAAGAAGACTTCAATTAACACAGCTCCAGTAAATCCGAAGGACATCGTCTTTAACATACGCTATATACTAAATTGAAAATTAAAATTTCTTTGTCCTGTTTCCAAGTATAGAAAATGAATCGATCAAAGTTGAATTCGACTTGCACTGGTATGGCCTCTTCCATCATATACTGTAGCAACAATAACCGCGTATGGCTTTTAATTAATGCATTGTACGATCGTTGGCCAAATATGCGCGTATTGAATGATTTTGCCCATGTTGTGCCATTTACGGTCCGTAGCATAGAGGAAATCATACCGACTTATCGCAGACTATATAGGCGTGTCAGAGTTTTTTTCATTTCATAATTTTGTTTTGCTAATTGTCATGTTTGTTAAGAACAGCAGCTATTTTTTATCATTTTTCATTAATTACACCCACAATTATTGAAGTTCCTTACAAAATATGTGCATTTGAGCAGTTCCAATACCAACACCGAATATTGCTTTTAATTGGGTTATAAATCCAATAGACCGATGTAGTGTACTTTTGTGTCTGAACTGTCAGTGACCATGATCCTATGTTGGTCCTTAGCGATGCGACTTCTATCATATTCTCAATCGATACGTGAACATGTGGACGTGTCAGTTCTTATGATAGTGGTACAATTTCAAAACCCAAAAAAACAAAAAATCCAGTTCTATACATATTTCGCATTGCTATGTTAAGATCTTTTAATGCATAGAACTAGTTTTGCAAAATGTACAAATTTATGGGGGTCGACAGAATACCCTCCATTCTTATTGTGCAAATGGCTCAAGTGGCACGAATTCGGGCGAGGTGGAGAAATTGGGGAAGGAAACAAAGAAATGTATAAAAGTGAACTAAGCTTGAGTGAAAGCGCAATCAAATTTAGTTAAATTGATCTTCATATGGCGCCAAGCACCTCCTTGCTCAAAATAAGTTTGGTTTTTATTTATTATTATTATTTTACTTATTATTATAAGTACGTAATATTTTCACATGTACTCAAGTTAAGCACAACTAAGTCAATTTAAGTTTAACTTAAAAATTATTAGCATTGAGTAGAGTTGGTATACTTATTTTGAGTATGTTTTCAACCTATATTTAATAAGATTTTTTTCGAGTGTAATAAGCAGATATAAAGAAAACAGCAAGGGAAAAACGGTCTCTTGGCAAAATATTTAGTGGATACGTTTCTTAAAAAAAGACACAAATAGAATATTCTATAAACATGCCTGGATGAAAACGTTAAATTTAAAAAGAATGGCACGTTTAAGAAAATACTAGAGGACAGCAAACCACTTTGTTTCTTCCAAAAAGCTTTGTTGGTAATCTCTAATTCGGTAATTAGGCCATTGGGCTTTTCTAAAATGTGATCTAATTAAACACATTTGTAATTACTTTAAATTTGAAAGTGGTCTATGTGAATTCATACCTTGAAAATCGGGCTACTAAAACAACTACAAATACGCAGACTTTTTTTCAAAAAAGCTCAATTCCCTGACAGCAAATTCTATTGAAAACATTTTCTTGTTTGATGTAGAATTCATTAAATTAAATTAAATTCATAAAAATTAAAACTTTTAAACATCGCAAGACGGATTAAATGGTGCCTGGATCGCTATCACAATTACTGACACATATGTATGTTTGTGGTAACAAAGAGTAACGAGTTAAGTGGATTAGAACAGAGCCGAACTTATCCGCTGTTATCATTACACTTATCTTACATCCAATTCTCACTAAAAAATTCAATATACTCGTAGTTCACAAGTTATAGCAAATTTTTTATTGAAAAATTACTGAGTATTTCAAAATATTGATATATAATAATATGTTTTTTGTTTTATTGTTTATATCATTAAGACAAATATTGTCATCTAAGCATGATACTACAATTTCTGTATACTTCGAAAGGTTTGGCAAATATCAATAATAGCAATTTTTTTGATTAATATCTCGTGCATTGAGCGGTGTTTATCGCTTAATACCTTAAAGCGCTAAACACCGAGTTAAACTGTTTTTCCTTGAAAGACCAGAAATATATAAACGCCACCTTTCACCATGGCGATAGGTAAAAAAATATATTTGTAATTTGAGAATTTTTATTGACCGGTTTGCAAATTTATCCACTTCCTTCTATAGTACATGCAACTAAATTAATTTTTGTGAGTGATATATTTCATGTGGTTGAAATACAACTAACATTTTGATACACTTCTTGGCTCGTAAAGCAGATTTTGCGGTCAGTTGTGGTTTAAAAAGTAAGAAAAGTTTTCTACAGTTTGAAAATTTGGTTTGAATAACTTATGGAAAAAAATGTTAATTTAAATATCCGTTACCTAGTAGCAATGGTGGGTGTAACTTTTGACTGCAACTAAATAGTTCGTTCATTGTTGCGTATCATTGTTGGTGATTCCAAAGAGACACATTCCCGCATGTGGAAAAAACTCTTGTGCACTGGGGGGGAACATGATTGGCTGAGTATATGAAATTTTTTATTGTTAACTTGTTGTTCTACGTCTTGTGTGAGCCTCTTTTATGGAATTGGGATCTTTCTCATTTGTCAATACAAAAATAGCCTTAAAAAAGTAACTTATTATTGAACATTTTAGCAGTAATTGAAGGTTTTAGAACTTTTTTGAACTTATTTGAACTTTTCCAATACAGTGTAATAATTAATACTTGTAATAAAATTATATTGAACAATAAAACCTGATTGATTGTGTCGGTGCACTTTAATGTTGTTGGGGTGTTTGTATTAATGTGTATGTATGTGTGGTAAGTTTCGTATCAGGAAGGCTTTCCCAAAACATGTTTCTAATATAAATGTACCCGAACATAAAAAACTGCTAAGCACTGCTACAATTAGTCATCATAGAACACTGAGAAATTTGCAACTTTTCTGCGGGCATATTGGAATCTTGAGTGAGTCTAAAAATAGAGTACGTACAGGTTCACTGAACGTGCGAAGCTCTCCCATGTCTTATTCATGGGATGCAAGGGAGTTTGTTAGTTTTCTTATTTTGAAATCTATGTGAGTCTTTGATTAGTAAGGAAAGTAAAAAAATCACAACATATATTTTCCAAGAAAAGTGTTACACTTTTGTGTGAGTTTCAATCAATTTTCGGATCAGATTTCTAACACAAAACGGCTGTTCAAGTAAGCAATGTAGAGAAATATTTGCAAGAATCAAATGCACATTGCGAGTAAATGTGTGAAATTAAAACCAATGTTGGGGTTTCATATCACACACAGCAACCCACATTACGGTTTTGCGACATCAAATCCTGGACAGCACCAATTATTTTTTGACACAACCAAGAACAGGAAATAACTGTTACTGATGAAATTTTGAACCAAATATAAATGTGAGAGGAAAGTGTTAGAAATACTTTAAGTACCAAAACGTTCGTTGTCAGTATACATATATGTATCTATTTTAATAAGCATTTATTTTTTGATTTTTATGATAGAAGTTAAACAAACAAATTCCCTTAAATGCTTTTTGAAATAAAGATTATTGAGTGAGTTTTATTTTAAACATTTTGGGCAATCAATAAAAGTTCACACACATTTTGATAAATTCACTACAAATGGTCCACTATAAAAACCACCCGAGATAGGCAAGGAACAAGTCTACAAAATTTCATTATATTTGATAAACGGAAAAGAAGACTAAAAAATACGTAAATATACAGACATTAATTGTCTGCGTTTAATGTAAAGGATTACATAAAACCCGGATTCCGATTTATATATATTATTATATATTATTATATATATTATTCTTACAAATAATATGCAGTAATCTGTGTGATTAAAATGCTCTTGGCATGCTTGGTTGGCAGGCGGAAATACTATCAACAACTATTGTCATTTCGTATTGGTGGAGAAAGATATACTCATCTGATTGTTCATCGTTCAAGATCACCTAAATTATTTAAACATACACTCAAAAAGAAACAAGTGGTTTCACTTCGATTTTCCTGAGGAATGTGAAAGCATATATCAATAAGATGTGGCATAAGAGATGTGTTCAAAAAATAAGATGAATTTTCAAACTTCGCGGGCTACGTACACTCGACTTTTGATTATTATTTTTTTTATGTTGGTACACTCGTCTCGAAGATATGTTGACGGCCAAGAGATGCAATGAGTCAAGAGATATGCCGACATCCTCAGCAACTTCTTTAATTGTGATTCGACGATTCTCCATAACAATTTTCTTCACTTTCTCAACATTTTCATCGGTTGTTGATGTGCTGGGGTGCACAGAGCGAGCGTAGTCATTTACATTTTCTCTTCTGTGAAAAACTTGTACCACTTACTCTCACCGTATGTCACTGTTAACGGTTCAAGTGTTTTTGAGTACTGAATCCCATTTTTTACACAAAATTTGATGCAACTTTTTTGATCCATTTTTTTTTTCGACTGCAGAAAACCGAACAGGCAAAACACTTGCCTTATTTATGCCTCTCACAAACAAGCTAAACATACTATATGGATAAAACCGTCAACATATCTTCGAGACGAGTGTACCAACATAAAAAATAATAATCGAAAGTCGAACGTACGTAGCCCGTGAAATTTGAAAATTCATCTTTTTTTTTTTTTGAACACATCTCGTACGTTTTGAAAATTTTTAAAATTTTATAAAAGTTAGTTTAAAATATTTATATTTATATATTTGGAAACAATACAGCAAAAATTTGGTGAAAAAATATAACAATCTATCAAATGATACCTATCTTGATTGCATTTTGTAGTACGAGTACGATTCTGCGAAATCTTGGTATAAATATATTTTAGCCGTACTAACTTCGTTCCCCAGTAAAAGTTGCTAACTTGTTTCGTTTCTTTACTCTCCATGCAGATCTTATGCAGTAAAAGTAGCCATAATATTATTGATCTTTTTGGTATGCTTGCGTCGCTACGTAACCATACATGGGTTACATCTTTATCAGAAACCATGTTTCATCCTATTCTGTGTGTAGACAAGTTTTTCAAATGTAAATAGACTTAGCAAAAATATTGGAAACTTAGCAGCTTATTCATTATTGTATACGTTGAGATCCATCGTGTTGGTATGTCTACTTCTAATTGGGCTACAGGAAATTAAACATTTATTAATATTTTTTATGACATACTTTTTTGGAGGTTTTGGTATCTCATGAGCTCTGTAGAGAAACCACTTTGCATTTAGCTATTTTGGAAAGTCTTTCCTAAGAAGTTGTAATGTTTGGAATTACGAGTATATTTCAGAGAAGTATTACACATCTTAATGTCATTTACTATGTCGTCAGTGATAGTGGGCGACTGGTATTCATTTAAATTTTTAACAATGTTACAACTGTTGTCTGGAGTTTAGCTATATTTCATAACACAATTGAACTGTGTTATTTTAAATTGCCGAAAACAGTCTAGAAAGGAAACGTTTCATCTCTCTAAAAAACTGAATATAAAATAACAATTGATTTTGCTCTTTAACTTACCAAGGCAATTGTGTGGTTCAATGAACTAATCTAATCGAAATAAAATGAACTATCTTCATTTTTGCTAGCAATCAGTTCTAAACGTCAAATGTATTCATTCTGATGTTGAAAATGGAATTGGATCCCTACATCACCATTTTTTGGTTTTCAGTTTTGAAAATAATTTAGAATATGAACGCATACCAATTCTTAACTAATATATTATTGTTTATTAAGGCTCTATATGTTTGACACTTAACATCTTAGTGTACCTACGCAAAGATAGAGAATACTTGTAGTAATTTTAGTATACAAAGTATTAAGCACAAATATGCCACGCATTTTAAAGTACATGGTACTGGCCCACAACACAGTTATGTGGTGGTACTTGCTTTCATTTCAAAATACTGCTGGTTTAAAAAACTTTATTTTTGGCATGTAGTTTACCACCTAAGACCTGCTTCTTATACTGTCATTATTTCATTATATACCTCAATAGTAGTAATTACAAAATGATGATCGGCAAAGAACACTAAGCAATCACTAATTGGATAATGTCTGCACCCCACTGCCATTATCGATAATGAAGACATAACGCAAACATTTCCTGCTTTGAAGACAACATTCAACGAGACAAACATAGATGCTAATGAGTTGTTACAGTTGTGGTTTTAGACGGAAATTAAGTTAGTGTTAATGAATAGCAAATTAATTTTTTTTCTTTGGAAAATTACAGCACAATTATTGGTTTAATGGTTCCATTTGTTAGGAGCTGAATCAGAAATCAAGGTTTGTTTGCTTGGCTTTTATATAAAGTAACGAAATTCTTTGGGTCCCGTCAGAATTGCTCTAAATTGATGGAATAAATTCTATTTAAACTATAATACGAGTTAAGAGAACACAATGGTGTACATCGCAGTAAAGGCAATATGTAATAATGGTTGCGTTTTTCTGGCATTCTGTATAGGATACCCGTGTAGGATATCAAGAAAAAAAAAAAAAAAACGCACTGTTACTATTTATCAAATGTTTATTCATTTGGCTTTGTTCTTATTCGTAATCAATTTATTATCCATTTATAAAATAAACGCAACTTATTGTTCGCGCAATTAATAAATTAAAATTAAAATTAAATTGGAACGCATTTTGTTTGTGCTGATGAATAGAAAATGTAAGTATTGTTATTATTCTGCAAATCTGAGTTCTAATGTTTTTCTTAATAGCGAGAAGCGGGCAATGACGCCCATGAAGTGGAGGATTTACAGGCAGTTATTACATAGTGGCTACGTCCTCTTCATCATCGAGCGCGTCCGATAGTGATGGCAGATGGCAGTGAAGACGACACTGCTGCAGCTGGCCTACTGTCTCTTAGGTAGTGATCTTTTACAAACGGCAATAACGTCAATGACACTCAAAACCAATATCAAATTGTATTTACGTTATTTGACATTCTCCTTCTTCTTTAACTTCTTTGTTTACTTTCACTTAGGAGAACTTGGTTGCATTGTTATTTTCCATACTTTTCTACTACTTATTTATACAACTTATTCCCGTTTAGCTTAGCGTCCCGTTGGCTTATACCGGATAGCATTTGTATAGCAAAACGGGTATAAGATACTAAAAAAGCGCAACCAATAATAATAAATGACTGATTTACGAGCAGTAGAAAAGAGATTGACGAACAAGTGCACAGGCGCTTAGTTGCATAGATTCAACACAATGTCCTATTTCATTGCTACACAATTGGCATGGCGAAAAGGCATCTTCTCATGCATAACATACCTAAATAGCTCATTTTTCCAATAAAACAAGCTTGCTCGTTATCACTAAATGAAGTGATACAATTTTGGAAAAATTCTTATTTTCCTAGACGATAATTCAGTCCTTGTACATGCAAGTTTTTTCTAGCTGGATTTATTTTTTTGAATAAAATGTAAGCCGAGATGCAGTCGATCTGGCAGCTAAGTACATTAGATTGAGGTTTTAAGTGCAATTGGCAAACATGTGGTGAAATTCGTAAGAGAGCTTTGCAGTGTTGAAGTGTTTAGTTCTACAATATTTGGAAAATTAAACTAATAATCTTTCTGATATTTGAATAGATCACTTATGGAAATACATAGTGAGGATTATTTTCACATAATTTATTCGAAACGATTGGTTGATGTCTGTAAATTAAATATTAAAAACAATAAATAAATTTCAAAACAGCTGTAGAATGTAGAACTCACAATTTTTGGGTACATCTTAAATTTATTGATGCTATACTAGGAACTCTGTTGATTATTGATATTTTTCGATTGGTTCCATTCAGCGCAATGCTTGTACTCGTAATTTCGCGTGGAATTTGGGACGCAAAATGCGTAAGATACTCAAATTGTGAAAGATTTAAGTGCACATCAAATTTCCAAATTTACTACTAACAACTGACAATCAAGACTCTCTTAACTCACTTTTCATTTTGGAGCATATTTTTAGGAAAACAAGCCGCTATTTTCCCTTAAAAGAACTTGTATGTGTATTTTTGGTCTACAAATATCGATTTTATACATCAATTTTATAGTTATCTTATAATATACATTTCAATTTAATATCTGAATCAAAAGTCATCAGAACTGGAAGTGAACGGGTCGAGAATTTTGATTGTATCCAAGTACATCTTTGATGCGATAGTTCGTTTTTTTTATTCCAGCTCCAATGTAATATTACTGATGCTATCTGAAAACGGGAATCTTTCAATTCATTACAATAAAATTGCAATTGCCCAGGCAGATAAAACATTATTGGACGTTTTTGGCAAAGTTAACCAAATGTTGTTAGAGTGACTTCAGGTATGTTAACGTCAGCAACTACATTTGTTTGACTATTACATGGCATAATTATGAGGCAATTTATTAAAAGAATACATCTGCAAACAATTAACTTAATACATTTATATATTTGAAGTGACATCTGCGTTTTTTCCAAATATTGCCTAGAAATTCATATTTCCGCATTACAGATTTTGGTTATTAAAATCAAAGAATAATCAAGAAATATGGCAGACAGCACTTGGAATCAAATAGCACCAAATTGTTTTTCCTAACACGAAAAGAATACAAAACTAATAATGTACTTTTAATGACTGTTCCTTTGCACATCAAAGTTAATAGTCGTTGGCAGCTGTTGGACTCATATTATAATTCGCATCTGACTCCTATTTGTTCTGAGAGGTAATATCCAGCACATTTCAAGGTGTTTTTTTAGAGATGGGGAAAGTTCATGGAACGTTAGTTTTATTGTATTTGCAAGTATTTATCGACTCAGGAGGATTGAATTTATTTTGTGGCAACAGCTTTGACAGGCAGCAAAATTACCAAAGTAAGACATTGTTTGCAGACTCCGTCTCTTTCGCACGATATCTTATATTAGTTGTTAGTATTACGCTGTAGCAATAGATTTTTATGAAAAATATGGAATAATTTTCCATAAAAAAGAACCAAAACTATAAACGTGTAAATGTGCATAAAGCGAAACGATTTCACCATATAAATAAAAATGTATGTTTGCAAATGAGATTTCTATGGTAGAAACGCTACTGCAAATGTTAATAAATTATTATTAATAGAAATCTAATTTTCTTTGAACAAGTAATAATCAGAATGTTAACTGAACCAGCAATTATGCGTTTGCTTTTCCTATATGAGGAGAGAAAAGTAATTTGCTATTCAATTACTTTTAAATACATAGCATTTAACCAATATCGTACTTGTATATTGCGAAAGGTTTTGATTCTTAAAGTCATAATTGAATACTACGCAAAATATTACAATTTGGTTAGTGGAAAATTATTGGAAATTTTCACAAACTTTTTAATTAACACTAAGCTTAAAATATGCCCTTTGTACTACACTGTTACAAATGAAACACTTTATTGCATTCCTCAAGGAGCTCATTATTTTCGTAATCTTCATTATTTATTGTTTACACTTTTGCAAACCATTACTATTTGCTGAAAATTTGTCGCCTCTTTGCACATTTTTGGAGTAAACTTAATTCAGTTTCGTCCACTGAGTTTTAGTTGCATGAAATAAATTGTACAATAATAAAAATTTGCATTTGAATGCCCAGTAACATTGTGTCATTGCTTAAAGGTAGTGGTATTACATTCAATTATAAATTCAAGGTTAACTCTTGAAATTTTTGAATTTATAAGTTTTCTTCGTAAGAAGTAATTTGTTCTTTTAATTTGAGTTTTTTTCTCGGAATTTTTGTTGGGGGTAACCGAGAACATTTAAAAAACTTACTGGACTTTAACGAGCTTTGGCACAAAATTAACATGTAATCTCTTAGATATGCGATTTTCAACAGATCATAGACTTTGTTTTAATAACTGATAAACGACATTAGATGTGAGGAAAATTTGGATTTGGTTACACTAGATTCTTAACCGAGAGTTGTTTGTCTTGAATATTTATTTTAGGAAAATTTTTATCGACCAACATTCGGAAATAGTGATTCAATTAGAATTTTAAATTCTTAAAATTCTGGAACATGTTTCATTCATTCTTATTCCTTTACCCCCAAAGCACCAAGTATCCAAATGCATTTCAGGACTTTTTAAATCAATTACGCGATGTACTCCTCTCCTCCGATGGAACTTTGTAAAACTTAGCACAACCTAATATTATTCCAGTGCGCAGCCAAGGACTATAAATGGGCTATATCTGCCCATCCATTCCGGAAGCTCTCATACAAGTTGACCCATTTTTTCCAAATTCAATTTCCTCTCCGTAACGACTCATACGTAACGAAGCAGCCCAACTTTTGTCCATCGTAGTTTCATTCCAAAAAAGTTAAATGTTAATTAACAGTAAGAAAATATAACAGGTTAGACCATGAACGGCAATAGAAAATTGAAAAAACTATGGCTATGTTTCTAAAATGGTGAAATGCTTAAACTTCCAAAATAAAAAAGTTATTACAAGATTGCATTGAATAAAAAATACTACTCTAAAATTACCCTAAAAATTTAAAGGGCAAAATTGAAACTCTCCCGAGCTTGAAGCGATTTTGTTAATAATGGCAATGTCTGGTAAGATTGACCCGTGAGGTAATTCCAATGCTTTGGGATGTTGTAATCACATTCAAAAAAATTATCCATTTTCCATTTATGCCCAAGTCGGTGCAGTGATATCCGTAATCACTAACACCGCCGACCAGCCCCTAGAGCAGCATTGAGAGAATGGTTATGTGAACCTGTTCCCTGTTCTCCTGTTTTTGCACGGCGGAGAGTGGCTTTTGCATTCTTGTAATGCTGCTGCGCTACCAGAATTCTTACAAATAGAACTCTTAGACAAAAAATGACTTTACGCAAATTACATTCTGCAGTAGACAATATTCATTATGGCAATTGCAAAGACTGCAAACACCTTCCATATTTTTAAACTTTTCCAAGCAACTTAATTTGAGGTGCATGAAAAACACTGCAGTCCTGATCAGAAAATTTATTAGAATTTATAATACCACGCAATTTTACATTTATTCATGTTCTTGAATGAAAACATTGTGAACAATCTTTCCAAAGTCTACCTACGTTAAATGCAAAAAAACTATGCCTTTGTAAAATTGTCACAGTGATTTTAAGCAAGTTATATTCTGTCGAAGAAACCAAACTTAACACCAGCCATAGAGACTAAAATATTTGGGTATATCATATTTATCATTTGGTTTATGTATTTAACAATGATAATATGATAATTAAAAATGAAAGTGATTGGTCTAAACAAATTTTGTCGATTTATCGATCGACTCACAATCAATCGTGTAGTCATAAAATTGTAAACAAGATTTAATTTAATTGAAATTGAAAATATACTTTTATTGTTCCATGAAAACGAGAGGCATCGGTTCATGTTTTGATATAGCCATTATACTTAGCCTTCTAAGCTAAGTATAATTAATGGCTTTTAGAAGTCAGAGCATTAAAATTCAATTATATAATGCTGGTCCATGCTGGTCCATGATTTGATATAATACCAAAAGAAATGGACAATCGAAATGGAATACTTACTATCCAAACCTGACCTGATCGGTTCCAGCAAGCATAGTTTTCATTTTGATCTAACTACGTTTAGTATATGCAATAAGTACATGTTTTGAAAGAGCTTCAATAGGTATATTAATGGGTCTGAAAAGTTTGGCTTCACAGGATATGAATTCTACAGGAAATCGATCCATACCTTAACTTACTATATTTTAATCATCGCTCTCTGCATCTTTCCACCTTTGTAAGTCTTCACATGTTGTTGCTGATAGCAATAGATAAGGAAAGATACACGAAAGTAGATTTTGGTTATATATTGAAGCACACTCCAGCTCTTAACATGGTTTCCCTCCAAGGATTGCGTGGAAAAGGCTCTTTTTGATTTTTTCATTAACCGATTAAACAAAAAAGTTGCTAAGTAATTTTATTACATACATTTTCTTCATGGAGTTTATCCAGCGTCATTTTTACTCTCCGACGAATAGTGCATTTACTCTTCTTTGTTTATTGCTTTTGTTCTTATCTGCTTCCTTAAACAGCCCTTTCTGCACCTGGCATATGTGGATAAGATAATCGATTTGAACTATAAAGAGACGACAGTAAGCGGTATGCATAAAATACGAGTACACTTGACCCAACTGCCGGTAGGCTGAAGCACAACAGCTATAACTAAAGACATCTGGAGGAAATAGAGCGGAGAGGCAGCAGGTTTTATTCTTTCCTGATTCATGATAACAAAAATTACACAACTGCGATATGCAACTGTAAACGCAGTGAGTAATCACGTCACTTTCAAAATCACATTTCAAAACCGTCAACAAGATATCCCACTTCAAAATATTACAGAATGGACATTCCGGTTGCTGATGTGTTTCAATATTCATAAGAGTTAATCCATTCATATCTCAACTATGAAATTTCTTCAGATTAGACACACTTTTGAGGAATTATTAGTTAATTTCGGTTACCCCTAAACTGCTCACAGCAATGATTGTACTCATGCGATTAAACAGCTTTGCTGAAAATTGAGTTATATTAATTATGATACACAGTAGCATTGGTAGCATAATGCAAATCAGAACATCGCGTTTAATGCAGTTCCATTTCATATCGGATAATTACGAAATATAATAACGCTTTTTAAATGTGCCTTCTAATAAGATGAATGAAAACGACTGTGAATTCAACTATGAAATATCGGAAGTTTGTAGCCATGTCAGTTGTAGCACAATATTGCCCCTTTATAAATTACAAGAATTTCGAATATACAAAATGCTTTAATTTACGATATATATGTATATAACACAATGGTATAAACCTGAAGTTTCGAAGTGTTACTTTCACTATATTTTATCTATTTGCTTTTGAGCTCACTGATAAACATCTTATAAGAAAGTACACTTATAATTAATGATTTTTAAAACAAATTTAAGTTAAAGCTGTATATGATGACGATTAATAGACATTGGATAAAATTGAACCCGCGGCTCTGTTGGTGTGGTTGGTTTGTTCAAGGCCATTTATCCCGTAGTGGTTGCGTTACGAATAAACAGAGTGAGTTCTGTCGGGGGAAAACCTGAACACACGTACACAAAACTCGTCCCAAGGAAATTGAAAGTAATTGAAAGTTTTCGAAAGCAAAGTACTCAAACAGAGGAGAAAACGAAGCCACCAAATGAGTTTCGTCATGCATCATGCGTAAATTTATGCTAACAACCATTTATTGAAACATTTTTTGCAGAGAAGGAATTAATCTCTACATCAAGAAACCCTGACTGGAAAGCTTTTGTAATCAACCTCATGTTGTCAGGGAACATAACTTTTACGCACTTGTCTAATCATTTCTAAAGTAAGGAAAATTTTTTATAACAGACATGCAACAATTCAATCACAACAAAAATGCTCATAAAAAGCAAGACAAACGTATTCAAATTGCGGAAAAAACTTGAACGAAAATAAACAAGGCAAGGAAATTCTGATAGAGTACTGTTGAGAATTGAATTGCTTATAGTAAAAATCTGTTTATTACGATGAACATTACAAATGTTACTAATGTGGAGGAATATTGCATTTTTTGGAGACATGCTTTTGCTTTTGGAAAAAAATTGAAAGCTGTTGGTTTATTATTTACTTTATTGGCATGAAAAAGTTGGAGAAAGGTTATAAAAATGATTTAGCGAAAAAGTTATCATACATTTTTTCAGCTATTACCTATTCTTCGAAAGTGTTACACCTATCATCTTTTGAGAGGCAGTCACTTCGATACACATATCTGACGACCACTTCGAGTAGTCGAGCAATCGATGTCTAGTAAATAATTCTTACACCGTGATGTTCGGAATAGTTGTTAAACTCTAGACTCCGTTGAGTGAATATAAAAATTGAATGTGTGTAAGCTTGCTGGATGTTAAAAGCTCTCTCATATCTCATACATGTGATGCAAGTTAATTTGTTTAAGTATGAGTTTCAAACCGTCTGTCTGTCCGCACTGCTATTGGAGTGATGGATATGTTCTGCAAAGTATTTAAAAGTAAAGCAAAAATATTTTTTTTTTCGATAACTTTTACTGATGTCCCTTGTCTTTCACACAGACAAAGTGTTTTTGAAATATTTAAATTTTCCATTTAAGCAAGTTGCTTGTCTTGGATGATTGAAAAGTTGCCAATAACCTCATATTAACCACTAATCTCATATTCTCTTTAAATTTTCACAAAGTTTCTTTTAATTTTGCGATTCTTTCTAAATATTTTATACAGGTCATCATTTTATACAGGTAAGAAGTCGAAAGCTATCTAGCAAAAAAAAATTTGATCTCCCATTTTAATATTACTAAAGAAAAAATGATTGATTTCCTGGCCTGTCATAGTTGACGCTTAAACGCTCTGGTGTCATTCAAATGAAACAAAATGTCTCAGCAGCTGTTTTTTTAAATATGTCAAACCTGCTAGACAGGCACAAGACAGAGTTCACTGACATGTTAATTATTTGAGCATTTGGCGAAGAAAATATGTGCCTTTCTTGCGCATTTGAAGGTAAGCTGTGTAATTGAATCGTTATTAAATACGGGATCGTATTAATATGTAGCCTCATTTAAAATAAAAACAATAAAACAAAAATCGAATGGCGTTAATTTGAAAACATTCTTTTTCGGTAGAACAAGCAAATTTTGTACAGAGTGCTTATTAGTACGCAGTGTGTTTTGAAATATCTAAGAGGACGCAATAACAGATGATTAAGTTTTAATAATTCATTGTATTTGATAGGCAAATTTCAAGAATTAATTTCAATTTCTATTCATTTAAATTATTAATTCGACGTCTTGTTTTGCAGAATTATAAATAGGTTAACATGCCCAAAATGTAGGCGACTAAATTTGTATATTAAGAGGCAGTATAAGCAATTTTCAAGTACACGATGGTGGTTTCAAAACAATCTGTCACGTAATGGCAATGCGTTCTTCACTTCATTGCATCTGACTCAAAACCACACCGAATATAAAAATCGTAATCAGGATACGCTGAAATGCAGTTAAAACTTCAGAAAAATTCAGTTAAATCTCAAACATAGGTTATATAGATGAGCAACGAATGCGGTCCTAAATAGGGCGATTGTTCACAATGCGATCTCTTCAATACACTTTTGGAGATGATAATAATGGATACTGTCCACCAAATATTTTATAAATGTTATTTTCATATTTTGGTGGCATTAACGCTATTGGTCTACGAGGTGTGATCAAAAAATAACATTTATTTTCAATTTTTTCAAAAGGTATTTATTTATTCACCAATAACTATTTTATTTCCTTTAAAGTAGTCCCCCTCAGATATAATACACTAGTGCTAGCGTTTCTTCTAATCCACGAAACACTTCTAAAACGCGCTTTTTCGTATCGCCAACAGCTCTTGTTTCGATTGTTCTTTTATCTCCTCAATCATAGCAAAACGCTTTTCTTTCATCGGTGTCTTCAGTTTTGGAAAGAGGGAAAAGTCAGCGGGGACCAAGTCCGGTAAATACGGTGGTTGAGGCGTGATAGTGGGTGTTTTTGTTTGGCCAAAAGCTCACTCACAAGCTTCGATGTGTGAGCTAATGCGTTATCATGGTGCAAAATCCATGATTGGTTTTTCCACAATTCTGTGCGTTTCTGACGAAATGCTTCGCGCAAACGGCGCATAACTTCAAGGTAGGATTCCTTATTGACCGTACGACCTTGTGGCAAGAATTCATGATGCACCACGCCATTACAATCGAAGAGAACAGTGAGAAAAACTTTCACATTTGACCGAACTTAACGTGCTTTTTTTGGTCTTAGCTCTTCTGGACGCTGTCATTGGGATGATTGGGTTTTGGTTTCAATATCATAGCCATACTCGTACACCCATGATTCGTCACTAGTTATGACCTTTTGGGGGAAATCTGGATCGTCGTTGACAATGTTCAAAAGCTCCTGAGCGATGTCCATGCGACGTTGTTTTTGCTCAAAATTTAGCAATTTTTGAACAATCATCGTTGTCGCACGTTTCATGCCTAAAACATCCGTAAAAATTGCTTGGCATGTGCCGAACGATATGCCAACATAATCAGCAATAGTGATTCGACGATTATCCAAAATCATTTTCTTCACTGCTTCAATGTTTTCATCGGTTGTTGACGTGCTCGAGAGACCAGGACGAGCATCGTCATTGACATCTTCTCGGCCTTTCTTAAACCGGTTATACCACAATTGAACTTGTGTTCTGCTCACATTAGACTCGCCAAACGCCACAGTCAACATTTCAAATGTCCTTGCACATTTAACATAATTTTTTACACAAAAATTAATACAGTTTCTTTGATCTATAATCCATAAAAAACACGACTAACCTTTTTATCTGTCAAAAACAAACTGACAATCCAAAAATGCTGATATTGTCAACATATATAACAGACATGTCTGCCAACATAACAGAAAAAAAAGTGAAAATCGAACATGCGTAACTCACGAAATTTGAAAAAAAATCTTTTTTTTTTATCACACCACGTATATTAACGTTCAGAAATGGGTTTAGCTACTTGACTTCGCTTATGGCTATAATTTAGTGTTTTGGTGGATTTCGGCTTTCTATGGTCCGCTGTCAATAAATCTGTTAATGTGAGCTACCAAATTAAGAGGTAAACTTTGCTTGCAATACTCCATGTGCCGGGTGGTTGATAGAGAAGAAGGCGGCCAAACTTTATTTGGAAGACGGGCCTTTTGAAACTGTGTCAGCACTTGCTGCGATTGATTGAAGAAATAGTCTTTGAAATTCTTTCCTAAATGGGGTGCTGTGCACATGCAAACGTTTGCTCTAGACACTGTCTAAATAAGTACTTCTAATAATCAGGGCCTATAATGGATTATGGCATTGAATTAGCAGAGAAAGCTCTATCTCTCTCGACGAATGAAAATTAAGCTGCACCAAGCATTATTCCTAACTATCAGGACAGAATATTTGGTCATGAAACTCATCCACAGAAAAATTCTCCGTAAACCATATGAAATCATCAGTTTTAACAGAGAGGTCCGATATCTAATGAATTATGACATCGATGTGGCAGCGCATCAAAGTACAGTGATTAATTGATGTCTGGTTCATTTTTTCCGGATAAACCAAAATGATCCAGTATGGAAGTTCTTTGATGAGAAAGCCGGTTCAGAAGAGGACGAAAAAAATTATGATTGAAATACAAAAATGAAAAAAAAAACAGAAGATTGTAGCGCTTAAAATTCTTTCCTGCGTAAGGTGCGTAATAGAAAATGATTCTGTTCTGGTTGCCACCTAAATAGGTAAATAAGTTGCAAACTTAAAATAATATATTTGTTTTTGCGAAGAAATCTACACTTTTTCTATTCAAACACAAATGCCAGAAAATGAGCAAGTTAAAAGCAATTACATTTTTAGTGTCCTTTAGATCATGTTCATGATTTGTTCAAGTGTCGGGCATACATTCTTCCTCACATACTTTTCTGCAAAATTTTCAAATCCGGCTAAACATTAGCATGTTTCTCTACCCTAATATATTACACTGCAAACTTATATTACAGGTACAAATTTGTTAAGACAATAACGAAAAAGTGTGTGTTGTTTGATATTTATATATGTATGTTGATTCCTTTATTAGTGCGAAATAAATGGCTGCCTAACATTTCCTCGTTTCGAGCTCTCTGAACATGAGAAGTCTGAAATTGTTGTTATCCTTTTTATAGCTCACATTAAATCTACGAAATAAGTCGACTACCCAGCGTTTGATTTATTTAACAAACGTAAGGCCAGAGTGATGAAAAATAGAAACTAAATTGCAGGAAGAAAAAAACAACTACAAAGTTTAGGCAATAATAATACATATTATTTATCTAAACAAATTGTGCACATAAATCGGGTGTAAAACTGTATAGAAAGTAAAATTACAATGCAATAAACCATTTTAAAAGTTCTTAAGCAGTTGAAATATAACGCGACATTTCATTTTTGTACAGATGAATGTGCTCATTTATCCAATACTTATATATAGGTATACTTAAATGTTATGAAAATTGACTAAAATAATAATCTTCAGCATAACTTTAGTTCATTCATCTTTGATGTTATCACCGAATAAGTGATGGCAACCTCTGTTCAGTTGAACGGATTTTTCAAGCCGTTACCTGTAATCAATATTGTGGAGCAATATTTCGGCATACGGTAGTGATGTCGGTGAGTCGGCTTCTAGTATAAGTTCTATGTTGCATCTTCATAACCGTTTTCTAACGCCTTCAATTTCTATTCATATTGCCTGCATTGAAATTGAATTTTTAAATACACGTATTTTTCATCAACTGCTTGCGGCTGCATATCCTTTGAAATCACGGCATGCTTATCCAGGTAAAAGTGAATACATCACAAAATAAACCAGACGTGCAGACTGCAGGCACAACGTGCACAAAATATCAACATATTAACGGTATACAAAGGGGCTGCAATAAAATTAGCTTTTTAACGTGAATGTTATTACTAATTAAATTGTTAATTTGCGTCATGTTGCGCTGAATCTACGGATTAAATTAAGTAAATTATTTAATGTTACATATTCATATTCGAATTTGTAAAGTGCATAAAATTCAAAATCAATTGTGTGTGAAAACATTTTTTATAACATGATAGCATTTAATGTAAGGCCTCATTGCATTTCTCAAACGGCTAACAACAGAGACCAACTGTTTCGTTTGTTTCATGCTACAGCGCTACGTGAGAGAATAGAAAGAATTGTTCCCAATTTTGATCTGAGGATAGTAACTGGGTTACATTTACATTTCCTTTGACATCTCCATTGGAATCGACTGATTTTCCGAAATTCAATGTTTTCTTCATAATTTCTTCATCTTACCGAGATGTAGAAAAATAAATTTATTTCCGGCCGACCTTTTTGTTACCCTCTTAAAAACCACCCATGCAATCCAAATATTCATATCTTTCATAGAAATACACTAAGCTTATTGAAATTAGGCGTTTGATAAACTTAGATGCGAGAATGTAAGTAGGCTCTATTACCATTCACACTTTATTTATAATTTAAAAGCGGAAATTCTAAGCAAATAACAATGAACGGAAATTCTGAGCGTTAATTTATAAAAAAAAAACTGTCTTCATGACATTCTCATAGGTTTCTATCAACATACAATTCTCAAACGCAACGCATCAGGTAAAATAATATCAGATGAAGGGACACGGGAGTCAGATCATCTGACTGTGGGTTTTTTACTGATTTATTACATAAATATATCCTTGAGGCCTTTTGTGTTCTACATACTCGTATATACTCGTAAATATACTCGTACATATATGTTTTAGTTAGCGAGATTTAGTTAGCAGTTAGCGAGACTAGTGGAATAAATGAAAGATATTGCGATATATATTTTTTGTGTGATTGTCGCTTCTAGGATATGAATTTGAAATCTTTTCTTTGCTTTCCAGTTCAGGACATTTTTTTCTTGAATTTTTGACTATTTCGAATAATATCCCCAAGAAAATAGTCGATAATTGATACCTTACGAGGAACTATTGAAAAAGATTGGTGGGACTACATTAGTTTAACTGTTTGATATTGTTTAGAAGCTGCGACCAGTTTACTTTCATGACGTCGATTTTGATAAGAATAAATCTGAGTCGATGTGGAATTTCTGGTTTCGCTCTATTAAGGAAGCGAATCGAAGCATGAAGTGATAGTCTGTTACGAATTTGAATTGAAATCAAATTAAAACAGAAACGATCCTGAAGTTCGAAACTAATTTCAGATATCCCACAATTTTGCAAAATTCGTTGAGTAGTCAATGATGTAGAATTGGTAAAGGCTACTTTACCTACAAGGATAATATTTTAGAGCACTAAATATGGCTTAATTTTAATTATTGGATATTTCGTTACTCAAACTCTCGATAACTTTAATTCTATGACAATATTTTTGGAACTTACTAAATATGGGCATCAAAATCAATGAAATCTGCTTATACGGTTATACTAATAATTCATAAACATTATTTGCATAAAAATAAGCTCATTTTAGGAGCTTCTAAAGAAAATATTTTTTCCACAGTCGAGCGAAAATAAATCATCTGCAGCGGAAAACTTTCGCTGCTCGTAATTAAATTTTAACGTTTATTTGAAGAAGTTGTTTCCTGAGTTCCTAGCAGTCGCAACTTAGTGCTAATTGGGGTAGTAGTGATTTAATTTTTTTAAGGCATTTAGCTTATAGCGAGACTCTAATTTAAGGACTTTTTGAGCGACGATTGGAGAACTGAATCCAAAATATGTTGTTCCTGGCTTTTCTTCACTTCATTTCAGCAAACATATAAAATGAAAGTTCTGTTAAAAATAATATATCACATTATGATATGATATATATTTTCAACAATTCAATGATATGTTTTCATCAGAATTTTCATTTTATATCGTTCTCTCACAGCAGTCGCTGCATAATTGTCGTCTGACTGGTGTTTTTTCCTTCTGTTATCGGTTCCTTTTGTAACGAAGTAGGTGGAGCGACAATTTGTAGTCACTCTGCATCAGAAATATCGGGATATAGGGTAGTGCTGCCGTAATGATGGAGGTAAATTTTTGATTTCACAGTTTAAAAAATCTTTTCTCTGCGCTTATTTTTAGCGTTTAAACACATATTTCAAAAAATTACAACAACGACAGCGGATTAAAAGCCAACGCGCAATACGAAATTATTTTGTTTAGAAAATGCCTTATTATTATAATTTGCATTTAAGTGCTGTTTTGTCGGCCAGCTGCAGTTTAGGCTACAACAAAAAAGTATTTTCTAAGGAAGATAAAATGATAGGAGAAAAGGTGCTTGAAAAACATTGAACTAAATATACGCATTTTATAACGATTTGATGCCACAAATTTATTCTGTTACATTTGTGTTCCGCTACTTTGATTTAATAATAAAAAGTACAATAATAAATACTTTGGGTGGCTGTAGTTGTCATTTTGCTTTGTGTTCTCTGCCCTATAGCAGTGCTAGACAAATGGCGCTAAGGAATTAATGCTGATTAGAAGTTAAATTAGAGGCGATGCTAGAGTGTTGGAAATCAAAAGTCAACCCGGCCTCTGTCGAATTCGCAGAGTCTTTGCATGACAGTTTTTGTAAAAATATGTTAATTACTTTTAATAAGACAAATGAAATTTACGTGGCACCATATATTATTTCCTGACCCTACAGTAATAAATATCAAATACGAACTGGCACTTCTGTGTTTTTGATCGATAGCATTATTTGCCTACGGTTTTTGCAGACTGCACACTTTTAGAAAGCTGGCAATTGCACAGGTATTTATTTTCGAGAAAAATACAAAATAAAAATAAATTAAAAGAACAAAAAAATCAGAAATCTTCTTGAACTACATGTCAGCTGAAATATGAGTGGTGGAGTTAGTTAAAGTTTACACGAGGGTAAAGAAAAGCAACGAGAAATTTCCTGGTTTATTTAATATTTCAACAGCTGAGTATGGGATACTAGAACTTCTACTCGAATTCACTTATTGTTTCACAGCGAAAGTTTCACAGCAAATAATCTCATCCTCAACGGTTAAGTGTACACTTACTTTAATATATGAGTAAGTTTAGTTGTTGTGAACTAATCGGTATTTGCTGAATGTAAAATTTTAGGTAAACTCAAGATAAACAGCAAATTTGCACCCACGCGTCGGTAATAAACGCATAAAAAATTGCTGTTTTCAATTAAATGTCAGCATCTAACTTAATCACAAAACTTCAATTGGATTGAACAAGTGTTGCATTTAGTTCTTGTAATCTTAACTGGTCCAAAACCAGGCTAATAAGATCCAGTCCGTTTGGTTACAACAGGATTTATTCTTTCAGGGCTGATTTAATTTGAATTGCTACACATACTTGGATTGCCGTTTCTAATCACTAGAAAAAATAAAAGCCTTCATTTAGCAATCCCTAATTGGCGTGATATTTTTAATTCTCTCGCCCACTGAAACTAGCTGCTAATCAAAATTGTCTTTTCATATTTGGAGGGTACTTGAAATAAACAATATATTTCTGATCAGATTCCCATCATTGCCCTTACAGGTGGGCCTCTTGTAATAACCTTTACTGTAAACTTTTTGTATTTTCAATCTCATAAGTACAAATTACTTTTGTATAAGCAAATTACTTTTCCTCACATGCAATTTTGTTGTTTGATGACTTGAGGAAACTATTTTTTTTTTAATTCTTACCTTTGTGCGCCAAAAATAATTTATGCAAATAGCGTTTTGTGCAATACAACCTTTATAAATTTGGAGCATAAACATGATTTCTCTAAACGGAAATTTAACGCCATTTTAGTATACTTCCAGGCACAGCCCTGTTTCAGTGTTTAAGGTAAACTTGACCAACATAAAGGAAAATACATGTGATCGGTGCGCGTTGTTCAATTGTTAAAAAATATCATCTGGAAATACTGTTACAGAGCGAATTATACTGCGTAAATTGTAACACGTGGAATCCATCCCGGGAGCCTCCCTTCACTGCAAAATTGTCTTCATTTAACGATATGAAGTTCCCAGAACAACACAGGCAAACATTTACATTGTAAATATGTGCGTTTGCCACAAGGGCAAAATTCCATTAAATAGTATTTCCTTACATGAAAAAGCCACATCATGTCACATAAATGTATAAAAGTACATACTCGTATAGAACTAACAAAAGTGTTTTGTCTATAAGGATGTCATCAATAGACTAAACTATGGCAGTTTCTTTGGACAATAATTGTGTGTCTTATTTAACTAAACTTTTGCACAAAAAGTAGACAAAAACATAAATAGTCTAATATGTTGCTACAACTTAATCGGTGTTCATTCTTGTTAATAGTCTTTCCATTATATTTAACGCAAACTAAGTTATATGTAATGGAAAGCCTAAAGACAATGAAAGAAGCGCTTAGTGTGATGTCGCAATGAGCATAAATTCACATTGTAGTCAAAATAAGTGTTCATAAATTTGAGCTTAAATTATTTACTTGCTGATGATGAACGTATGTACATGATAAGGTTCTTCAGGTCCAAATTGGTATTTATGCCGTCATATGAGTTGGTTTTCTCCGTGCTGATAATTTTTTTGAGCTCATTAAAGGCAAAATTTATACCTGGTAATAGGAATGAAAAATGTATGAAAGTCTGTGTTATCGACGCATCAAGTCGACAAGTGTAGGATATCTTGGTACTACTTTGAACCAAGTTCTGAACTGAAATATTATTTTTTTAACAATAGCTATAGTATCATTTGCTACTGAAATATTATCCAAACTCAAATTACAATATAATTTTGCTTCTGCTCCGTAATTTAAAAATGCAAATGGATGAGCTAATGGAAAATATCACTCTCTTCTTTATGGAGCATAAAGTGACTTGTTGACTTTCCTTACTTTTATAGTACCGCTGAAATGATATTTTTGTCATGGTCGCTATTATATTTGGTAACATCAGTTATGTGTGTAAATTGCAAGACAAGCCTGTTATATTTCTCTAAAACGAAATAGGGTGAATCAATTTATAAGCCAGTTCCTGTACTAGTTTCTTTTTTAATACCGCATAGTGTCATTAAGCAATTGATGAGGAATTTGCAGCAATTAAATACATTTGAGTTTTTGATTAGTTCATTTCCCAAAAGTATAACCTCTTCTCCAGAAATCTCAGATCACTACGAGATTTGGTTTATATGATGCATAATTGTTCTCCTAATTTACTTTAAAAGAGATGTCGAAAAGGGTTTATTATTATTTGGAACATTTTTCTTTTGACTGAGCAATTATTTTGATTTTTGTTTGCTGAATTTTTCGACACAAAATTTTTTTAGCGATGAAACTGTATTGTGACTCGACTTCATCATACTAAAATTTCCAAAAACAGTGTGCTTAATATTTATGTTTAACAGTTTACATTTAACAACTGCAGCATTGAGTACAGTTGAATAATCTGAAAATTATATATACTTGAATATGGCAAAAAAGAGCCATATGTATACATCTCCCACAGAGACTTATACCAATAGAAGACCTCAGTAAAGCATAACAAATTTGTAAAGGATTGCCTAAAAACAAGGTGCTAAAGTCAAACTGCAATCAAATGCCAGAAATAGAGCGTCAAAACTTGAAAATGTTTTGATTGCAGTTTATATTTATTTTTTTTTATTGATTTTCTTTTAGTTTTCCGCTAAAAAACATCATTAATTTATCGTTTGTGTGCTTGTACTCCTCAGTGCATTTGTATACATTTATGGAATCCTTTTTCATTAACTTCTCTTTTCGGTTTCCCTGGTTAACATCAATGATGTTATCTTTTGACTTGTCAAGAGTACATAAAAATGTGTGTTCATGTTTGAGAATGAATGATATTTCAAAATTACATTTACTCTACATTCCAGCACTCCACTCCACTCAAGTATTCCGTAGTTTTAAAGCGTTTTCATAATAATAAAGCTCGTGGACTCAAGGACAGCTAGAGATTTTAAATCCAATACATTTGGAATTTATTTTCATGATGGTCTAATATGTTGGTCTTATGTTACATTTTTTCATTCTTACAATAAAAAAATAAGTCTCAATTGGGATGAATACGGCCTGTTATTAAATCACTTTCCGGTTCTGTCATTATTTTAGTACAATTTTAAATTGGTCAACCACTCCAAACTTTCAATTTTACACATAATCATATAGTAAAATCTCAAAAATAAGCTACAATTACATGTCTACATGGAGAAAAATACATATTGATGAGTAAATTATTCAATCTCCTTTAAAATACACAAATTATAAATAATGAATGATTATTTTAATGCAGACAATTAATTAAACGAAATGCGGATGAAAATTTGTTCAATGAAAGTACAATATTTATGGTTGAAGGCAACGTTTACAAAATATTACCCTTAAACCCTAAAGTATTATTTGTTATAATTGGAAATATTACTAAAATGACATCAGATCAATAAAACAAGATATGAAGCAATTTATGTCGCCTATGTCACTAATTCACTAACTGTCGTGCCAAATAGAAAGTCGTTAATTTGCCAAGGGGGAGATCAAATGATGTATCACGCTGTGCGCCAAGAGCGTAAGTCAAGTTAAATGCAATTTGATTAGGAAAATGAAATAAAATGATTTACGATATGTACAAGCTGTTTCATGGCAATTTTTAGGGCCGCCTAGAGTAGTCTCCTATTCCAATATCGAAATATAAATTATAGAATGAATGTGGCAGCACAAAAATATATTTGCTAGTTTATTTCCGTGTAATGTGCGATATGAAACAGAAATACATTAAAATGAACATAATCGAATATTTTTTTCTGAAATTTCACAACTTGTGATTGACAAATAATAATTTTCTGTACCGTAAAAGCAATATTTTGGTAGTCTAGGTGTGATACTTGTAATAATGTAAGAAAAAAATATTTGTGCCTTAAATATGTTTTATTTTGTTTAAATATGTTTTATATTATGGCAAATAAAAATCAAAATATGTTTACATAATAATAATAATAACTCAACATGTTTAAAGCTGCGCAGAATGTATAAAAACTGTTATTTTGTTTATTCCGTCTAACAACAATAACCTTATTATTAGGATAGGGAGCCTCGTATTAAATTATGTGAAAAGAGAGTGAGACGGCTGTTAAGAGATATGAATAGCCAGTAACTGAGAAATATCAACGTTACCAAATTTGGTCTTATTATTTATTATTGATTTTCGGAAAATTTGCTTGGATAAGGTAGTAATAATCTCATCTTATAACAATATACAAGACCATCAGCGAAAACTCAACTTCGAAATTGTGATATTTGGTCCAAAACTATTATTTGTTGTCTTTAAGGAAAATTGAATAACTCTGAAGATACGAGTATTTCACCTTACTGAACGGGTAAAATGTAGAAAGTTCGAAAATAACAAAATTTGGGAGGAAGAGAGATTAAAGTTTTGGGCTTTCTTTGACAAAATATTAGAAGGTAATAAATTTCCAGCAGTTGAGACAAAAGCTTCACTTTGCTTTCGCACGAGTTAATTTCCTTACTCCTTTACTAATTAACTGGCAAGTTATACTTTGTTCCTCATATTAGTCGCAAAGTTTTCTCTAACTCAATCAAAGACAAAAATGTTGGTTTGTTTCTCTTTAGATGGGTAAAACAAGTAGACAGACGTGATGTCGAAAACGCATAATTTGACAGATCCTACATTGAAATGGTTTACGATTAACTGAATAAAATTTTGGCCAGAATTGATATGTTATTTATTTCCGATTATGGAGTATTTATACACAATATAAATAAATTGAATTTAAATCCATTGAATACGAGTACATTACTGTTGAATATATGCCAAACAATTCCAGTCGAAATGGACGATTAATTTTATTATGGAGGCCAAAGTTTGCTTCTGATGTTTAAACCAAATGTAATAAATGCAATGGTGGAAAGAGAGAGCTCGGTGGAGGTCTCTATGTTGTCGGCAATTTTTTGTTTCAAAAAGTCGTTGGAGACGGGATTTCGATCAATAGTGAGCGTTTTTGAGTCATGATTATGCACTTTTTGTTTGTATTACAGTCACGAAATTAGTGGACTTTTGGTTCTAAAAATTTCACCATGAGAAATTATTTAAGGAACAACGGTGGTGAGCCGTATTCTTCCTACAAACGTTTACACTGCTTCTCCCCATGGAAGATCCTAATGGTCCTAATTGCAGTTCGAATTATTTTTCTATTAAGCTCTTAAAATTACTGCCTGAAACCTTAATGTTGTTTAACTGGCTTCGGCATAAATATCGGGCGCCAAATGTAGGAGTTTTAGACGAACATTTTTGGGTAAAAATATATCGCAACAATAATTAATTTTCAACCAAGTTGTCAAATTATTTTTAGTAATTAAAAAGAGAGGATTTACAATTAACAAAATATAAGTAAAGTCTAGTTACAACTGCTACAAATGGAATAGATGAAAAGGTTATTTGTTGGAAAGTGAGAAATTTGTCAAAGTTTGATGGAACTGGAAAAAAAATTATGTATAATAAATAAGTGTTTCTGATAATTTAGTGCGTTATTTTGAAAACAAGAAGAAGTCAATCGAAAAATGTTAGGCACAACTTAAAAGAATTGATTTTGTAGGTCTAAAGTCAAGTTTTTATGATCGAAATAAAATTTTTGTTTCCATGATCGAATAATATAATACAAATATGAGAATTTAGTAATTATTTTCCAGTTTTTTTATACTAGTATAGACCACTATGTTTGAAACTCATGAAAAGGCAACCCAAAAAACTTTTGCATAACTCAGAAATATATAATTTTTTAATTGAAACTTACTGATTTTTGCAAAATATCACACTCTAAATATGCCAAATGGTGTAAAGTTTGATCGATATCAAATCATCCAAAAGGGTGTTATTGTGTGATTGTATTTAAAATCGTTTACTAAGAAATTATAGTGCAACCAAATTTCTTCAGCACAAGATCGTCTGATAGAGCTTTATAATGTGATTTAACGTGACAAAAATGAAAAAAAAAATTGATTACCGATAATAAGTTACTGTAGATCTCTTAATTAGGAGAAGGATATGTTTATGTGGAAATCATCTAACAAGTCTTAAATAAGCCTTAAAAATAATTGGTATTATGAAACCAAGTTTTCCTACTAAACTATTCGTACTTATTCGCATCAAGTTCTGCTACTTTTTTATGCAAACCAAAAATGGTCCGCAAACAAACATTTCAAATTGTTTAATTATTTGAAATATTGAAATAAATATCTGTGTGTGACTTTTATAGTAACATGAAATTTATTGACAAGAAATTATTGAACATCGGAAGCTTAATATAAAAGGTTTTTAGTTGATTGAAATTCCATTAAATTCTACGAAGAAATTTAATTACAAAAATTTACTACTCCCGAGATGATAATGGCGCTTTGGTTTGAGTTTGCTTTAAAAAAGATAAAAGTAAACAAACAAACCTCTAGTCGGGGCATTATGCCAATTCCTATTTAAGTTTAATCTCGGTAAAATGAATGGAATACAATGGGAATACAAGTTGACTGCGACAGAGACTGTGGGTTAAAATAAACTTCAGCTGTTACTTAGGTATTAATTCTATAAATGACAATCCACCAACAAATTATTCTTTTAGAGCGTAAGGCTATTGTGCTTTGTTTAGCCATACAATGTGGCTTTACAATGAAAAATCTGAATTTACACTGAAGTAACAAAAGCCAAAAATTTTCGAATGTGAAATCTGGGATTGTTATTCCAACAAAACTCGTTTGCAGATTGTGATTTGCCATTTTATATTTTTATATTTTAGAATAAGCCAACGGACACGGTTGATTAAGTTTTTTTCAGTAAAAAATCACATTTTCTTTCAATAAAATAAAAATATTTGTTATTACACAGAAGGGCCTCTATTGCGAGCAACTGCAGTTAAAAATTACTTAAATTAAAGTACTTAATTAATTGGAAGTCAACTTTTTTTAATAAGATAATATTCCAAAAAAGATATCAGAAACAATGAAAAACAAATTTGTAGATTAAAATCTTTCTTATGAGAAGAACAAATGTGGTCAAAAGAGCAAACATTAAGGAAAATGAATATTTTGTTGTCAAGTGGTAACTTGGAATAATTATTTTATTTATGAATCGTGATCTACCTTAATGCTTAAACGACATTTAATTTTTTTGCAGAAATATCTCAAAACAATTTCATTAACTCGCAACTACGCGAATGTCATCGATATTTCGACGACTTTGTATGACTCAAATCCAATATTAGCGCTTTTGCTTATTGGCATTTGCATCACCATAAGCAAATTAGATTTAAATTGCCAACATTAAAGTAACATCTGTATGAGATTATTGAATTCGGAAAATTTAAAAACGCCATCATGAATACATTTTGGCTTCAGTTTTTTACTTAGGCATTACCCATTTAATATTAGATGAAATGTTTTTAAATTGGAGAGAAAACTTTTGTTTTTTTTTTGCAACACATTTTAATTAGTTTCATAACAACATACGGAAAGTTCTATTTCAAAATTAAAGTCTGTCAGCATATCTTGGAGAATTCGGCTACATAAATGAGTTAATGTATGCGAGCACAAAGTATAAAAATGCACGAAATTTTAAGAAACTGAGGCTGAAGGTTTTATCTTGAACAAAAGAGTCCAAGTAATTCGTTTCTCATTGAATAAATATTTCATAGAAAACAACTGTAATCGTATTATATTTTCTTAAGTAAAGGCGTGAGAATGACTTTCAAATAAAGCTTTGTGTGACAAAATAAAGTGTATCTTAAAAATTTTCTTAAAAACATTAATTCTTAATTTCAAAATCAGACATTGGGAAACGTTTCTTATACAGAATTTTCCATAAATTATACTGATTCAGCAGTTTGCCCCATTAAATAAACTTTTAAACGAATTCCAGTAACTGCAAAATTTATTTCAATAAAGTCTCCTTCAGGAAAGTTCCTTTTAAGAAATATTATCTACTGCAACTCTTTTTAAAAATATTGATTACTTAAATAATATATATCTATTGGAACATCTAATATATATAATATGTACCATTATTTTAAAAAACATGTCACGTCCGCGAAGATTTTCATGCGCCATACTCTGAATGTTATTATAAATATGTGTACACCCCTCTGGATGAGGGTATACTAAATATTTTGCATACTATTCCACAGGAGGATATCAGTAGAATGAATACATAAATGTAGCGGCCTATTGAAATTTTCCTCTAACTATATAACCTTGTCGCTAAACTCGATTATCAAACGTGTTTGTTATTATTTGTGGATTAAAACTTTAGTTGAGGTACATTGTCAAGAGTTGGAACCTGATTAAAAATACTATTTGGCTGTCACTGTGTTTGAACTGCGTTTATATTTCGCCCTAGCCGATGGTAGTTTCATATTTATTCAAGCATATACTTATTCAAATTTCCTGCTTGAATGATAAAAGCAGTCCCCGAATTTTACATATCCGTGAAATGACGAGCAAACATAGCTATTTGAACATGACTGTTATTAACACATCCAGAAACAAACAGTTCGCAATACAATTTCTGTTGATGAGACACGACAAAATGGCTGCTAAAATGGGTTTGTTTAGATTAAGCATTGGGACAGAGTCTTTCTAACTTTGGAGCTTTGTTCATAGTGTTGATGCCGGCATCCAGACAATATTAATACTCTTTTCTGTAATGACAATAGCTGTCGATTGTTTCTTTCCTCCTTAGTAGGAGTAGAAGATATATATTTTTTTTTTTTTTTTGCACTAAACGAGACCTGGGAGATGTCGATACTGTGTAATGCAATGATAATAAGAAATAAGGGAAGATGCTGTGGAGATATGTTATTGAAAATGCTTGAATCCATGAGAAAGAGTCAGCAAACGATTTTTTTTTTTTGTCTGAGAGCAGCGCTAGGTTATTTGTTTAAAGGAAAAAAATATTGTAATTATTTATGATGCTATATGAACATTGACAGAATAACCTTTAATTTACAATGCGTATATCTGGGCGGCCAAAACTCCATTAAGTGGAACAGGTTTTTTATACAAAATTAAGATTTGGTGTGATGAATTGGAATGTAGAGGGCAAATATGTATGGGATTTACTTTATTTCTGTTTCATCGTCCTTAGCTATATTCACTTCAGATTGGAAATGTTCTAAGAATATGGGGAAAAAGAGAAAATTTGTCATTTGTAAAGTATTAACTTAGTGACTCTCAGACCAATTTTCTCCACAAAAGAGTCCTAATAAACCAGTGTAGAAATTTCATACAGATAAACTGACTTACATATACCTTCACCCAACGTCCTTTTACGCTGCCTCAAAAGTGTTAGTTGTGCAAAAATGGACGTGGTTAATTAATAGGCTTTTATCGAAAAATACTCTGAATTAAAACACGATAAAAGAGCGAAATAATAATTGGTTATTGATTTCAGTTAAATCAGTCAATTTGAATCTGTGGCGCCCAGTAGTAAGTACTACACTAAATGCTTGATGTGTGCTCAACTATACTGAATATATTGCAGTTGAATGAAAGATACGAATCTAGGAATACGTAAATTAAATTAAATTTAATTTCTGTAGAAAGTACCAGAGAGAGCATTGGTATACCTTTGATTTTTACACATTTTACCCACCAGAATAACGCAATATAGCTGGCAATAATCCAACTAACTTGAGGTCATGTAGGAGTATTAGGGATTACAGTATATTACAGAATTTATAGAATTCGGCTGAAAGATAAAATGAACAAAATTTTAAGGTACTCTATTCTACGAATGTAGAGCGCTAGAAAAATTGTTTCAATTTCTGTGAGAGCTACCAGAAGGAGCGGATAGATACATTGCCCATTTACAATTTCCGGCTACGATCTGTCATTTGAGGCATATACTTAACTGTTTATGCTTGAAACAGATCAAAATTACGCGCCAGTTTAAATTTTTACTTTGCATTCAATGCAAGTCAAAAATTACTATTTTTTCGAGCACAAGCATTTTTGCACTAAACATTTATTGTACTAGTCTGAGCCATAATATCAAACATATCTCAACATATTTTTTCTTACAACGCCTTCCTTCTTAAATTTTTTTCTGCCTTCTTGTATTCTAAATGAATTGAGTTGGCTTTTAAATGCACGCATTTGTCGTTTCATATTTGCAGTTATTAAACATAAAACAATATTGAGTCCACTTGAAACTTTCAAACATTTTTTTCCATTTTTGTATTTTCGAATATGATATCTTCTTTCCAGGATAGGCTATGGTATTTTATGGGTTATATTTGTATGCACTCAATAAATTAATTGATTACTAGCAAAATGTGCATGAAGAAAAACCGAAGAAAAATAATCAAAATTTACTAATTGCATTTGTTTATACAACGATAAGTGCAATTGATATTTCTCAATGGCTGTTAGTATGTCCTGTTGTTAAAACATTGTGTGGTTCACAAATATCTTTCTTCATTTAGTTGTTTAGAAACTACTTTAATACTATAATCAACAAAAATATAAGGCATCATTGAAATGGAATTTCCGCATTTGTTTGGATGCCGGTTGTAATAAAGCTAGGAGGAGCTTTCCTTTTTTTATGAATATATTGATGTTATTGCAAAATAATTTAGATACTGACTGATTTATAGCATATACTATATATTTCACTAGCCACTTAGAAAACTTTGCCCCTAAGAGAAATTTGTGAATTTGTAATACTCATATGAATTGTAAATATATGAACTTTGAGCGAGATATTCCCATAATGATGTAGAATGTATAAGCAACAACAATCCCCAGGGAAATTTAATGTTTCATTAAACTTCTGGTATTCCTACAAAAAATATGAATTTGACGAAAGTAACTTTACTGGCTATAATACTAAATAGGTTTCCTCGATTTTAATGCGACTATCGATTTTTGTGGATCATAATGTTGTATACAAATTTACAACATTTTATTCTGAAGCAAATATTAATACCTTGTCACATAAAAAAAATTTAAAACGTGAAATACGGAGATTTTTGTTTTTTGAAATACTTATCTTAATATTTACAATATCACTTATCACAATATTTTCTAAAACACAACTGTTGGATTTGTGTCTCCATTTTCGTAAATTTTTGACGTAGAATTTGAAATTCATAAGTTGGATTGCTTCAATTTTATTACATGATATTCTTACTTCCGATGTAGCCAAGTAGGGAGTGATCATGTTAAAGTCCATAGTAACGATATAACTGAAGTTTGTATGGAATTGGAAACAAAAAAATATAAGTATAATATTGGAAATTACTTTGTCATTGATTCTAAACAATTATTATCACAACATGTTTCTTCAGACTCGAATACTTTTCAAGCATATGGGAGTATCTTGAAAGAATTCCCACAGATATCACAATTTTGCTAATATCTTTGAATCTTTTGCGAATTGGATTCAATACATGACAAATATACAATTACACAGATTCATATATACAACCAAATTTTAACTAATTCCTGAGCATCAAAGAATAGGACCCCTTCCATGACACGCCCACAATAGCGTCGATACTCTCAATTAACGGCGATGAGTACATGTATTTTACGGAGTATTTTTCTCTTGAAGACTTCCAGGATTGATTTTGCGTTGCTTGCGTTGTTATCCAGGATTCTGCACGTTACTGCATTATACATGTCTACTGTCTGATTCATGATTCCGCGTGACATAAATGAGAGAAAGTTTTGTCGGCATTTTGTCACTTGAGCTGTCTTGTGAAACTAACGATTTCAGAAAAATATAACCGTGAGTAGAATTCGAACATTGCACTTGCAATAAGCGTGCCCTTCTCCATCCGCCATCAAAATGTTTCCTTATTCTGTGTGTTACTAATGGTAGATAAAGAGCACAATATTTTTGTCCATAAATGTGGTAAAATTCATTACATTTCGCATAATTTTTGAAAGTCATTTGATAGTTTTGTGCGGAATTAAATAGTCCACAACGATTTTCGAGTGTGTTTTTGCCAAATATATTTATAGGTCAGTTCTGTACTGGTTATTACCAATAAATACGTATTTATATATTTGTATGGATTACAACAATTTGGACTACACCATTTCAACGCCTTGTTTAACTCACAAATATATCTTCTCTATCGAACAGTATGAAATGAATTATAAAAATTGAAATATGTCACGTTTTACTATATTACTATTTATATTTACCTTCCCGCACAATACAAACATTTGGTGTTTCGTACAAAATCATTCCTCGAGTCGACCATTCCGTAGACTGCATGAATAAATCGAACTCCACAGAAATTCCTCAGGTAACATGTTGTGTATTCACATTGTCACGCATTATCCATTTCCATTTTAAATCCAAGATTTTGATTGAAATCCAATGAATTGAATTGATGTGGAAGAGGAATACTGGTCATAAGACGAACATGTTTCCCTGCCAGACGGCAATCAAAGTGTTATAAATATAAGTAAGTAAGAAATTTATTGCAGCATGGAAAAAATTATTAAATTCATGGAGGGTAGGTATAGTTATTGATATTAAAAGAAGTTGAAACTCTTTGATTTTTGTGCAAACATACCCAGGACCCAGAAAATACGGTATGGAATAGTTTACCCGTAATTACATAGAAAAGAGTTCAAGCCATTTTGTTATTCTGCACTTTATCTTTAATTAATTACGCCAGCATTTTAAATTGATTCGAAAACTTTCAACGAAATAATATCCAGTTTTATCTGCGACGAACATCGCTTTTTTATAATTGATATAGATATAATATAATTATCGTCACTGAAATTGGGCAAAATCGGTTCAAATTTTACTTAACAAATTAAAGTTACATTTTGCACCCTATTTTGTAGGTGTCTCTTGTTTATACCAGTGGCAACCTTCTTTAAAAATGAATGAATGAGTGAATATGCCCTGTGAAATTCATGAACGCGAACGGATCCAGTATTTAAAAGTATCAGCTCATACACATTCAATTGACACGATTATAACTAAGAAATCAGCATAATGAATTATGAATAAAATTTTCAATGCACACAATATTTAGAGTCTAATGTAGTGACATTAGTGAAGCCAATAGATAACTTATCTCAGAGATGAACAGAGCTTTTTTATTTCAATCGATTTCCTAAATGTGCATAAAAATAAAAAATGTGTAGCATAAAAACATATAATGGAAAAATCAATCAAGTATGAAAATTGTAATTTCATGTTCAATTTGAATTGAAGTTTTATGAAAGAAATAGTGAATTTCTGTTGAAATTTGACTATTTGGTTTCTATGAATTTTTTACACACGTTAGTTTATTAAAGTCTTCTTATACACATCCACATATGCATTCTAAGAAGGATTTTCTTTTAGCATTTTTGTTACACTTAAAATATCATACATAAATACTCGAAAATCCATAATACATCACAGTTGTGGAAATTTTTTGGAGGCGGGATATTCAATTTACCACACGGTAAAGGATATTAAAATCTGTAGCAGGTGGGTGTATAATTCATGCGCTGATAGAGATTGTTGTTTTCTTATGTTGTTATATTAATTCTATTGTTAATGAAAGGAAACCTCAAATGCGGGAGAATAAATAAGAAATTGTGTCGGGTCTGTTTGAGTTTTAGATTTTCGTCCACTCAAAATTATAAGCAAATACGATTTTTTACTTTGCTTTATTGATGAATGGTCTTGTTTTGTTATTTTGCGTTAGTAGAACGCTATATTATGTTTGTCATTATTTCGTTGGTGTCAGGGGCCAGCTCTGCCAGCTGATTATTTCTACGCTATTAATTATTGCAGGAAGCACAGGAAAGTTGAGAAAAATCGTAATCCGAGATTTGTGATCTACATAGCACTGCACACAGACCATCGATACCTGTTCCTAAACTGCGATATTGCTGTTCTGACCCATATTTGACCCGAATTAATTTGTGCGAGTTGATGCACGGAATATTCAAATTATCAGTAGTACATACATGTAAGATTACTTCGATATTTTCGATATTTTTGAAATATATTTACAAAATAAATAAAAGAATGTGGTACATGGAGCAACTGTTTGTGATTAAATTCTACAGTATAAATGTCCCAATCATTTTTGTCTGCCATTTTTGCATTTTACATTACAGCGGCCTATTTCAACTTTAAAAGGATTCTTCCAGTCCCTTTTTTAACAAAATGACGCAAATGTGTAGTAAAATGGATAGTTATGAATCAAAATAGTCCACAATGTATAACGCAATGCATTTCACTGGGAATTGTCGAAGCTAAATATACTTTATTTTCCTTCTAGTTCTTTTAAACAATCAAATAAACAAATTCCTTAAAAGTGGTAGTCTTTTGACGTAAATCGTTCTGAAAAGATGTTTTCAATATGACTTATCTCTATTTTCCGAAGACAGTTTAGCCATTTAAAAAAATACTAATAAAATTGCACTGAAATTTGCCAGTAAATTATATATAGTGTAGGGGGAGAATGCAATAAATGTTGTCGAATATAGGAATCTCTTACCATTTTGGTTCATGTGGACATTTAATCCCTTCTAGAACAAATTCAACTAAAGTATGCACAAACAAATTAATTATCTCCTCATCTAAATCCACCACCTGGTGTATTTCAATTTACAGAATTCCGCTTTAGAGCGCAAAATTACTAGAATTTTATTATGATGAAATTCAAATGAATTGATTTACATCTGAGAAAATGAGAACAACAAAGTATTTTGGGAATATCTTTTAAGTGTATTTTTCACTTTTGGAATTCTTCCTGAAAGTTTTTTTTTGCGACTTAAATTTCCTTCATACTAATTTTTTAATAGAAAATATATTTTTTTAAATTCTTTAATAGTATATGAAACTTTTGTGCCAGAAAATATTTGCTCTAGGAGTTTTATTTGATGCTAAAATATTTTCAATCTATGTAGCTGTGGTGAGCCAATAATGTTGTACCGCCTTAAAAAAATATGAAAAAATATAAACTAACTGTCAATTCCCAAGATGGTCTAAGTTCTTTTACTCCATGAGGAAGTGATTTTGTGAGACATTGGAATAAAATGTACGAATCTTACTAGAAATGTGTGAAAGTGTATTAACTGAGGATATCAGTTTAGCTTACATATACATTAAACTGTATTCAACTCTATACCTATACATTGAACATCAGCATCAGTTCTAGCAATTATATCTTCATTTTTCTTAATACAGTAATATTCTAAAGGAAAGCAGTTGAAATGCGGTACATATTTTTAAAGACATTGAAAAGAATGCAAGTCGAGCAAAAATTTTTGTAATTAAGGTAAGAAGAAAAAATAATAATTCAGAATATCGAATATTGACTTCAGAATGCACTTCTATTCTCTATTTTAATATTCTTTTTAATATTTCCAATATTTCAAGCTCATCTGAGGTAAAATATTTCTGAACAATAAAAATACAAAAGTTATACCCACAGCACGAATGTAATGCACTGTCTCTATGTCCGCTATCAAATCAAAAATAGTTCGTAGAAACTAAATTCTGGTCTCCTACAAATAACTAAATATTGTGGAAGTTTGAAAAAAGAGATATCTGCAGTAGGATTGATATTGTATGAATTATATTATATTTAGACTGTACGAGTATATTACGTTAAAAATATACACCTTATCACACATTCATTCGAGACAATGATGGTATATATAGCATCCCAGCAAAATTTTGTAGAACTTGTTGCAACTATCATATATTCTAGAGCAATTTTTAAGTAACGACCGGTTAAGCAAATCGGTTGCATAACACACTTACTGTGAATACAGTTTCTATCGAATGTTTTCCCGCATCATTTCCGACTGTAGTAGATACGAATCTAAATATGATAGTTTAATTACAAGAGAGAACCTACATCAATTACATTGTTGATATTTCCGTTTTCGTATAAAAGTTGTCAAAAAAGGAAGACATTGTGAAATCACCCAAGACAAAAATTCCATTAGATTGGATACTACCATTTGAGAACCATGATATGTATCTTAAAGACATTACCAAATAATGGTTAAAATTCTCTATGTGTAATTTGAAACAATTGATTATGTTCAACCATTTGGAATATCAAGTGGCCTTCTTGCAACTTCCAATCAAAACCAACGATGTGTCTTTAAGGCTTCAGAAGTTACCACTCGTAATATAAATGAGTAGTTTTTTTTTATCTGCCCGCAAAACTATTTTTGTGTATGCCATACTATATTTTCTATTAAAAAAATAATATTAATAATAAAATAAAAAATAAAATAAAATATGTTTTGAAATTTTTACATTTCCTTTAGGGTCAATGTTTCACACTTATCACTTTCGGGAGATGATTAACATGGATGAGTGAGTTAGGAAAAATTTCAAAAGAAAAGATGTTTAGCAATACAAATAATTTTTAAATATTTATGCCGATAACACTATAATGCAATATTTGGTATATAAGTAACAACGAATGGAAGAACTTCTGAATGAAAGCCATTTTTATTACTCTTACTCTTTGCATTTTTATATCATATCAGAAGTCCATCAACAATTTTACAATTACAATTATTTCCTTCCGATCATATTCACCAACTATTCTGATTATTATGAATATTAGCATCCAAGATTCCATTGTACAAAAGTAGCAAGAGTAATGAAATATGCCGATAATATCACAATTAAAAATAGTTGGTTTTTATTCACTTTGAATTTTTCCACACTTGCAACATTCTTAGAGTGAAGTCTTTTGAAGTGAATTCACTCACGCAAATAATTTGTTTAGGAATCAAAAAAATATTGTACAAATTACCTCACAAAGGCGTGTTTGTCTTAAAAGACTTGAAATGAGAGAGTAAAATGACAGTTCCACGCTGTAGAATTGCTAGTTCTTCACATGTGCAAATCACAAATATTAGTGAACCATTGTCTTTCTTGCATTTATGATTGGTTTCCATTTTATGTATAGACTAAATGACAAATATGCTACAGCTATATTTTAGTACACAAAAATTATAAAAGTGCTAAATATTTGATCGAAAAATCAATGCTTACTTACTATTTAAAAATTAACATAACTCTTTGATACGACGCAAAATGTAATACACAGAATGCAGTTTTAATTGAACGTCGACCTTCAAGAAATTTCAGTTTCTGTTTGGTTTGGATTTTGATTTTATACTTTTTTTTAAAAAAATTGCGCCAGAAGTTTGTTGTTAATTCGTATCCGAAGCAAACACTCACTTCATGTTACAATGAGTTCCTTTCCACATTGGCCTGAATTGGCTTAAAACGACCCTAAAAGAAATAAGTCTTAAACTTTTCTACTACGTTCAGTTCTTGTAGATAATGGACAATATTTTCTTATCTGGCCAGTTTTGTCATGCTAAATGGCTCGGCACATGCTACGCTTTCAACCGAAATGCCGACTGATGGACGGATATAGATTTATAGAACATATCTTAGGGGGTATTTATAATTGTTACAAACAGAATAAGAAGCTCATTAATTAAGGCGCAATTTGTACACCTTCATAACATCGAATTTTTGTTCAAAAATGTCAAATATTTATCGTGTAGTGGATGATTTCCAACAAAAAGGGTCTGTAGCTGATAGAGTCAAGCATGGACCACATAAACAATCCATCAACCTCAATTCGACGCCGTGCTCAGGAGCTTGGTCTTTAAAGAACGATTTTGGCCACAATTTTGCGAAACCATTTGCATTCGTTTTCATTTAAGATTCAGTTGACACAAGAGCTTCTTCCACAAGACAATTTACGCCGCCGTGCATATGCCAAAAGGTTGCTACAGCTCACCCATGATAATCCCGATTTTCATGAAGAGGCACATTTTCATTTGAATGGATATGTAAGTAAACAGAATAGTCGGTTCTGGGCAATGGAAAATCCTCAAATTATTCATCAATCACCTTTGCATCCATTAAAAGTGACAGTCTGGTGTGCAATTTGGTCAGGAGGAATCATTGACTTACTTCTTTGAAACTGAAAACGTCGTAACGGTAACTGCCAATGGGGAGCAATATCGTGATATTTTGAAAACGTTTTAACGCTACAAATGCATGTTTTGGGGTTGATTAACATGTGGTATCAGCAAGACGGTGCGGCGTCGCACCGACGTCTTTCACAACATGTTATTTCAAGAAATGGTGATGTTGATTGGCCTCCACGGCCTGATTTGACTGCTCCGGACTCCTTTTTGTGAGGATATCTGAGAAGCAAGGCTTATGCAAACAAACTAGAAACGTTTGAGCAACTCAAATAAAATATTCGTGATGAAATTAATGAAATACCGCGTGAAATGTGTGAGAATGTAACGAAAAATTTTCTCTCTTTAATATAATCAAAAATTATAAACAAACCGACAGAAGATATTTTAACAATTTCATCTATGTTTACCTTAATTTATCATTTTTTTGTCCATTTTCATTTCCTAAATTTAATGGACCCCTTCATTAGGAGATTTTTATGATTGGCGATTTCGTTACAATTATTCGAAGTGAGCTCTAATGAATTTATTTTGATTGTAATTTGATTCCAATATTCAAGTGGAACAATGAAGAACTTAATATAATAAATAAACCATTACAAATTTGGTATTAAATATACAGAAAAAGTAATATTTTGAGTAAACAAATCATTATGAGAAATAATCCTAATGAGAATTCGATGACAACTAAATTCTCCCATACATTTATTTGCATTCAAATGAAATCATTATTATACATTTTACTGCAGATTGGACAATCATTTTAATATAGAATTGCTTTTGTTTTTTGCCTTTGGCAGCTTAAAATAGAATATTAAAAAAAATGATTTTAAACATTTAATATAACATGTTTATGTTTTAACATCGAACTTGGTAGCATTTAGAGTGTTCATGAGTGTTGTCGAATAACCGGTTTAGCCAGTTTTTTCCCTTCGGTTGTCCGGTTTTTAGAAAATTGCAAAAAATTGTTAAAAACGACTTTGTGCTGAACAAACTAAAATGTAAAGTTCATGGAAACAACTGGTACATATATAAATACATATGTAAATACAAATATAATAAATGTTGTGATTTTCAACCAATATTTCTTCAGATGACTAAAGGAACAAAATATAGATATTGACTATTGTGTGTAATTTGTTGCTAAGGCTATGAATTGATAGCTTAACAACATAAAAATATCTCTGTAGTGATTGTTATCGTAACATAATGCAATAATACATATTTCAAAATTTAGAAATGGAGTCCTATTTAAGACGCATTGCAAAGGACATCAATTCGGCACAGTTAAATTTGGCCGCGGTTAGGTAATTGTGCACATTTCAGACTTACTATATGAAGTCGCCAAGCCAGAATGTTTTCACACGCCAACTTTTATAAGCACTTTGGTTATAGACTCGAAGTGTTGTAACGACATCGGACTTTAGCAATTTCGTCACACAGAATCCGATAAGACTGTGGAACTATTTGAAGTTTGGTCAAGATCGTCTTAGTATTACATGTATGGTTTATTATTTGATATATTAGAAGTACAAGAAAAATAATATTAATGGCGATATTTTTTGGGATATAATATATTTATTTCGGCACTGATTTTAACAAGAACCTAGATCATAATGCACTACAAATGTTATGTTATAAACTAACGAAATATTTTTTCTGAACTTTGTCTTAAAAATTTTAAACAAATTGATAAGGAACGTTCTAAACGCTATTTTCTTTCCTTTTATTTAAAAAGAATTACTAAATTCAATCAGGATTTTTAGTTTCCAATTCATATTGTCCGAAAAAATTATTTCTGCTCGCATTTTATGACGGTTGGGAGTCCAAATACCTTCACAAAAGAAAGTATTTTCTTCCCGAAAATGGTTGACATTCTCAATATGTCGACAATATTCGGCATATTCATATATTTCAATTACCGGAAATATATGCGTTAGCATACCTCTTTTCTTCTTCTCTTCTCTGCGAACACCCTAGTTATGGCCTATAAACTATATAGGTAGATTGTCCCGTAATACAGCACAAAATGTATATCGTATTGCTGACTATACACAATAATATAACGTATCTACAAATATGCTACCAATATAAGAATAAAGAAACCCATATCACGTTTCTTTAACTCATTAATATAACATGGCAGATATTTTAAAAACGAAGTCGAACGAAGTCTTAAGCCGGCAAGTGCATTTATTAATAACGCGGGCAAATAAAGCCATTAGTTAATTAACAATTAATCACACGTATTTTTAGTTAGGTGTAACCGACCGTGACGCAATGGCTGGTACATGCGACTATAATTCGTACGATGGCGGGTTCAATCCCGCAAACAGTCACTTATCATTATCATTATTTGAGCGGCGGTCACCATGAGGTGTTTGACGAACACTTCAAGTAGTAGAGTAATCGGCAAGTCTTGAATATGTATATGCTTGTCAAACTGTGAAGTTTGCAATTGTCGTTAAATTATAGGTCTCGTTGATTGAATCAAAAAGTTGAATGCGTGTATACTCACTGAAGGTGAGAAGCTCTCTTATATCTCGTTCATGAGATGCAAGGCAATTTGTTTTTATTTTCTTCTAGACCCTTAAGTTATTTATGGCAAACAAAATTCCTCAAAGCCCGAGGCGGTCTCTCCCTTGATCAAAAACTGAAAATTAGGCGTGGAGTTATAGCAATGCAAGATATGCATCCCAGGTTGACTCACTAATCTCCATGTGGCAGCTTACATTGCTATGCGCAACGTGTGATGACCTTCCGCCTCACTTTATTATTGGCAATAAAAACTCGAGACGAGTGAAACAATTTATACTTCATTGAACGTAGGAAATCTTGAGTATATAAAAAAAAGGTTTAAAACGTGCTTTAAATGGCTAAAAATACCAAAGGGATTAGTTCAGTTATAGCAAAAAATCTCCGAAGTTTTGTTATATTTTATCTATTCACAATTTGGTTAAGATTCAACATTTATAAAAAATTATAATTTGTTTGAAAATAGATTGTAGATATGGATTTTATGGAAGATGCATAATAAATTTTTGCCGTTTCCTTTTAAATAGATGCATTTTCATCTATTTTAAAAATTAAATTTTGTCTAACTAAGGAGGTTTTGAATTTTTCGTAAATTATTAAGTGCGCAACTAAGTTCGCGCTACTTGCCAATAGATGGCGCCATCTGTAAGTGCTTGTTGATTCTGCCATAACCTAAATGTCATGACCCAAGCTTAGGCATATGGTAAACATACCGCCTCGACACAATAGTAATTTTTTACATCAATTCTTTTAGTTGTGTGAATATGTATGATTTTGTGCCAAATAATCGTCATATGCGGGAAGTATAGATTTTCTTCTTTACGGAAATACTCCTTTCAGTGGAACAGTGTGTCGACATTGGTACCGTTGCTTTAAGGACGGTGATGTTGATGCTACGACCATGTGGACACTGAATTGACGGTACTGCTTGATGAGAGTCAATGTCAAAAGCATGTAGAGCTCGCTCCAGCATTAGGAGATACCCGCCAAGCCATTTCCATGCTATTGCATGCGCTGCGAATGATTCAAAAGCAAAGAACTTGGGTTGAGTTAAAAGGACGTTGAGCGTCGTTTTTTCGCCTGTGAACAACTGCTTTAGCGACAAAAAAGGAAGGGGTTTCTTCATCGTATTGTAAGGGGTGATGAAAAATGGATTCATTACAGAAATCCAAAGAAAAAGGAAGTCATGGGGGCTACCCGGTCATGCTCCTATGTTGTCTCCTCGGCCGAATATTCATACTGCGGAGATTATGCTCTGTATTTGGTGTGACCAGGTCGGTGTTATTTATTACGAGCTGTTGATACCAAGCAAAACCATCACTGGGAATCAGTATCGACTTCGATTAATGCGGTTGAGAGCTCTGCTCGAGAAACGCTCACAATACATGGAAATGAACGAAAAAGTGATTCTTTAGCATGACAACGCTCGGCCTCACGTGGCCGAGCTCGTTAAATCCTACCTGAGGTTGTAAAGCATACATTTTAATTAATTAATTATTTTAAAATTTCAAAGTTATTTGCACATCGTCTTTCATAGCGGTAGGCGAATATATGACATAAATCGTAGATAGTCTCATATAAAGTGCCACTTCTCATAATTTCAGAGAAAAATGTGTTCCGAGGATATATTATGTATAAGGAGATGACGTCTCTATTACTTTACAATATTTTTCTAAACGTTATTCTTTTATTTAAAATATTTTATTGTGCAAATCTCCTGATATAGAAAGGGACCGTCCTAGTTCACAGAACTTTTTATCCTACCGCTCTGTGCCCGGAGTTCTTGATTTAACATATGATAATTTGTATGAAAAATTCTGCCAGACTATTGGTATCTATCCAACTTTGCGACTATGTGTTGTTTAGGTTACGAGATATCACGGGACGAAAATTAACCAATCATCTATTTTACTCCAACATAAAATTATGTTCTCAACAAAAATGGCGTTAGTGCAAAAATTGACTCCCAATTTCTGTACCAAACCAGTAAACCTTAGAAAAAAACTTGCTCACGTCTTTTCGAATGACTAATTAAAGTTTCGTTCTATTATAGAACTGAAACCCATCATTTGTGGCTCAACCCTTTTTGCCTTTTTCATAACTACACATATATAATTAATTTCATATTAACTATCACATCACTATATGTGGAATTTGTTTTTGCAGTAAATATGAGAAAACATTTCTTAAAAATGTGAAGTGATGAAAAAATTGGAACTGACATGCAGATTCCACAAAGTAAACCTATGTGTTTCACGCGCTACTACTTAATCGTTTTTGGTTTTCCCACTTCCAGTCCAACCGATACAATTCACTCTTCGTCCTTAAGCAATTCTAACGATGAATACGCACAAATCAATGAGTACAAAACATTGAATGCAAACAAATCATTCAATTTTAAACACAAAACATATTTCTCACCCGTCTACATCCATTACGGAATATCTTCTGGCATGAAAATGAACAAAAATTCACTTATGTATTTTGTTGTGGAGTTTCTGCCTAAATGAAGTAATCAAGTACAAAAATAGAAATACACCGCTTTGAATTTTTGAAAGCTCTTCATTCGTGTGTATTACAACTGGAGACACTAATAAAATGTCCACAAAATGTGTATTTTTGAATGCAGCCATGTTATGAACATAATTAGGAAGTGTACGTCATTGAACGAGTCGAGGGCCACATATTTGATGACTGAAATGATAATATTTGGAAAGGATGTTAATGGCAAACAACATCGAACATTCACACATCGTCATCAGCTTATTTTCTTGTCAATGAATAGCATTATTCCCCAAAGCTCTGACACTGTGCCAATTAAGCAAATTGTGAGTTTAATGGATGGTGGTTAAATTATATTTTCATAATAAACCCGCATATTTGGTACAATTTTGTGTTTATCATATAAATAATTTGACATTACACTAGGCTTTGTTAAGGATAAACCTTATTTAAGCAGTTTTTCTGACATACAAAGTTAATTTAATTGAATAATTTAATAATGATGATAAAAAGCAGAAATATGCAAACAATACGTGACATTACATTTCCTTTAATTTCCATTATTTTTTTAAATTTACACGCAACTAAAATCGAATTTTAACCTCAACCCCTACTTTACTCAATTGCTTCCAATTTCACTTTCTGCTAGTTAAGTTTTCGATTATTAGTAAATACTCAGCATTTATAAAAGAGTTATGGTACAGGATTATTTATTAGCAGGGAAAGCAGCTATAAAAAAATATAAGGCTCCAGGAACAAATTCTAAACTTAACAACTAGCAAAATTCAAGGAAGATTTATGCAAATTCACTTCAACGATTCTGCACATGTATCTATCATCATTTTAATATTGGGAGATGTATTGAAATTATTCGCTAACATGAGATAGCTTGGATAAGAATAGAATTTTACTTTCAGTTGAGCAGAAGCTTGCAAACTTGCACCAAAACGAAAAATACTTTGGATCAAGTTTTGCCTTACAAAAAATGGTACGCTTACAAAATGTTGGTATCCAATTTCCTGATAAAAATTGAAATGGCAGCCTGAGTACATCGTACATTTGATTCAAACGCATTGATCAGTTCACATGAGAATGTTAGAACTATCAAGCCATTTTCGCTGAGAAATATTTTTACTTGATTTTTCACAACTTATAGACCAACCATTGATAAAATCAAGTGTTCTTTTATACAGATTGACAAGTGATTGCTAGGAAATGGAGAACACGATTTCAATGGTATCTTTTTACTAACCTGATTATGTAAGGATTCACTGGGGACCTCTCTCCAACAATGATAGATCAACCTTTAAAACAGCACCCAAAGTAAGCGAGAAGTTAAACCATAATCTATTAGTTTGGCTTCTCCTCTACATGTTTGTGAAAATTTGTTTGCTTTTGTGGATCTTGTGGAAGGAGAGGGACAAAACGATCATAAAATATCCATTTGTAATCAGAAAATTCTTTTCTGCTTTCAATCCTATTACAATTTCTTTGCTGGGATATAATTTCAATATGTTACAGTAAATGAAAATGTAAATAGTTTCATAAGAAATGCTGCAAAAGGCAGGTGTGATAAAGTAATTAATTAGAGGCGTAAAATTGCATGCACTATTAGCGGATTCCATCAACAGTATGGAACTATTGCGCGTTTATTTATCAACCACTTCTTACTTATATTCTTTTATTATTCAGTCTGTTCCTGTTCGGTCTTCTCTTCATCACCACTGGATTTATTGCTACTACAAGTATATCTACACCATCATCCTTTCGCATACAGACACATCATCACATCTCTGCTTGGCGCAGAGATTAAAAGATTGGTGCTAGTTTATAAGACGTTGTATCAACCCAGCCAACTCCCCCATATGGCGATAGGTATACCTGAATTTTATAATGTTCTAAGAGTTATGGGTAATAGCCAATAGGCATTTAAAATGACATGAATACAATTTCGAGTGATTTACTATAGGGATTCACCTCTTAAAAAAAATGTCTGACTTCTTACTTGGAATAGAAGCTACAAAAGTTAGATGAATGTAAAAATTTAATGCTCAAATCTTTTGTATTCAATGGAGTGGCTAATTTGGTTCTATACCATATGCTTTGGCACTAAAATTCGAACATTTTCTAAAAACTAACAGCTAGCAAGACATTTATACCAAAAAAAAAGCAAAAAAAAAAAAAGAAATTAATACACGTTCCAGTTGGAAGTCTTAGTTTTCGTGGTACCACATTGCAAAATTACAGTGTCTGAGATTGTGAGTAATGAAGTTATTTAGTATAAATTTTCAGATCTGCCCAATAAAATGCTTTATCCATATAATTTTAACGACTAATTTAACTCAAGGAAAGCCAGTTTTAATAATTATTCGGAATGGTTTAGAACAAACCAAATCTTCTTCATAGTAAAACTGTGATTTTATTTATATGATACCTGCTTATGCACAACAATGCTAAAAATCACACGTTCTATTTGTGTGGAATCAAAAGTTAGCAATTTGAAAGTTTTCTTATTCCAGTGAACGTGCAAAAAATGGGAAATACACTGGTAAAGATCATAAATTAATTTCATGAGAGCCAAAATAGTTTCACGATGTTCAAATAAATTCATGAAGGTGTTTGTGATTCTTGGTGCTAATAAAGACTCGAATCGCCGCCTAGCTACTGCCACAGTAAGGGCGGATTTGAGTATAGTCAAAGGGACGGGTAACATCGAAAGATGGACAAGGATGTGCTGGTGATCTTGGAGGTATGGACAGTCTCATCAATAAATTCTTTAAATTAATATGTCAAAATAAATTTAGTCCTGCCGTTCCTACACACCGTGGGCAACTATTGGGTATTTAACGCAACTACCTCAAAAGTGAAAGTCAAAAACACAGTGCAACACAAATCTGGAGATTGATGATTCCTTCACCAATTGTTTGCACTAACTCGGTATTGTCAAAATGCAGTCTCCTGTGTAGGTACACTTTATTCCTACGGGTTGGTAAGGTTCTTATGATCTTTCCCAATGTTATCCGAAATAATTGGCTACTTCTTATGATTAAATGTCTGCAGTAGGTTTTAACAAGTGTTATTTTCATTCAAAGAGTCTATTACGAATTTAAAATAAAATACATAATCGAAAAAGTGAGCCAAAATGACTAATATCTTAACCAATTTCTTACATTGTAGATACCACAGGATGTAGTTTATCTCCATTTTCCAAAATTACTTCAATTTAATTTAAAAATAAAGCCGACAAAATTATTGTGTACTGAAAGTTATTGTACCAAATTGGAGGAGATTCCGCCAGAATTTTTGGAAGATAAAAATACGTTGATTTTAAGCTCCATTAATCTACTTAGTCGAACAGAAATCGCTAATTGCAGCATAACGCATCTATTAACGTTCAACGTCAAATAAATTTTTTTAAGCCAACCGGCTCCTTCCACTTGTTTTCGTAAGTTAATGTAATATTTCAAAAGTTTTGCTGTAATCAATTTTAATATGTGAAATTGCTCCATTATTTCTTGTTAATTAAACGAAAAAGACATCTTTAATACACTAAAATGCTTCAAAATCTTATATATATTTCAAATTACTTAATCTTTGACTTTCATAAAAAATGCCAAGAATATTAAATTGTAACACTAAAACAAACAGTGGTCGATGAAGAAATAACAAAAATAGTAAAATTCCTAGCAAGAATCAGGAATTTGAGTTAATCGATGAAGCAATTAATTGCTGGTAAAAATGTTTCGTCGTTTTGACAACCTCCTTATGTGTAGAAAATAATTTAAATATTTGCAAAATATCTTAGAAATGGCGACAGTTATCAACGGTCGTTAAGTCTGAACATCAAATCGGGAATAGAAAAGGCCTAGACAAGAAATTCCATTACGATTAACGATTTACAGATATATTGTCTAGTGGATAACCAGACAGACGGATGCAGCTGATTCAATTTAAAAATGTGGTGAAGCACATTAAAGCCCATCAAAAAATGTTAGGAACTTTAAACGATTCCCTCTGTGTGTCATATTTTTGCCACATAAAAGCTGTTTCTTTATTGATTCGGTATCATGGATTATGTTCCACAGTATCGTGGACGGTGTACCGACTTATCGTTTCACAAGCAATCGCGTGAAGCATTATTAATTCCTATACTTATTGATTTGCTCTATTTTTATAGAGGAAAATACTAGTTCTTAGTGTTTTTTCCACAATTGTGCATAAAATTATCCTTATTTTGAAAATTATAAAACATAATTGTAAGTGTTGATAAATAAAATTACCGTCAAATCTCTCTGTTTCTATGGCCAGCAGACCATAAATAAAATAGTTGGGGATACTAACCATGTATCTAAAATGATGTGCTTGCTGTCAAATGTTGTTTGTAGTCAACGAATTACTGGTACAAATATTAAACAAATTCTGACGTAGGTTTAGTCTCTTTTTTGTCAATTTAATATTTTTCGATAAATATGCCCACAATTTGTGTGACCGCTTAAAAATTTATGAATTGAGATTAATCCTTGCTCCAATCATCAACTGTTTATATTGATTGATCAATGAATAAACTATAAAATTTTTCTTGTAAGTTATTGTTGTTATTGTGGATGTTGGTTAAATACTTATATAAGTAAACATTTCCTACCAAACTAACTCTAACCTAGATATGACTAAAAAATATTCTTGTGCAACATTTCAGTCTCCTTGTCGAAACTGTGCTTTCAACAGTAGTGTTTTGCTGTACAGCTTACCCTCTCCTTTTCTTCTTTTTTGAATTGAACTTTGCGCACTCATGCGCATGAAGTGTTCCAAATAAGCTACGTTATAAGCACATTTTCACAGTCCTATTCCACGACTCTGCTTTTTTGTACTACTCCGCTTTACGACAATCAACTCTTTGGATTGCCACACCAGTCAACTGAAGAACTAAGGACTTTCATACATATATGTGTATTTTCAAATGATAATCTTTACAAAATTTTCGATGTCACCAACATTAGGGGTTACCATCTTTTTGTTTCATTCCGGTTCTTGATTGTTGACAAGCTCAATCATGAGGGATTTTTGGCGCACACAGTATCCATAGCCTGCGAGTTACATCATCTAAAAACGTTCTGAAGGTCGGATTGGGAAACAAGGTCCGCCTTACAGCCCCATGATACCAATAAGTACTCTTGTAAACAAGGTTGTTGTTTCCGTTATCAGCTCATGAAACACTCATCGTCTTCCGTTCATTTATACCCACGTGCGTTATATTTCCTTAAGCAAGAACGATACACCTTAGAGTATGTTGCCTATTTCGAACACCAGATATACGTATAAATGTGTACTCTTATGTATATGTATATGTATGTATGTATTTATGTTTAGTAGAAGCTCAACACACACACAGAAGTAATTACATTTAATTTAATTCTCCAGAAATAAATAAAATTATGTTAAACATATTATATTTCAGTAGCCTTTAGGCATAGAATTAAAGATGATTTTAACATGGCTTTTATTTGACACCTATGAATACATTCATATACATCTTAATGCATAATGCATAAGTAGTTAAAATTAGTGCAACCAAATTTCTTGTTAAAATTGTAATTCATATAATTATATCACAAGTTTAAGAGCTTTGAAAATACCTTACGTTTATTTACACACCACGAACTTACCAGCAAATGAGATAAAGCTTCTACTTAAAGACCACAACCAAATACAAGTTTGTTTACATAAACTTCAAACAAACAGCCTGCCACACGTTTCTATCAGTAAAACCAACTGTAGTGAATACGTTTCATTAAAATTAACCAGGAGCAACTGCTTTCAGGCACAATGAAAAAATGTGGCAATTCAGTGTTCGTGAAAGTTGCAGGCGCGCTTCCTTGTTTCTATTTGGATGTATGGCAACAGCAAAATTTACCAATCTCTTGAGCTGGGAAATGGTTAAAAGTTTCCATCCGTTCCGTAGAATTTTAGATTTGTAGCCAAATATATCATTGATAAAAGAGAAATGATTTGAGATTCCATAATAACGAATTTAAAGGGAGTGATCAAATGGAAACATTTCACCAAACTCAAATACTAACCCCTTTGGGTGTAGATAACTCTCGAATCAACATCAATCAAAGAAATCCCAGTGCTCAACCGCAACAATCAACTATGCCAGAAAAAAATTTGAAACAACTCTTAACACATATACTAGTTTCCCCCCAAAAAGTTGTTATACGCACGAAATTAGAATAATAAAACCAACTGAGAAAAGTCAGTAGAAGTAAACTTGCCGCACTCTAAACCAACTGTTTATAATATATTTGTGGCATTAACTTTTACTTTCATATTAGTGAAAAGTATGCAAGGAACTTTATTATTATAACATACATATATATGAAAAATTGTTATGCAAAGAATGCTTATCTACTCAAAAAGGCGTGTACACAAAGGAAAATACATCGGTGATAATAGTCGAAATAGGAATTATTGTTTTTCAAAGTAAAACAACAAATAAATATTTTGCTTCTCTGTGCAGAAAATACCTCTATCTGCCCTGTGGTTATCCTCGACAAATGTAAAGTCAGCTCTATAGCTACATAGAAACTTTGATGAATGGAAACAAGATACTCACGATGGAAGACCAGTGATATCTGCTACAGCTGCCACGTACTAAGGCATAGTTTTGAAGGCGAATTTTTAGTTAGTATGAAGCATAGGGTCCAACCCTGAAGTTTAACAGTGAATACGATGTAATGACAGTAACCTGCACCCGTGTAAAATATTCTTTTTGTCACGCTGATTTGCGTAAAGTAAGATCGACTGAAATTTTCTCAAAAAATCTTTATTTTTGGGTTCAAATCAATTTCATTGCCTTCAAATTATTCCCTCGGACACAATGTAGTTATGCTGACATTTTTTCCAATCCTTGAAAGCCTTCAGAGCGATTCAACTTGGATATCTTTAATATACTCAAAACCGTATCCCTGATTCTAGTGAAAAGCTACAGGTCAAACGGGAGCCTTGGAGAGATATTAGTTAAATTTTTGGTCGAAAGTACATGCGGTGGGAGATGATACATTATAGTGGTGCAAAAACCAAGAGTTGTTTGGCCATAAATCCGGTCCCTTCGAAATTTAGGCTAGCAGATGAAAGTCTTAATGCCCAATACTGGAATAATCGAAGAAAACAGTCAACGTAATGTTGAATGTTCAACGCGAAAGCCTTTTTCTGGGTACTAATGAAAATTTGAATCACATAAAGACCAAAACATCTTTTAAAAAGGAATTGATTGATACGTCCATCAAATCTTGGATTTGTAAGCTATGGCTTTCATCAGTACAAGTTTATCGTTGTCCTGAGTCCACCTGGTACTCAACGAACTTCTTTGAATTGTTAATGCCATTTATAAATATTTCTTTCCGACAAAAAATACTAATCGCTGATTGCCTTCTGAAACATTCTAAAGTATCCACAGCAGAAATTTCATTTCATGAACAATATTGCTTCTTTGCTTAACAAATTGTCTTACAAAACCAAGCAGAGCGTATGTAAAATTTGGCACAGGCATCTGCACAGTGCTGTCAAAAATATTTCTAAGATTCGATACATGCGTGCAATAAAAACTATTCTTACATTTTAAACACAGAATTATGTATACACATACTTCAGTGAGAGATAAACATAATGAGCCCAAGTAAATATTTTATAAGCGTTAGTAAAATTTTTTCTGAAAAATTTTTATGCCAAATATAGCGAAGGAAAATATTATTGGGACAGCACAATCAGTATTAAAATTGAGTCAACTGAAATGGCTTAATACTACCGCCATACGCCTCCATAAAGAAACTGAACACATTTGTTTAAAGCACAAAGGTAATAATGCAAAATATGTTCTTGCTCATAAATAATGGCTGCAAATTACAAGGTCGTCCTTTAGAGAGATAATCTTCAACCACATTTATAGAACCACAGATATTAAGACTAACTGCAGCGAATACTCAGCTATCGATTAGAGCAACCAGTATAAATTCCTTTTTAACAGCACTGTTCGTTTTCGAGATTTCTATATGAAATTCTGGGGTCATGAGTTATTTTAATGATTTTTTTCTTGAGACTGTTTAAAATTCGTAAAATGTCTAAGATGTTGTATACCCACCGTAACCCGTGATTTGGGCGAAGGAAAAAATTCAGTGAATCTGTAAATAAGTTAATATGAAATCATTGAATTTGATAAATTTTCTCACAAGATGATGTCTTTAGCCATTGGAGGGTTTCCTTAAAAAATTCAACACCTGTCTCAACTGGGATTTTACGCGTGACATGTTTTTGCTTTTTTCTCCTTTGTTTATATTTCACAATAATGTCACCTGCCACTGAGCATATATAAATCAGTATATTTGCATTTATATTGCCTGCTTAATGTCATCACTGAATTGCCCCAAATTCTGCGTGAAAATATCTAATATATAGACAGTAATACGGCAGACTTAGAGGTTTCCCAAAACAAATTTAAATACATTTGTCAAACAAACGTTGATACTTCAAGCATACTTTGTTTGCTGTCAAAGTAAAGTCTGCCAAGACAATTTAAAGCTCATTGCCTTTTGGCTGTCATCTGCTCAAAGTTATCGCATGAAATGTTTAGGTAAATGATTTTTTTTTGTAAATTTTGTGTAATGTAAATAATGGGATGTCCTTAAAACCCTAAAAGTAAGTAGAAATATCGGCAAAGAGGTTAAATCGTCATATGACCTTAATAGTTTAATTTTATATTTCACGCAGATTTCTCAAAAAAGAGCCCAGATTCGCATAAATTTGTATCGTCTAATTTCGTTGCATAGAATGACATGAAATTCCTTGCCATAGAATGAAGGTAATATTCAATAGTAATCAATGTTCCATTATTTATTATTATTATCACAACCAACTCCACCGATTATTTACTAAGATGGTCATTCCTTTCTCTACAACCAGAAATACTTTCCTGGGAGCCCGGAGAGCACATATAACCTTAGCCGACATAAAACTCTAAGTAAAAACTGCATAAAATGATCCGATGCAACTAGAAGATTAAAACTTTTGATCAGGAAAATTCCACAATTATTGACAGATTAGGGTTAAGGCGGGACAGAAGCTAGCTTTCTATTCTTTTTTACAAATTTTAAAATTTATTCCTTTATTAAGTCTAATACATTGAGACAGTAAATAGGTATTGGGGAGAGTTGTCCGAACTTGTATGTTTTAAGAGGAAACCGCCTTAATAGTGGGCGTCGTTAATAGAAATACGAAATCAAACTTATTTTCAATAAGAAAGCAAGCAAAGTCACGTTTCCATATCCGATTATTATAGTTCCCATGCGAATTATTATATAGCACTAAAAATATAAAATGAACGCCTTAGCAAGAAATTTTAAATTGAATTGTTATAGTGGACTCTAACAAATGATCAAACCAAATTTGACTGGTCATTTTAAAAATATATTTTATACCTAAATACGAAATATTTGGAAGGGACTATGTACAATACAATCTATAAGCTTTGTCTTGCCAACACTAAAATGACCGAATACCGAATTTCATGATATCTGTAACTAACTCTGAATGCTGAAATATTTTTTATATGGAAAAGTCGTTGATTATAACAATGATTTATATTTTAAAAATTGAATTTTCATAACAATTGATATAGACTAACTTACAACTAAACAACTGACAATTGAAAGTGTCGTGAAATTACACCAATTTCGCCGCCACCATTTACACTGTAGATTTAGTCAAATATTGACATTGAAATTTAGACATTGAAGGAGAATGGCAATAGAGTCAATTTTCTTTTGCATGAAGTGTAGAAATTTACGAACATGTTTGTTAAACCTGTCAGAGAGTTCCTAAGTTATGTTCTTATTCTGACCGTCTTTAATTTGATAAGCATTGCATATAAATACAATTTACAATTTATTTCAATACAGTCAATGTGCTCGGTAGTCGTCAGATGGAACATGGAGTCAAATACAATATAATTTTTTCAATTCTATGTATTTACACTAAGGCCTCTTATTCCGTTGACAATAATAATTTCAACTCGTCTAAGTTAAATTGTATCCATTTCAATGCACAGAGCATAGCGCCTTCTTTAAAACCGGTTAAAATAAATAAAATTATAAATATTTTTGAAAACAGCAAATTTGATATTTTAGATTTTACTGAGACCTGGGTGAGAGGCTCTATTCGGTATTAATGAAAAGGGCCCTTTAAAATTTAACATAGATCAATTGAAACTTTTACAATTAAGATCTTTGCCAATTTGGCTTTTGTATTTTTGTACGAACTTTTAGTTAGTTTAATTTATTTAGTTAGAAATACACGCGACTATCGTTCGTGGATTCAATCCCGCATACAGCCACTTCTCATTATTTGGGCGGTGGTCATCTCAATGTGATTGACAAACACATCCAGCAGCCTAGTAGTCGACAAATGTGATAAATGTTTTTCAACCGATTCCAATAAATATTTTCATTATGCTAAGAATGAAACCTGCGAAATGGGTAAAATCTATCCCCCTCATAAATACGAGCCAAGACAACTATAGCGAAAATTAACGCAATTATAATTTTACAGCGGCAACTTTCTGACAACAGACATACATCATTTCCTGAATGAATATGAGAGAAAGTATTAATTGTGCCTCGACTTTAACGAAACTTTCCTTAGAGCCTTAATCATAATTTGCAGAAATGTTTTCCGTATACAAACGGTTAGATGTAGCATACAAGCATTGTTATTGGTTTCATGCAAAAACAACTCGCAAGGAACGTTTTCACGACCTTCAAACATTCTGCTTTTGGGTGCAATGTTTCAAATCTGCCAACCTATCTTAAGTGACAGTTTTAAAAGTGTTCAAAAATAATTACTTGAGCAGTATTTTTGAAGTCAATAAACACAGATGTTTTAACGTACTCTATTATTTGAGTAAATAAGCAACGTATTAGGAGTCCAATTTTATTTCATAAATGCTTTTAATCCTCATAAATTCTGAATTTCTCTCTGGAATTATAAGATTTCCAAATTTTAATAACGAAAGCCGCCCTTAAATACTAACATGCACGTAAATGTGCAAGTGTAAGAGCGAATTTAAACAAAATTATAACTTTCAAATATTGCTTACAGATCTCAACTTCATAGCAGTTCATACTTCTGCCTGAAGCCATAGAGTATTATCTCTGTGTGTAAATTTTGTTAACTCTTTATACAGTTAATTAAGAAGAATTGATTCCTGGAAGCGAGCTATATTCATTTTATTCTAACATTCAGGTGTTAACGTTATGAAAGAGATTAAATGTAAAATTAAACAATCAGTAAATTATGGTAATTAATTAAATGTGCAAACTAATTTTTGTAAATAAAGATGGTGTTATATCGTACACGGTATTCTAATACCCGACAATTAAAACAACACGTTTTGGAGTTGTTCCAACCAAAGAAACGCACTTAAACTCTTTGAAAATGAAATTTTATGTGAAAATTAAATTAGCACTACATTTAAACCATGAATAATATTGATATTCAGTAAAAACTGACATTTAGTATAAAAACATTTTAAGAGCACGAATGCATGAGCTCGAAACGTCTAGGATATGGTAGGTACCTTAATATTGTGAAAATTTTCAATATGTTAAAATTGAAAGGCTGTCAGCTGTTAAATAACTGTCATCGAAGGTGTTATCTATTTAGTGAATATGGATAGGTTAATAACCAAAGAACGCATCAAAATAGTTAAAACTTAGTTCGAAGTAGTGATTAAAACGTAGGTTTTCAATCGAACAACATTTTCTTCAGCGATGGAGCTCATTTCTCACTAATATTTTGCAATAATTAGTATTGTCTCTGAAATATTGTACAGTCCTGAATGAGCTCTTCCATTATAAGAACGTTACCACCATAGGAAAAACTGTATTAATGGCTACAAAGTATTTATATTTTTTGAAACAACAATGAAGTTTGATTCGGTTCTTTACTGCACAAGTTCTTCTCTCCAGTGGAAACATACTTGGATGCCTCTTTCAATACTTTTCTTAACATTTCAGATTTGTAATTTGTTATTCAATAATCCTTTTATGACTGACAAAACCTGTGCCTTGTTTGCATAAACTCATGGATTCAACTCATATATTGAATATGAATTAATTTGACCAACCTTAGGTTTTCTTTAGTTTGGAACTTTGATGGGTTGTCCACTACATGTACTTGGAGAGCTCCATCACTTCTGTGGAACCATTTGAAAAGGAATTTAATCAATCATACCAACACCATATATGCTTGGTATAAAAACAAAATCACATTTCCCGATTTTTGTTTGAGTCATTTAAATCGATTACCAGTCAATGATTTCATCAGCGTCCAACAATTTGATATGCAAGTACTAATATGCGTACATATAAGTGCTGATCCCTAATGGATGGGCTAATAAAATATCCAATCTCCATGATAACCAAAAGGTAATCCCCTTCTTGTAAGGATTTGCCCAGAAAATATTGTTTTTTTTTTGTTTATACGTGTTTCATTGCTTTCGTTGTTAAAAGAGTCGCTGAGGAATGCTCCTGGTTTGCTATTTACATATTGCAATTTAAATATTTTTAAAGTTAATGTAATGCAGTAATGCAATAACAATAAAGTTAATGTAAATGCAATATGCGGATGCCTTATAAAGATTTACTAAGGCTTATCTTTAAAAACTGTAAATGTGGCCGAGTGAATAACAAACTTTTAAAACAGTTGATATCCTCCATTTAAATCGGCACATTAATAAGTCGTTTGTTTGTTTAATTCACTGCATGTAATACGTTTTTAGGTATTTTTTTTTTGTTTTATGTGTGCACTTGCAATAGGACAAACCGCGAAAATTGCTAAAAGATTTGCTGATGTAACAACTTAAAACGTTTAATGATAATTTGAATTAAACCTTTTTGTAAATAACGCTTTCCAAATCTCCACTAAGTCTTCGTTTAGCAGACGCAACTTATGTAATTTTTGTAAGCTTTCGTAATCTGTCAAACACATTTTTTTTGTTGTTGTCGTTTTTAATATGTTATATTATCTGAATTACAGGACTTCTGTAGCAATCTCATTTGCATTTTCACACCCGCTTATTCCTAATCTTGAATGTTTTGATCGATGCTAGCTTTTGATTTTGACTTCAAGTGGCTGTATATTTCATGAGTGCAAAAGTCAAGAAGGCAGCCAAAGTAATATTTAATTGAAAAGGTTGAGGTCAACGTTTTACAAATGATATTATATTGTAGCACGTCATTTCCATTAAACTGCGTTACATTGAATATGTTAGAAAAAAGGTAATATGAACTTGATAATGGCCTTATCGCAAATGTTACTTCTAAACTAACACATCGGGCAATAAGTCTCGAAATTGGAGAAGAAGAAAATTTTGTAAAATGAAGCTTAATTTCCCAACATATCTTGCTTCACTGTTGATACAATCAATTGAAAGTTTCTCAATATTTCGATGTCTTCTTTACATAAGCTTCCTTCTGGCCATTACTATACCTATAGAATAATATGGATAAGTGGTAATTTAAACCTCAATTTGTGAAATTTTTCTTTTATAATCATCGACTTGCAACACTTTGCACTGAACTTTTCTATTTCTTCAGCATATGGGGATTATGTCTTCTTTGTCATCCAGAAAATTCATATTCATTGCTCAAATAAGCTTTTCTACAGAAAAGACTTTGTTGACTTCGACTATGCTTTTCCCAACAAGAAGCAATGCTTAATCAACGCATTAAATTCTTTTACGACTTCGTACAAAAAATGAAATCAACACTAGCACTGTAAATCAAACACAAATGCCATTAAATATTGGCAAACTCTGTTTCGGCTTTGTTACTTTGCTAGAATAACATTGAGTACAGATCGAAGTGTTATGGGCGAAAAAGTGATCTTTTTTTGTCCAGTTTGGAGTGGAAGTGATTTGTTCCCCCTGTTTCACTGCGTTCTTGGAAAATATATTGTCGAATAGAGTCGAGCAGATGTTTTTGGAAATGATCGTTAATACAATATTTTAGAATTAAATTATCTAATATGGAGGGCATTAGAAGCGAATTAACACCACTGCTTGTTAAATGTACGATGTTCGTAATAGAATTATTTCATGTCATTGCTTTATCAAATTAAACGTAGGAATTATATTTATTGGTTTAAATCTAATCACGTTACTATATTTAAGTGCATTGGGGACATTATGTCCATATTTATTTTTATTGAGTTTGAGAAATGAGGAAAGAATAGCAGAAAAATGTATAAGAATATCTTTATATTAATAGTTTTGTATTTTTTTAACACAAAAACTCTCAGAAATCAAACTCCAAATATATTTTCTTTTTAGGCTCTCAAACCGACTTGGGTTAATACTGGTTAAGATAATAGTTTGCTTTGACTGAGGATCCAAAGTCAGAGTTGGTGTTGTGCCAACCGATTTGTAACAAAATTGATTTAATTTCGCTACTATTTGCCCGATCGTCTTCCATAACATATCGTTCGACGTTTTGAAATGTCTCTGAATTTCCTTATAATTTAGTAAACCGTCCAAATTTCATTTTCAGGCCTAGAATGGAATCTGATTTTTCATTTAAATACACCGCGACCCAGCATAATGTATAAGAGTTATTTTCAAATACATCACAATTCAAATACAGGCCGGTAAATTTATGCGAGCATTCATTGATGTAATGCACGTTCACTGTGGATACTGACATGGTTAGTGGCTCCATACCTGCTGCATTCTATACTGTTAGGTTTATATGCATAATTAAAGTGCCTCTTATAACAGCATAGAATATGCATGTGCCAGATCATAAATTTGTCAGGGTAAATAAGTAAAAGGTCGAGTGGTCAGACGCCAACTAGAGTGAGATGAAATCAAATATTACCCTTTTGCAACTGGGTGTCAACACCTGGCTCTCTGTTTGGCTTACGAAACGTCCATTGGATCTTGCGGAGAATGTCAGACCGCACAGGTGCAAGAAATACTCGTTCGTTTCAATGGAAAACTCATTAACTACCAAATGCTATGAAATGCTAACGGTCCAAAATTTAAATAATCTCATACATTTGACTGTGCATGTTCCGCTACATTCGGGTTGTTGCTGATTGCGGATGACAAGGAGATGAACTTGCATCCACTGGTGACACACAGATCTGAACGCCGTGACACCTGCACAAGTTGTTACAACACATACAACAATCCCTAATGATTGGGTATGGCAACCGACATCAGATATTTTAAATGTAAGCTAAATCGGCAATAAAGGTGACACAACCAACCAACATTTTTGGATGAATCTTTTTAAATTTGTAAACGCCATGATTTAGAATATTCACATTTAATGTGCGAACTATTTAGGGTGAAAACGCCTCTTGGACTTTTATCTCAAGTCTACACATGTAGAAACAACCATAGTTTATGCCTCCATTGCCATTGATAAAGGCGTGTATTCGCGTTCGCATTCATAGCTGACAAGACATTTGATCTGTTGAGAAGAGAAAGCCAAAGAGAAAGTCAGGAAAAGGAGGAGATGCTCACAACTCAATTTTAAAATAAGATTTAAATAATATAAATCATTATTTCTCATTGTAGGTAGCATTGAGACATTAGTGGGTGCATAAAGCACATTTTCAAGAAAAAACAAATTCTTTCCATGAAAATGGGGATGAAAAAAAATTAGTTCAAAAAAGGGAAATTCTTTCATTTTATGCGAAGCACATTTTTAACTTTTTTTTTTGTTTTTTAACTTGTAAATATTCAAGAAAATTCAAGTTTTATTTCTATTTAAGGGAGAAAGAATATTTGAAGTTACGAATAGAGAATTCATATGTCTGAATTTTTCTTCAATATAAAAAACTAATAAAAAATAAAAATAAATATCTGTGTTTTAGTTATTTTATCCTTTCCATGTAATGGCAAAAAAGGAAAATTCGTACAGTTTGTTCGAAAAACGTTTTTAACTTATTTTGTTTGCTTGTTTTTCAACTTTGAAGGTATCTGGAATTGAAATCTTTATCTACTTTACACCGCATGTACAAAAATAAGCGCTTTTTCTCTGATTTGTCATCATAAATTTGGATAATGCTTCAAAAGCCTGGTCTTTCCAAGAGAGTTTTGGACGCCCCCTTCTGCCCGCTGAGATATAGGAATGTTACTAAATTGATTCAAAAAGTAATTCAAATTGGTCCATACGTATTTTGTATGATGTAAATTGAATGTTTCTGGGCATCACAACATTGGCTCTAATTTAGTGTTTTCTGTACCACTGCGTGATGTACCCTGGCCCCTATATAAATACTATGGTAAATTTTAAAAATACAGCCGTTCCATTATATGCTTTTCGTGATGAATGGTTTAAAGCCCATACTAACCACCAAAAATTTATTTTTTCTGGCTAACACAAAGCAGTGTGCCCAAGTGAAAGTTTGAATACAGATTAACGTTAGTGTGTAAATTTGTAAATCTTTACAGAAACGTAACCTGTAATTGTTGAAGCATTTTTTACTAATTGTATTTTTCGCCATAATATTACAGAACTGCCAGTTTTGCGAAAGATATGCGCTGGTCAAGGAAGTCTAATTAGATATTCGAACTGGTTGCAAACAAATTAACACAAAAGAAACAGAAAAGCCTTACAGAGTGGTTGTTTCTGTTCAATGTTTGAACGACATAATTAATTATTTAACATGCGGACAGATAGATATACCAGATACACCAAATTTTTTAATTTTAATTTTTGTTTTCTTTCATTTCATTTTGATCGTTATTTTGCAGCAAATGGGACAAGTATTTGAAATGTTTTGTTTTCGTTTGTAAATATTTTGATAGCAATAGGATGGTGTCAATATTAAAAGCGCTCCCAATATTGAATACAATAAACAAATTTTGATTAGCATAAAGTGTGTCCTCCGCCAGATAATAGCGGTGTACTAAGCCTGCCGTTTTGTTTGTAATAATTAAAAGTTCTTATTTGAGATTTCACAAAATATGATATTACAACATTCGCCCGTCTGTCCGTTCGTATATCTGTTCAAAGTAATTTGGAGGTTCGACCAGTTGCGCTAGGAATCCAAAATTTCTCACGAGTATGTCTTATAGGAAAGACTGATCCACACAGTGGATAAACTCTTTTTAAAAAATAGTGATTTTTTTTTAAATGTTTACTACTTACTGTTTCACAAGAAAAAAAATTGAACTCATATGTACTTGTATGACAGAGCAGAAATTGTGGGCGTAGTAATTTAAGAAACACTAAAAATAAATAAAAGTATATGTTTTCGTTGGAAGAACGGTTTAAGTTCATATATTATAAAGAAAAGAGTTACCTGCCAGAAGCCATAGGCCAGCATGTATCACAAGTGAGCAAACTAGGTCCTGCGGGGAAAAAATACCGGCTATAGAATCTAAACGAACCCCAAGAAATGGGACTTATTCAAAACATTTCTACAAATATAGGATTATCCATTTTTTGGTTTCAAAAGTAAAATTAAATAAAACACACGTAAAGCTATGATTTCATTTCATTATAATGCTAGGACCTGCAATTATGTACGAAATAACCGAAGAAAGCGTAAATAACACTTCATATGACAGGTATTTAACAGCTGACAGCCTTGCCAAAGCGGCGGTTTTGAAACCTAAAAATATACAAGTCGATGAAAAATTCCATTATAGACACCACCGCTTACCTTGCGTTCACTCAGTTCTTTATCTAGAACAGCGTAGTAATGTTGGACCGGTAAGAAAACTACACCTATATATGGATCAAGCCCAAGCCGAAAAAATAGTATTTTTTTATATTTTCTTAAATTTATGGCAGCTAATCCAAGTCAAAACACTTCTACCTATATGGATTAATAAACCCAATACATATATGGACTACTAAACTAAATGATTGTACTATATTTTTTCCATGTTTTCTAAAACTTACGGTGAGAGGAGCTATCCCTGGTCATACACCAGCAAGTACTAAGAATTTTATACAATGGGTATTAGATGAGTCGATATATTGTGTGTAAGGTGACAATATTTTGGCCACGCCCAGTTATTTTACGACCTCTATGATACTGTGAACTGCAGTTCATTGTATCATGGTTAGTGAACACGGTAACGGTCGTAATTCTTTATGGAATATCCTAAAGCTTGGCATAACGTAATATTTTTCCTAGATCGTAGCCGGGGACTGTAAATATCGATCCATTCCTATTGGCGTCTCCTATACAAATGACGGATTTAACTTCTATATTTTTGGCATCATATCCTCCAATCAGTTCCGCAATATTTGATGAAATTTGGCACACATTGAAGGTTTGCTGAAGTAGGGTCTCGGAATGAAAACGGAGCGCATTGTCACACTCACACTGATAACTCTATGCAAAAGTCATTTCCTGTCATTTCTAGATTTTTATTCAATAAATTATTTTACAATTCTCTATAATTTCAGAAAATAATCGATCAAATAACCATGACCTTTCTACTACCGCCCATTTGTATGGGTATATCTGTGGTCACAACCCATAACAGCCTAAGTCTGTTTTTCAATATTTTCAGTACAGGAGTTTAAAGTTTTGAATCTTCACTGAAAATCAGGAGAAGGTGTTTTATGGAAAACTTTGCTACAAATTCCAAGGAAACGAATTTCTTTACTTAGTTGTTAACAAAAAATAGTTGTTTATTCTCGTAGTCAAAAGATATTATCGAAAAAGACACTTAGGCTCTTATGAATTGTTGAACAAAAGAAAGTCAAAAAGTTAAAGTTGAGTTAGACTATTATTCCAGATCTTAACTCAATTTATGTTTATCAAAAAACGAAATTGTAATTCGGAATAAGAGCTTAACTCAAGTTAGGAAAATAAAATTGTTTCTTTATTTTTTTGGATTAACGACTTAAGTTGATTTAGGCAATGATGAAAAAATAATGTTTATATTTGTTGTAATCCTAAATTGACTTAGGCAGTTATGCCAAAACAGTCATTTAGAAAAATAACATAAGCTATTAGGTTTTTTAGGATTAATTGCCTTCCTAGAAGAGATACAAACATGAAAAATTTAGAGCAAATAAATTTAGATACGCTGAATACGATGGTGCCAATAACTCACTACAGATATATAAATGTTTGCTTCCATATCTACAAATCGGTTGTACGAAATTTATTATATATCAAGCGTTTGGTAATATAAATTCTGTGAATAGGTATGAAAAAGCTCATCAATTAATGTTCATAAATTGGTTTAATGATCACGTCCTCTCAGGTACCCCCCATACTAATTACCTTGTTTAAGTTGATTTATTCTGGGATTTTTATCATTCATTTGTTTGCACTGTATTCCGTAAAATTTAGCTCGCAGCAGTCATTTAGCTCTGCGAGTAAAAATATATTCGGTAGCCACCTCCCTTAGCAAACCCCGATTTAAAAAAATCGCTGGCTGTTTTTACGTCTCTCAAATAGAAGACTTTTGTTTTTTTTATTGTGTTTTATTTGAGAGTATATTTTTTTCCAAAAAACATGTAAGGGCGTTTGGTGAAAGTATCTGTCAGCCAGTTCACCTGAATGAAATTTCTCTACTGGTTTTCATATACCGAATAACTATATGAAATTCTTTTTCTCTACCAAAAATACGACTGGTAGGCACGTAAATTCCCTCCTTTATATTACTGCAAAAATTTTGCAATGCAATCTGTTTTCATTTCAACAAATACAAAATTATGCAACTTGAAATGTAGTGGCGGTTATCGTGACGCAAGATATCACTGGGCAATCCACAAATGTTGTAAAATATAGACAAGTGCATATTTTGTCCAGCTCGTGCTTGTAATTTTTAAAACTTGAATTTATTGAAATTAAAATTTCTACTTATTTTGTTGCTCACGAATCGCACTTCTGGTTTAAAATACCGACAGTAACCCGTAAGATGCTCTACCTTAGAGAAATAGAAATAAATTATTTTGCTATCTGGCAACGGATAGCACCAGCCACGCACACCGTGACAGGAAAAAGTAATGTTCTGCCAGATGCCACCCATTTATGCTTATTCCCCATTGACGCGCTTTGTGCAACACAGTTGCTACAAATGTTCTTCATACACGCATTCATTCGAGCACATTCCTACATATACATAAATATGTATAAAACTAGAAAAAAAAATATTTTACAAGTAGTTTTTGTTCACCGGACGACAATGTTTCAAGTGGAAGAGTAATACAAAGAAAGTCACTTTGTATTTTCTGCGAGGGTCATGCAGAGTAGGCAATTAATGCTGCTACATTAAGATACTCCATCAGATTTTTTAATAATTCGTATAAATTTGAAAAGTAATATGCTTTTTTTTAATATTGGTTTTGTTTTGCAGACTTTATGTTGTTAATAACTCCACTGGAAAAAAATGAAGTGCAGTAAGCTCAGCGTGCTTTCGAACCAATCGTATTTAGACATTCTTCAGCCCAACGGACTATAATTCTGTAATACTAGGCCCGAGTTGCACCATCTTGATGAAACTACGCAGTGTTGAAAGTTACGGTCATAGCTTGTGTTGACAATGAACCATCCACAGAAATACTTGCCAATAACCTAATTAGGTCGGTGCAATTAGTAACCAATAAAGTTTAGAAATATATATATATATATATAAAGTTCGATTTCTCCAGATTTCGGTTTGTCATTGCATGAATAAGCTGTTTTGTTCCGGAAATATATATAAAAAGTTCGATTTCTCCAGGTGTGGGTTTGTCTTTGTAAGGGTAAGATGTGTTTTTCCGGATCGAATTATACCCCCTGTAACGCTTGCTGTTCATAAGATCATGGAAGATGCAGCGATGCATTGTCCAATTCATGTTGAAAAGGATATATTACTCGTATATCGATATATGTTGTTTTTTTTTAGTGGAAACTTGTATTTTTTTTTTCTTTGTTTTACTCAATGATTTCGACTCTTATGTGGTTGGTGCTCTATAGAGAAGTCTTTTTTAAGTTTGATTTACTCATTGTATGAAAAGGCATTCTAATTCACGATAGACCGATTTTGTCTGCTTTTTCGATAAAAATTCATACTTTTGAAGTATTCTTACAAATTCTTTACATACTTATGCGTAGACATTTCGGACGGTACATTAATATTTATATGAAATTGGATAACCGTTATCCGTGTGTAACATTTACTGCATTACATTGCTTCAAAATCAATAAATTGCATAATTGTTGACAAATTTAGAAATGTCTATTTTTCTGGAGTTGCCTTCAGTCTTTAGAGATTTTGAATAGGAAAAGATTTGGTATTCGTTTCAGATAAATTTATTTATTTTTTTTTTATTATTTTTCTTTTTTTTTTTTTTTGCCTTATGAATTTCAATATGTTTTCCGAATGTGTTGTTATTAAAGGGGTGGAAAGTGTCTGTCAAATCCATAATTTCTAAAGGATTAAACGACCATTTTGAGAGGTGGTTTTATACTTTCACTAGCATTTTGTGATAGAAAATCTTGTTATTTATTATTAGGTTACAACATAAAATTGCTTTCATTCAAACCATTAAAGCTCAGACTAGAAAAATATATCATTTTTAAATAAATTTTCAAACTGAATTCTTTTTTTAATTGGCAGGCAAACCCAGTAAACATAAACCAAAAAAATCTGAGAACCTACTTTTTATGTAAATTATTTTAATCTAATTGTAATGAATCTCCCACGTATTGTTCACTGCTTATTAGCCTTTTTGTGTGGCAGCTGTCTAGGGTACAGCTGAAGCATATTTAATAAAGGACCTTAAATAAGGTACTCAAATTTTAAATAACATTTTCAAACACTTTAAGTAATATTTTCTATTCTGATAGCCGGTTTGCTCTACATACTTCATTGCCCCATTCTTAAAGGTTTCTTATTGTCCTTTATTTTTTAGAACAGTATAAGTCCTGCGTTATCCCAAAGGCAAATCACATACAATTAAATGAAATAAAATTGCTCATTTTGTGACAAAAAACTTAATTATATCATGCCTATTTACTTAGCTTGAACTAAATAAGCGGCAGGTGTAACATGTAATATGCAAATAAGGAAAGGTTTAAAGAAAAACTCAGGTGTACTGAGGAGTAGTAGAAATTAGGATATGCTAATTGACACTAAGGCAACAATCATATTGCAATACGCTTTCAGCTGGCATTAGCAATACATATTTTAATGCTTATGTGGAATATTAAAAATATATTGCAAAACAAATTATAATTAACAAAATTGTACAGATAACATAACTAAATGGTTATTATTACAGCCATAAATACAAAAGGGGGCGCCGATGGAAAATTGTGACTCACACTGTAAATGTTGCTAGAGGCAACACCACTATATGCACAATATATGTTTCTTTATGTTAAATTAGAAAAATTAGAAATTCTCGCACATTCAGTTAAAATTAAGTTAGATTCCATAGTTATGAAGTGATTCTCTATTTCAATAACTTAACATTTTTGTTAGGTTTATCATTTACCATAAACATATTATCAGATTTGTAGCTTTTTTTTAACAATTTGTCTTTGCCTACCAGTGTGAATGGAATTTGGAGATTTTGCAAAAAGTGATTTCTTTTCAATCGTGCTTAACTGTTTGACTGGGTGTATATATCGTTTAGATTATTATCTTACGAAAAATAATCAGACAGGAAGCTTTGATTATGTGCGAAAAAGTAAAACTGCTTTTAAAAATTCGTTAAAAATTATTGGCGTAGCAAATTTTTTAAACTAAAACATATAGGAGAACAGATTCGTTATTTGTGTATTGTTGCATAAATATAATTTTTCTCATTCCGTCTTTTTGTACGAAATCTCTATGCTTCATTTAAATCACTGAAAGTACGAGAAATGTACATCTGAATAAGCATAGTCAGCATCTCACACAGGTAAAAAAGCTTTTTAGCACATATATAAAATTAATAAAGAATGTCCTCAACTCTTTTATAGTGCATTTTAATAAATTGTGAAATTGAACCTCGTGTGCTCTAATAAATACAGCGAGGAGGTATTTCTTATAATCAACGTGATGCATTCGGTTGGTTTCCATTTTGCTAATATTGCATTGTATTCGCTTTACTTTGACATTTCATCTTTAAACATCTGATATTGCAATGAAACATAACAAATGTTGAGAAATTTTAATGTAAATTCCTATGTGAAATATGGCCAGAAATTTCATATAAAGTCATAAAAGGGAAACACCAATATGACGGCTATTGCATACACAAATATAATGCTCATAACATGTAACAAAATCCGCCAAGGAGCATATTTTATTTAACAAAATATTATAATTGAAAAAGTTAAGTATCAAAAATATTTGTTGAACGTATTTCTCGGAATATTCAGAAAAAGGAATTCGTTTAGGGTCAATGTCCACAAATATAATCCTAATATTGCACATTAGAAACAAAAACTATTTAGATGTTTGAATAATAGAAACAAAAATAATTGAAACAGACAAACAAAAAGCTAAACACTGGCCATTAAAATTTGAACAGACAAACAGCAGATGTTGGAATTCATAGTACACATGTAAATATTAAATTGTGTATGTTTTGATATTGTTAAATTTATTGCAGTTTACAGTTTTTATGTAGCAGATAAGTCATCCATGATAGTTTTTCTTGTTTCTAGAAGTTGTTTGATATTTCCAACATATTTCGTCATAAGGAGACGTTCGCTTAGCTACATTATGAGAATCAACGCTTTACGAAGACTGTACCTCATGCGCTTAGAGAAACTTACACACTACACTTTTGTCTATGAATTTATGTGTGATGTCCAAAGTCTACATAGATAAACTGGCTGCAATTGATGAAATGGAAGTCACTACTATTTTTGAGAAAAGCATTGAATTTAAATTAAGCATTTCTTAAAATGAAAAAAATGAAATTAGATCTAAACGGAATCTGTCCCTTATCTGAATACTTGTAATTAGGACAATTTATTCGCTACACGCTCTGTTACGTTGAGGTTAGTGTTAAATCTAATTACTGTAATTGTGGAGTTTAATCGTCCCTGAGAAGTTCTAGGAATTGCAAAGATTATCCAGTTTTCTTGTATACTTTAATCCTGTTACTTGTTTGCTTTTAGTTTCCTAGCAGAGGACGGCCCAGTTTCATTCTAATTTTTCTGCAACTGATGTTGCGAAAGAGTGGACACTGCCGAGTATGGTACTTGCTGGCCTAATAGTACTTGCTGGTACTAATAGTACTTTTGCCCACTGCTCTTGGTAAAATGTCTACCCCCATCCATTTTATAACCTTCCATATCCATGGTTCGGTTTATGATAGTATTGTTATTTTTTTGCGATAACATTTCAATGAATACAAGTAATGAGAAATTCAAAAGGTAAACAATAAAAGACATTTCCAACATTGTATCCTAAAACTTCCATTTTTGTTCATATTCTACCGGATATGTGATGCCTTTTGAATTTACAGTGTTTGGCTTAGCAACATAACAAAATATTGAAGCAAGACCCTAATAAGGATATGCTGGCAAATGGTTATTCTAATCAAAGGGTTTATGACAATAAGTTGTACTGGAAACTGGAAAGTTTAATAGAATAGAACAATTGTTTAGCGCGACCTTAATAATAAGACCGTACGTTTTGAGCCTTTTACCCGAACTGATTTTATTTAGTTTCAAAATATTCTTACAAACTGTAGGAACAGTACACAAACTAAACTGTTGATAGTCATTATCACTAATGCTCCATATGGCATAACGCATAGAGCGACATCACAAACACAGACGAAAAGAGCGGACCACCATTTGTTTAAGCGGTTCTTGTTATTATCCGTTACGGTTTAGCTTCTCATACCTTAAACTGTTCATGATGTTCTCAAAAGGACTTTTATATATTTTATCCTTAGCATAGGTCGTAAAAAGTAGTAAGCGATGTATGTGGCACTAATACGATTCAGTATGCAATACCTAAACAAACGATATAAAAAAAAACCATGACCCTTCTTATCTTATTAAACGTGTTTAACTCTCAACAATAATGATAAAAGTAATTAATTTTAAAAGATTGTTGATTGAAATTGATATGTCAATGCCGTGTCTTATATATATGACATTTTAGCTACATCAATTGGTGATCGCCACATCATTGTAAGTTTTTGCCACAGACATGTTTCAAAAAGTTTTTCTTATTGTGAATTCAGTAGCCAATTTATTTGTATGTGCATGTATATTTTTCCACTCCGAAAAATTGGCTTATATGTCATTTACTTAAAAAAAAAGCGACCATGTTTGTTGTAAACATTTTCTCATGTAAAGTTTTAATAGCCCAGGTCAACATAAATAATGTACGTACATAAATAAAAGTACATATGCACTGATGCACATATGTTTTTCAATTATACAGAAACGTCCTCTTAACGTATTTTATTATTTGCGTTTATTTGTCTTCGGCCAGAAAAATACTCTTTAAAGGCAATGCACGCTTACAATTTTCGCTAAATATTAACAGCTTATTTGCTCGCATGGCTTCCACAGTATTCAATAATTTTTCTTATTTTAGCAGCAGCATCTGATGTCATGTAGCGACTTAAGAAAACTTTTCCATACAGTTGTTTTGCCTTGCTGTACTACAAAACATTAACTATTGGAAGCAACAAATACTGATGGCTTCAGTACCAAAGATTAACTTTTTATAACTCACGCAATGAATGCGTGAACTAAAACGTCGCCTATCAAGACGTATGAGTACGCCGACGATATGTATTATATGAGTACACCGTGCGGGCCTATTATCGTATTCGATTTACCACCATGGCAACGTTTTTCCTTCAATATTTTCCAGGAAACAAAACAACGAGTTTATTGAAATTAAATTAAATATTATTAATTAAATATTTGTGTACATATATTTGTTTGTGATCAAATCACATGCATGTAAATTTGGCAGTTTTTGTTTGTCAGGAGGTTAGTTTTCGAAGTAAATTCATAATAATTGTGTTCTGGTGACTGTGATAAGAACATTCTTAGAAGGCTGGCTCGCATTCTTTGTTTATGTACGTCTGTTGATTTATTGAGAAAATTAAATCCGACGCCAATGACAATGGATTGCTTTTTCTGGATTATTGAAAATTTTTCGAATTTCTTCTAAAGTCTATTTCACTGTAATTTCCCTTCCATCAATTTACTAAAGTCTCTTATTGGCTTAAAATGTATTTAGTACAGTGTATTATACCAAACGTGATGACCGGATTCTCATTCTCACATCTTTAATATTGGCACTCATTCCAGTTTGCTTATTGTTCCACAAAACCACATTTTTAGCAGACTGCAAATATGCTGGCCTATTCTACAGCATAATCTAACTACAATATTAAAAAGTTTAGTTTAACTTAACACGTTCGTTGCACTTTGTTGCAAGGATTTCTTTCATAAAATATACTTTAATTCTTCAAATAAAAAATAATAGATGGACCAACTCTAAAATTAGTTTTAGATGGAAATTGTTGATGCAATAGATTTGTTTACAAATTCAATTGACGCAATGATATACAATAAAAATGTACTTGAATGAGTCAAAACAAAATAAAATATTTCCAAATATTATGAGAAAATTTGGTGATATTTCGAAAGTAGTTTGTTTTCAAAAAAGAAAAAATACGCACTGAAAATTTGTTTAAAATAAGCTGATCTCGTTTTGGTATATCTTTCATCACGTATTCGGTTTGAGTACCACCATCTTGGTAAGATTGCGTATTACGTCAAATGGAAAAGAAAGCTGAAGGAGAACGAGATTACAGAATTTTACTTTTTATATATCACACTGACGCACATTCTTTGTCTATAAGATCGACGGAAGATTCTCTGTTTCCTACCTTATTCGAAAATTTCTTACAATTGGTCTTTGGGATAGATCGCTGGTTGCCGTTAATTCGTTTCTTAGCTGGAGCAGCTGTACCATAATTTCACAAGACCTTATGCCGTTATTTAAGAAATTAAGTATTGGCCACTGAAAAAGTCTCGTCGTTCACAAAATATGCCTCTCATTATTGGTCTTTCTGACATCATTAAATTCATAATCAACAGAGAGTGTTTCTCTGTTCTGCTGTTTTACCAACAGTTTCGTAAGCAACTTCAGGTTTCCAAATCAAGTCATCTTAACATTTAAAATAGTGTCACTTGTTTGACATTGTATTTATTTAAGAACTTTGCCAGAATTCACTTTAAATGAATGCAAACTATCAACATAACCGTATTTTCTTGTTTTTGAGTTGGTGCGTAAACCAGAGCTTAGTAAACATTTTAAACTCGTAATTGAATACCGGTCTAAAAGATGAAGTTAGGTCCTCAAAGTAATGCTATTTTTTGCCCTGCAGCAGGGTTCATATACTGCAAGCATACATATTTCAAGTGAGCTGAATGCATGCTGGTGTGGGTTTAATATTAGTAATACGCTGAACGATATCATTCCAATAAAACACCAACAAGCTTTCGTTTGAAATTCATGATTCATGAACGTGAGCTGTTTAATTGGTTTTTATGCCATAAGCGTTGTGAAATCGTTCAACACAGATGACTGTAGCGTAACGCGACCAATAGATTCCTTTTTGTGATATACAGCGCTAACATACTCTCTGATGCCTGCCAAAGTGCATATATTGAAGATCGCAAAGGATATACTTGAAGTGTGATACTTTGAGACTATCAATCGTCAATGCTGATATCAGTCTTCAGTACAAACCATTTAACTAACCGACATTATGCTCTATGTTTGAAACTTAAGCATTTTTGTGGTGTGAGCTTCCAAAAATCTTACAAAATTGATTAAATGCGCCGTATTGGACGAAAATTGTTGGTACTGAGCTTGAGAGTGAATGGTAGGCATTATTAAATTGTAATGGCACAACATAAGTGCGGTCAGTACGCATAAATTATGGTATCGCAGTATATAAAGAGTGTGTGCTGAAGTGTAATTTGTCAGTTCGTACATATTTACGTTTTTTCCAAAATACACTAAATTCTATTTTTTTCCTTTTTTTCAGTCTCTTCAGTACTGAAAATGAAATGTCGTTTAATGAAATTTCCCAAAAAGCTTATAAATAACTTAAATAACATATATATGAAAGCTTCCCATTACTTTGGGACATCGAATATTTGAGACGGTTTAAAACATTATGTTAAATATTTATGATTAGCCCTTGTTGGTTTATTTTGGAAAAGGAATAAATGAACGGAAATTAAAAGAGTTTTTTAATCCAGAAACAACTAGAGAAAATTTTTGCGTGAGAATTTAACTCGCTCTGTTATACTTCTGAGGAACAACTCAGCTCATTTTGATAGTATCTTTGGTCCTACTAACAATGACCATTTGTGCCCATCGCGTTTATTGTCGAAAAATTTTCGCTTTAGGGTGTTATGGTCCATTCAGCACAATCGTTGAATTTTGATGTACTTTACTCACATGATCACAATACTTGCCAAAATGATAATGGTTATGCATATTTTACGTAGAATTTTTCTCTCGAAAGCTCACACAGCAGATTCGTTCATTTGTATGCTAACTCAGGATTAAGTGCGGTGCATCATCTGGTAGCTAATACAGTTGAATTTTTACTTATTGAGAGAGATTTTTGCCATTAAAATTAAATTGTCTCTTAAGCCGCAAGCCTTCTTAGCAAAGATAACGTTAATGCAACGTTTCAATGAATTGGAATCTTTCATCGTCTATTAAGCCGGTATTATTCGCATTTATCGCCGGACTCCTTAAGCTGATTTGTTTCCAATGCTTGGGAACAATAATGTCAGTATACTTAGCATACGAGAGTAGAGTGCAGTTGTTGAAATATTAGGAGTATAGCACATTTCGTCGCAGAAATTGGGAGAGTCCTTTGGAAAAGATAATGGCACAATTTTGCAATGTCTGATTATTTATATGTAGTTGTGCACGTTCTCGCTCAATCTTATACATAGCTCAGCTGTATTATGGCTGTCTGAGTCCATATTGGCATCGTGGGTAATAGCCGCTCTAGTTTTCATGGAAGCTTGCATTCCATCAATTATCATGTGATCAATCTGGTTCCTCGTATTTTGATCAGAAGATTGTTGCTTTGTGGATATCTTTATATGGAAATGTGGTTCCAGTTACAGAATTATTCCTAGGTCGTCGACAGAACTAACCTACTGTAGGTCTAAAAATATCTTCCCCCTATGATTGCATTAATGCCACTCGTGAACAGTTTCCGATACTTGTAAAATAACAATTAATAAAAATAACTAGATAAATAAGAATTTTTAAGAGCAAATAATATTCGGAGCGTCCGTGGCACTACAGAATCTTACTATGATGGGATGCCGAAATTGTTCTTTCGCATGAGAAGTTCCTTTTACCACAAATGTAAAAATTCACCTACATTTCTAAAAATAAATTCTTAAACTCTAAATAATATCGGTAAAGAGGAATTTATGTACAAAAATTGGTAACGATTTAGAGAACCAGGAAGAGAAATAAGACAAGCAGAATAATTAAGTTCGAAATTGTGATATTAAAAATAATCTGCCCGTTGCCTTTTTAACTATATTCAAATTTAATAGAAAATTGCGTTAACTATTAAAAAAATGTGTAAATATTAGTTAAAATCGTTGGAGCAGTACAAAAAAAAAAAGGTTAATCCAAAATGTTATTTTTCAACAGAGCTGACAATAACAATTTGTTCTGAGAAACTTACAGAGAAAAATACTAAATAAACTATTTGAATCTACCTTAATGGACAGCAATGGAGATAAAGACCAAAAGTATATTAAAAAGATTGGTTAATTGAAGGCACTCTAAATGGAGGTTTGACTACTTCTACAAGAATCGTAAAATACCAGGATGCTTTAAATCAATTAAAAAATGCTGGTGAAAAGCTGATGTTGTGTTCCTTTTACGATTGGCCACATATTGAGGTAGTAAATATTCCTCACCACAGGGATGTGCA
>JAHXMU010000014.1:1840295-1886504 GCA_019455685.1 Philornis downsi
GGAGAGTTTGTCGCATTTAATGCTTATCCACACAATGGTCCTGATATGATCCTAGATCCTATACGACGATTCCGAACATTAGTTTGAGAAGCTTTTAGTAAACTATAAGCTTTGATGGTTTTGCCAGGGCTTCAACTAATTATCATATAAGTACATGAGAGTCAATTGTACTGACCATTGTGCCACTATTCTGCATGCTGTTTTACTTACTTGTTTTTACTAGATATATTAAAATAGATTTTAGTTTGCAAACAGGCTTTTATGTTATCGTTTGAAACAGTACAACATTTTCGGAAAGTACAACATTTCACAGTCTGACGATTTTATTTATCATCATCACAAAATTTGGGAGCCGAGGTTTGCATGAAACTATGCATTGGTAATCGAAAATCGGATTCAATTGAGAGATTTCTTCAACTAGTTAACGTTTTATTTGATTTTTAATAGATAACAAATTAAAAGTAGGATTTAATGCAACTGTAAACATAACTTTCTCAGCTTGCATAATATTATATTTGTTTAAGATATGAAATAAACATCGTTACGAATTTTCGAACTTAGTGGTAGATTAAACACTGAACCGATAGATACGTTGTGTTTTTAAAATAAAATATTTGGTTAGAGCAAAAAAATTAAAAGGCAATGTTTTTGACTCCAAGCAGATTGATTTTTTCAATTAATTCTGGGCAAGCAAGCCTTTAGATTTGCTTCAAATTAAAACAAAATATATTTTCTTCTTGTCAAGTAAAACAAATTAAAAAATTTTGAGATTTTGCATACAAACTCATAATTATTGGTAACATGTGCACTAAGCACATGTAGAATAAAATGAAAATACTTTCTAATATTAAAAAACAGCTCCTGGAATCATTTCCTATCTGTTCAACAGTTATGTCCTTTCAAATTATATACATATATATGCGTTATGACATACATATATGAAATCACTAATGTTCTTATGGCTTCCGAAGTGTACAACAATTAACACTTCATGCACCATTACATTTCGTCAGCAATCACCTGCGGATAGAAAATAACTACATTTCGCACAAATTTTATCGACTTGCTTAAATTCTTTTCTAAATTTGCTATAACACCAGCCATCAATATAATATGTTGTAGCTATTAGGCATCAAAATAATTAAATTTCTTAGGAATCTGCGCAGAATGTGCTTGACATAAAATTAATTAAAATAAGTACACAAATTATGTCAGAAATGCCAAGCTATTTCCATGAAACATCGACTTACAGATATTATAATTACGGTTTTGATGTAAGATATGTGAACAAAGATGTTTTGTGTAATCATTGCATGAGAAATACCTGTGTATGTCGTACGTCTTGTTCAACCCAACCAATGTAGGCAGAAAACAGGTGTAACGGCCAAATTTCTAATTTGTTTTCTTCTAAACGCGAGGAAAATGTGAGAGATTGTGCACAACAATATAAATGCCGTGGATAAGAAGAGATAATAAGTCAGCGGTTACTGAAAACAAATTATTCAACGAAACAGTCTGTCTTTAAATTTAATACAATTTGTTAAACGTTTGTACACATTTTGATCCCTTCCCCAAAATAGGAATTTGTTATAGCGATGGCCATCGAAACTGCGAAATAGGTGAGAGCTCAAACGGTGCATGTTGAAGAGGAGAGTACAAGAGTGTAATCTTTTTTTCTTTTGGGAGGATTTTTTTGGTTGGTTAACCAATTTGTTAACCGATTTTTGGAAGCTATTTGAAACTGAACTTTGCACGTCCATATTCATTTTTTGAATTCACTTGTGCTTAATTTAATGTTGTGTGCCAAAGCTGAATATGAGTTGATACCTTTTTCAGATTTGTGATACACATGAAATCACTAAAACAATATATTTTGAATGATTTTCAAAACAATTTAACAAATGATACATTTTCGTTCCATATCGTTTTCGTTTTGTCTAGCTCAAAACATGTTTTCTACTCCACTTTGCCACACAATACTAAAATAACTGCAAATGCATTCAAAACTGGAAAGGACATTCAAAACGGACTTTCACAGTCGGATTCTAAGTTGTTTTACGAAAAAAGAAATCTTTTTCTTTTTTCGCCATGAAGTTGTTGAAACTTTGATTTCTAGTGTAATTTGAGGTAAGAAAAAATTTCGGGGTTTCTTAAAGATATTCCCAAATATTTACATCGCTGAAGAGATATAGTGGCATCCGTGGAAAAGGCATGTCATTGCATTATGGAATGAATAGTAATTATTGATTTTCATTTAGATAGGCTAACTTAAGATAGGAGCGCACTGACGGAAAACATTTACAAAATTACAATAAATTATGTAGTTCGACGTATATTTTAGAATCATAACAAATTTTCAGTCGTCTTAGATAGCCGATAATTATCTAATGTGATTTTTTAAACAAAATAAATGATTTTATTAAAAAAAAAAATAATCGTAGGTGACGTGATTGATGTTTTAATATACGAGTACCATGGATTACGTTGACCTGAACACAGATAATCCTCCTGGAAAGACAGATTAACCCTTCTCAAAATCTCTTTTGTCACGGTTTAGCAATATTCACGTATTACCGATAATGTAGGCATTATTATTCGAAAATGTTAGTGCAGGCTATTAAATCATTAAGAAGGAATCGGCAAAAGTGAATTTGGCAATGTACGAGAAAAATCCAGTTAATTGTTTTTTTTTTTTTACGAACAATGAACTTGGCGCAGCTTAATAATTTCTGTGATTGTAAATGGGCTATATCGGTCTGCCCTTCCAGTAACTCTCATACAAACTGACTGGTTTTCCGACATTTAATTTCTTTGCTGTGCCCAAATTTTTATACCGTAATTCTACGTAAAATTTAAAAAAAATCAACCGATTAAGCCCTTCTGGTACCACTCATACAAATTGACAGATTTTCCGAAATTAATTCCTCATTCGTAATACACAGTAACCCAGATTTTTGTCCTTTGCATTGTATTACAATTTCACGTAAAATTCATGAGACATCTTACACATTTACACAAATTTTCAAAGGTTCATAACTTTTACGTAGTTGTACTAAATTTGGTGAAATTTGGTACAGATTCAACAGAGCAGGTTACCACACTCATTTCGGTGTATTCCCACACGAATTGACTGATTTTTCTTTGACTAAATTTGCCATACATAATGCCTTTGGTGATCTAAATTCTGAGAATAGTAATAGGCAACATTTCCAGCCCATTCTGGAACCTCCCTTGCAAGTTGACCAATTCATCGAAAATTTATTTTTCAACATAATTCTAAAATTTTCTAAGATTCTCATCGACTACTTCGTGTTTCGATTTTTTTTTTTTTTTGCTCCTCAATTCCGATAATTTTTACTGTAACACAAAAGACGTTGCAAGAAGGTGAAGTCAGTTTACCTTGCTGAAATTTTTGTACTGGGGTTTTTATATAAGAAACCGTATTTGTTGAAACAAATATATACTAGAGTGAGTAAACGCAGGTCAAATATTTTTCAAACTTATGGTTAAAAATTCTCCGACTTCAACTTATCCTTTCCTGCTAAATTGTCCCAACATACGGAAGAAACAAAGTTCAAATTATCCGCGATGTTCTTAATGCTTTCAAATTTCATAGGCACAACTTCAATTTATTTGGCTGTTAAAGCCAAACAACACAGTTTTGGTTAACAAAGAGTTAACCGAAAACCTAATTTCTCATCGGTTAATTTAAACACTGTTTCGTTTATGGCTTTGATTACCCTCTAAGAAGTTATTGCACTCTGTGGAATATATGTATTCACCACCTTTAACAAAAAATCTCGGCGAAATATGAATCATAAGACGAACATGATCTATATTTCGATCAAAATACCCGTCAAAATGCAGCCTTTGCATTGGCTAAATGATTACTGTGTCAAAATAATATACAAATTCATTTTCCTCCGTACTCTCTCGAGTCGTTTCATACCTTAATTTATATATTCCCATTTTCCATTCACTATTTCGTTGTCGACATTTGGTCGTATTTATTTAATGATATAATGACATTAAGGATAGGCCATTATAACAAATAAAACACGATAATGAACAATTAAATTTTGTCTTTGTGCCAAACAATTTATTCATGTTATTTATTCGACAATGGGACATACATACATAACTTGTTAATCTGTTTTATTTTAATATTATCTGCTTTTAGCCAAAAATGAGGGAGAATTGCAAGATCACTCCACATTAACGCAACATATGTCATGGTTATTTTAGTAAAGTTTCATAATGAAAAATAAATTCAATAGTAATACTCGTGTATTGCCTGAATTGAACACCTTGACGCAATTCATATGATTATGATAGCAGCAATAATCAAACAACAATTCCATATGTTAAACTCCATCATAATATACGTTGACGAGGGCAGATGATATTACAAATCCATACCAATTATTCTTATATTACAAAAACTTTTGTTTGTGTGTTTGATTGCTTAGAAGTCATGTCTAATCTGGATGGAACTACGGATAGTTGGGAATTTTAATTTTTAGAAAGCACAATTTGCGTATATAAAACTTTGGCCACGGTACTCATCAAAAATTCACAAAATGTCGCTGACTATATGAAAATTTTGACTTTTTACTTATTGCAATATAATACAAACTTCGTGAGTGTAGCGAAATGATTGGTCTATTTTGTCATTGTTTTAGGAATCAACGAAAAGATCTGTGAAATTAATTAGCCTAAGTGCAAAAATATTGTACACATTTTTACTAGACTCTAAGTTGACGATGGGAATCTGCTATGTACGACATTTTTACATCCGTTAAGTCCTTTTTCAAAATATATTCGAAAAATTACGAAAAAAACTGGCATTACCTGAAAAGAAAGTATGAGGCTTGTTCAAAATGTTCTTGAACATCATTCATCTCTGGCCCATTGCGGAAAAGATTACTTGCGATTATGCCACTACCTTTTTTTGTGGTCCACATGCTTTTTGCTACTAAGAACTGAATTTATTAGCAGAGATTTGTTTTCAAAAAGAAAAAAAAAACAATTTAAAGGCAACTCATACCCATCTTTAACAAACTTTAGTGGAATTTCTTCAGCAAGGTAATTATAGAATATATCAACACAAAGCAAACAAAAGACGTGTTTAACCAAATGAAACATGTTTCAAATTCTGAGAAACTCTTTTCATCATTTTTTAAGAATTACTTAACAAATGTACTAAAATTTACTGCCAGTGAAATCAAATGTTCTACAAGTTTATTATGCAGCAAGTTTAACATGGGGTGTTGAAAGCTAAAAATATTTTTTCTCCTATTTTCAGATGTTGTTTTTTTGCCCTTTCTACATTATTCCCTAATGACACATTTAAATGAAGACAATTTTTAAACAAAAATCATTATTAACATTAAAAAACTTGTGGGTTACAACCACGTGGTACTAAGAGCTAGGTAAAACGTATACATTTTTAAAAACGACGCAAAGGACATTTTGAGGTTAACATACAAACATTATTTTTTGTGCAATTTTTCCGACCTTTTGTGCAAGAGAAAGAAAAGAATGTGCTATTATCCACAAAGTGTTTTGAATATATGCTAAATTGATTTTAAAAAAGGACCGCAAAGGCACATGCAAATTGAAAACAGGTTTTAGAACATTCAAAACCATTGAGCTATAAGATAGAAAGGCTATTCTAAAATTGGAAATAAATCTTTTAAGCCATATGGTGAAGAAATTATGCATCCAGTGGTACATCGTATAATATAAAAATTCGATAAATGGATGTATTAGCGGTTCAGTCACAAAGGGATCTGTACATGGACTTGCCACGGAGTCCCAAACACGTTACCCTTTTGGATGGATACTGAATTGACTATTATTCAAACAAGAATTTAAAAACGTCTTCTATTTAAACATGCCTTTGATCTTACAGTTAGTTAGGTTTATTTACATCCGCATACCTCTATTCCATTCTAAAATTACAACATGGTCATAACAATAACGGAGATTATAGTTACGCGTCTTAAGACACAAAGCAATTTTTGAATTTAGCACATTCATATTCTACAAGAACATTATTTTTCTCTTCATATTTGGAATATCAGGATACAACGCCTCAAGCACCATAATTTGTTGAGAAACCATAACTTGTTCTCCCTTAATTGTTACTGTTGCATTAAAATATGTTTCCTCAAAAAGTATAAATCAAAATATCAGAGGCGGTTGAGCTGAAAATGTGTTTGATATTTGGAATTTCTGAGATTTTAGCTTACCAATATGGATCTTTTATCAACCGAAGAATGCGTAAAAATGGTTAATATTTCTACAAAATAGGTGATTCAAACGTGAACACCTTTTGTATATTAAGGGGTGATTATGGTCGTCATAATCGACCTATTGACCAAAGAATTGGCTTGATTATAAAGAAATTTGGAGAGATTGGTAGCGTTACAAATGTGGGCAGACCTGTGATCGCGATATACACACTGCCGAAAATATCGCTCCTTTTAGTGAAAGTATAGTAAGTAATCCGAATTTGTAATTTCCAGCAATGCATTTATTCTTCTCAGCAATGCATTTATATTTTCACGTCCATCCATATAAATTTTATCTCACGCAAAAATTAAAGTCGGGTGACCATTTACAATGCCGTAGATATGCTGATTGAGTACTACAACAACAGGGTTTCAATGATGATTTTTCGAACAACTATTTCTTCAGCTATGAAGCTCTCGGTGGTTACGTCAACACGCAAAATTGTTGCATATGGGGCTCGAAAAACCGGGAAGTGATTGTGGAAAAGTCATTGCATTCGAAAAAGTGACTGTTTGATGAACATTATGGTCTGGAAGTATCACTAGGCCGTAGTTTTTCGAAAATGATGCTAGAGGAACCATTACCGTCAATTCAGAGTGCTAAGCCCGTACGATAATCGACTGTTTTTGGCCTGATATTGGAAATTATCAGCTAGACGATATGTGGTTTCAACAAAACGGTGCCACGAGCCACACTGCACTACCGATTTTGGCATTATTTTATTAGAAGTTTCCAGAAAGCGTGATTTCACGCCATTTGGCTACCGAGATCATGCGATTTTACGCCGTTAGGCTTTTCTTGCGAGACAAAGTCAAAGACTATGTTTACGGATGTTGGAGCTTTTGAAAACCAACATTAGTCAATGTGGAAAAAATGTGCAAAAAGTGGTCGAAAGCCATCTAAAAAGGATCCACTGCCGCAACCAATCCAGAGGCGGCCATTTAAATGACATTGTAGCTCATACATAATGGCAAGGTCCAAGCATTATAATCAAATAAAAGTTTTATCGAAATTATTGCTTTATGTGTGTTTTATTTAACTTTACTTTTAATACCGAAAAATGGATAACCCGGCACTATCGATCGATGGCTAAAATGGCAACAATTTTTAGGTCAAGAGTTGAAATTTTTTTAAGTCTGGGTCCTTTTATGCGAATTATCCATTTGTTTTATATTAATTCTGGAGACCTATACAGTTCCGAGGACCATATGGGTGTTACCATGATTTTTGTGCTGCACATTACTTTGTGCCATTAAAGAAATACAAATATAAAGGAAAAAAATATTAATCCATTTGCAAAGATGATACCATATTTTGAATATTTCTTTTTGTATCCTTGTTTCTAGCTTTCATATTAGTAGAATTAGGACGCAATCTGACCATAAGGAGAAACAATTATCTTATAATCAAATTATTTGCAATTAATGCCATTACATTCGAAGAGGTCAAATTTCATATTAGTTTTCCGAATACTGTCAATGAAGCTCTTTCCGATTAATCTTCTTATCCTCAAAATACACGCCCAGAAACGGGTGTTCAAAAACCCGAATTGTTGCAAAAAAAAATGTGTTTAAGTAATAAATAGTTGTGGCATTATCATTTTTACTTTTAAAAACATCTACCATACTAATTTTGAAAATGGAACATCTGGGACTAACATTTCAACATCAATACAAACGAATAAATTTTATTAAAATTCATTGTTGGTTCTATGTATTTAAGAAGGCATAGTTTTCATTGCAGTTTTATTGGTTATACTTAATACAATTCATTTAATTCAGCCAAAGGTAAATTTTATTAAAAATGTGTCCTTCCGTGCAGTTTTTTATTATAGTCCTCAAATGATGAGCTTACTTTTGCCAGCCATAATTGTATTTAAAATTTGATTAAGTTTATTTATAGGTAACATGTTTTGTTTGATTCTGGGATGAACCAAATTGAAAACAGGCCATATGTCTCTAAAGTATGGAAATAGCTTCCAAAAAAAAAAAAACAAAAAATTATGTCACAAACCTTAAATTTTGGTTTATGGTGTAGTCACACTCGCACACCGTCTCTGAACCCTATGGCGTTAAATATGTTATAATTGGTCTTGAACAACTGTGTAATAATCCGTCTCAATAGATCAGACGGAAAATGTCGAAAAATCTCGCTGATATTATTTTGTCCGAATTTAAAAACAATACGCTCTACCTTTTCTTACCCAATATTCTGAATTTGTTTTTTTTTTTTACATAACACTCGTATAAGAAGGGTTAACACAACCATTGAAAACTGTAATCTAATAGTAATATGTAATAATAAAGCGAATGAAGAGTTGTACTTATTAGTTACAAAACTAAACCAAAAATTTGTGCGGCTTTATCGTCAGACCTTGTAGTGTCATATTAAATACAGCTCTCTGTTTTTATGTTAGTATGCGGCACTATTGAAACTAAGTGAACGTAATGTTCTTTATCGTTTGCGATAACAAATAGAAAATAAAACGCCCTTACAGAAGACAGCAAGATTTGTTTAAAACTCTTTGATGACAGCCTCTTATTACAGGGAACCAAGTTACTTTTGTTTGAGATGAAATTGTAATCATATTTTGCTTTTCCAAGGAATATGTTGGCGGCAAGCGTGCTTTTATCAATTTAATCACTTTCTATCAATTTACTTACTTTTGGAGACAAATTCGAAATTTTTCGATCACGTTTCCAAATTGTGTCAATGAACATTTGTGTTTGAAAGTTATTGCCTGCAATGTTATGAAACTCTTCCAGAGCCTTAAGAAGATGTCAGGAGATGATTGTTTTAAATAGAGCTAACTTAATTTCAAGTATAGTTCAGCGCAGCGACAGGTAATTGAATGCATTGAAAAGTTGGCAACTCGAAGCATTTCGGACAAAGGGAATCGACGACAAAGTGACAACTAAACAAATGTTGTTTTGTAAAAAGCATTTGAGTTTAACTTAATTTGGTGTGACTTACTCGGAATTTATTTATTATTAGAGCAGAAATGCCAATTGAATCATTTCAAGTGCAATTTTATTATTTTCGGAAACGGAAAGTAAGTTTATAAGTTTGGATTTTTAGATTGATGTTACACTGCGTTGTTGTAATCGAATTTAATTGTCGTCGCAGCAAGGAGATAATTGTTTAAAGCATTTATATTATCCGTAAGTCACTTTGCATATATTTTTATGTCATTCTCTCTCATACTTTTCTGCAGAAAATTTATCACTCAATATCAAGCAACTGTGCAGTATTATAAGATACTTGATTAACAATTTTGAAAGCAGAAAATTTCAATCAAAAAGCGTGGTCAACCGATCCTTGTGGTATCCAGAAACCTGATATTTAGGGCTCAAATAAAAATTAAGATTGTTAAGGTTGGTAAGTTGTTTTCCCATATGGAGAATTAAAACATTCTTTAATAAGTACAATTTTTGAAAAGAATATTTTAATCTTTTTTATCTTTGCCTTTATTTCCGATTTCTAAAGTGTGAATAAAATTGGGCTTTACACGGTCTTCGGTGGAAATGGGAATGAAATGAATGGATTTGACCCACTATCTGCATATATTGATTGGCATTATTGCCGGCCCAAATTTAAAAGCGTAAAGTGTTATATATGATGCGAAGTGATGATATGATAAAGATTTTCCAATAATCAATCCGTGATGTCGAGTGCATTAAAAGTAAGAACACGCTTTTTTACTTGGAATTTTTCAATAATTTTAATTTTAATTAAAAGAAGGGAACAAATGCTTATGGAAAAACATGTACGAAATGTTATCAATGTCATCTTTACTTTACTAAGCTCAATGCATACTTTCCTTATTCTCTTACTTGAAAATAAGTGGCCCTGTTGTATAGACATATTTTCATCTGCACAATTACAATTTCAATAAAAAGATAAAGTGCACGGATTAAAAAATATTAAAAAATTTAAAATGATTAAAAGATTACAATAAACAGACAAAATGGAGCTACAAAATTCATGTTCACCATTTTACTATGGCCAGTAGAATCAAGCAACCGAAATCGGAGTGCATTTTTTCATTACTAACACTTCCTGCTGTGAGGTCTAAACATATTCTTCACACATTAAATTTGTTAAATAAATATTTGAATACTTTATAAATTCATGATAAAGTTACTTCTTACGTCAGGCATAACATCTAGTGTATTATCATACAACAGATGTGAGACGCAATGAGTGTGAAGTTTGGCATATTATCTTAATATATTGTTTAATGTCGTCAGTTGCCCGTAAGCAAAAGCTTACGTGGTTGAAAAGCTTATATAAAGTATAAAGTATATGTGAATATGCATAAACAGCCTTAAGGAAGATATCGTATGAAAACAGCATATTATGCTTTAACATCAACAATCAATTTTTAGGTTCTTTAAAATTTGCCATTAGAACTGCTACAACCAAGGATTATTTATATTTCCTGGTCGTTTTATTATTATATGTATTTACGTGTGTAGTGTACCAAATGAAATGAAAATATGATTGTATTCATTCCCAAAGGAAGTTGTGTATTGATTTCGTCGATTGCATTTGGTACCAAATAGTGTGACAAAAAACCGGTTTAGGGTTTTATTATATTGATTTTTCTAAGGAATATTATGTGAATTTGAAACAAATCTCTGCTGTGATTTCTAATTTGTTTGATTTTGCTCTGCCGGCTCTTTTGTTTTGTTTTTTTTTTTTTTTTTTTTTTTTTCAATACAAAAACTACCCCTTCGCTTACTTTTTTTTTTAATAATTTATTCGTTTGGCTGTTGTGGCTTTGCCAACGGTCCGGTATGGAAACCCTTTTTGTTTCAGTTCCAATTAATAATAAACAAATGTAGACAACTCTCATATACAAAGAAAACACAATAAATTAAGAGTAGAAGAAAGCAGAACAAATAATACAAAAACAGTGGAGCGTCTCACTCTCCATCACATTTCGAACTTTTTGCCCCTCATTCACAATAAACTGTTGTTGGTATGGTAGTGATGTTTTATGAGATGTCTTAAGAGAAAGATGTCTTAAAAGAAAGCGATCATTCGTCTTTCTTCAAATTGTACTTCTTTAAGACGACAGCTACGCAATGATACTTGTAAACGGTCTATAATTTTCGCCTTTTTGTTTCAATTAAAATAATGATGATTATGAAATAAGTTATCTTGTATGCTTTAATTTGAATTACATCAGCGATATATTTGGCATCAAATCCTAACATTTTAATTTTAGAAGATTTAACAATGCTTTTTGAAAATCATCATAAAGAATACGCCGGTGTAAAACTTGGATTTCTTTTGTTATTCCCTGAAGCAGATCTCAAAAACTGATCTCATATTTGAAATCAACAAAAATATATAATCAGGAAAACAGCTTTGATACCAATAACCACAGTTAATTTGGCACGCAGAGAATGTTCAGCAAGCAACATGTTCCAGAACACATAAAATGCCTAACGCCACAATGCAACAATATTGTGGAATACGACAATATTGTGGCATTAAGTATTTTATGTGTTCTGGAACATGTTGCTTACTGAACATACTCTGCGTGCCAAATTAATTTTTACTCACTTTTGTAATCCTATCAGTAGTATAGATAAAGAAGACCACTTAATCAATAATATATTTTCAATGACCAATTTTGGCATGATGGATGATACATGCAGCTATATTTCGTATGCTCGTACGTTTGATTCCTCATACGAATATATCTGTCTCCTCTCACAATCCACCAAGGCGTGGTTTATAATATAATTGAAAGAAAATTGTACAGCCCATATTTATCTTGGCCCAAAACCTGTTTAAATTAACTGCATTAGTTGCAATCTCTTGGTGTTTGTGCTTTCAAATCCGAACAAAACTTTACTTTAAAGTAAAATTGTGTCAAAGAGGGCCTGATATATAAGCTAAACGATGAAAATTGTACACGTTTAGATTGGAGATAACTATGTTATGAATTTTGATAACCAACGTTGCCTGTGTAATGGCTTTCCACTTTACACTAACAGATCCGGAACCGGAATATTTTGATTTTAGCATAGCCTGAATGAATTAAAGTGACTTTTTCATAATTTCTTTGCAGAGATATATGAAAAAATGATCAAATCAACATTTCATTTCAGCTGCATACTAGGGTTCAGCCAATGGGTGAGGAAACGAAGACGAAAAGTTGTCAGAAAGCACTTTAACAGGTACTGTTTTACACTTCGCAGCACTAAAGATAGATGAAGAATGGGGATTTCTAAATGAGCCACTTTCTCTTCGGTGTGTTTTTTCTTTTCATAAGCATAACAAAAGATTTCGGACGTAAGTCTGCCACCGAACTGTCACAAGAACTGCACCTCCCCGTATAGTTATTGCTATATTTTGGGAACCAGCCGGGTATTACGTTTATATCGACAAAGTTCTTTCTTCGTCTAAATGGAGATAAATCTGTAGAGGATTGTATGGGGAAAAAGTATATATATATTGCAAGAATATCATTCCACCTGTATACTCTTAAGTTAAATATATTAAATTATGCTGAACATCCTAAAAAAAAAACTATTTGTCCCCTTTAACACAAAGTGCTATCAATTTTTCGGTGTCAAGAGTAAGGTTAAATAAAGCCTACATAGAGCTATGATTTCGATCAAATTTTTATTTCATTATAATGGCAAAATCCAAGCCATTATGTACGAAATACAATGCCACTTAAATGACTGCTTCTCGATTGCATCTTTTTGAGGTAGTTGTCAAAAAAATATGGCCCAATGACTTCTCCAGACCATACATTTTCCGAATGCTTTAGCTTTTCCACAATCACTTCTGGATTCTCCGAGCGCCATATGAGACCATTTTGCTTGTTGACGTAACCACCGAGTGAGAAATAAGCTTCTTCGCTGAAGAAAATTTCATTCGAAAGTCCACGTTTAAATCGCTACTTTTGTAGTTTTAACCATTTTTACGCGTTCGGCGGTTTTGAAGTCACTAAATGGATAAGCCTATATTATGCAATATATTTCCGAAACATAGTGTTTAGTACACAAGGCTATCGTGCATGTGGTCGTGGATTCGGGCCCCAATAAAATCATTGAATCTTTCTTTAAGTAGCGGTTTTCTGTTGTGCTGCTGAACACTTCGAATAGTCGAGTAATCAACAAGACCAGTAAAAGCATTTCGAACTGATGTTCGAGATAAACGTTAAGCAGAAGGTTCGGTTCAGTGATTTTATTCACTCATTTTTGTTTTTAATATTTTATTTATTGCGTATCCTGGGAAACTTAATCTTTTCGTGCTTGTACAATTGTATTATTTCACTTTGTTGAAGTATAGTTATAGCATAATTTTACATGTTAAAAAAATACTCACTATTATTGAATGGTTATAAATCCATTGAGTTTGTCTTCGAGGATATATCAATGCCATTAGCAAATTTGAAATCCAATGTACAAGATTTTGGGGCTGGGCATAAACGAATAATAGTGTGTGCGCTCGAACATCAGACCAGCTTTCGGTGATTATAATCTACAAATATAGAGTAAACTTGAGGCTATCATGAGTTAATGAAATTTTCCTGCCTGGCTTCAATGCATTGTTAATACATTTAAATATTATAACTCCGTTCGCCATAATATGTATTCTACAAATCTTACAAATAAGACGCATTCATGTATGGAAACGTGTAATCTTTCATTGCATCCTCTATCATAGGAACACTACATTCGCTTCTTAAATTTTCGCCAATATTCATTGCACTGCCTGATTTAATGGTTAGAGAAATAAACATTGAATTTTAGTCTGCATCTTCGTTTATCATAGACTAGAAGAAAAAGGCGTTGATAGCAAACGTCAACGAATGAAAAGTTTGTTTGAATTGTGGCGAAATTTTAAAGACACCGGAGTGATTAATGATAAGCAAAAAAGTTGCTATCAAGTACAAACTCAAGACTGCTGACACCATTTCATCAGTGGCTTTGGTGGTTTGAATTTGAATGATGCCAGCCAAGAAAAATTTTAATACAGAAGTAATTAAAGTCTTTCTTGGTTTTCTTGCGTAGTATTTCAAAACTAAGAAAAGCCGTAGCTGCTAAAAATAAACCTTCTTAAACTTATTGGTTCTCATTGAAGCGTGCATATGAGGGGAAATGGTGAAGCATTCAAGGTTATATTCCATTTGCCAACAACACGTACAGGCGCACAAACTGAATAGGTGTGCACTTGAAGTTACCTTTAAGTGCAGAAACTTATAACACCTGTCCTGAAGCACTCAAAGTCATTGCTGTTTTGGGACATATTCACTTAATGCTTTAGGAACTTACTAAGGGCAATTTTCTTCTAATGTGTACAATTTGCCATTGAACTTCAGAAGCTGCAAATGTTTTTAGAGTGAAATTGTTGAAATTTTTTTGTTTATGCTATGAGGTGGAAAATGTTTTATAAGTTCAATGGGGGATCATAATGTTGTTTACGGACATATAAAATTTACGGATATAATGAAATTGGGACCGAGCGTTACGGCGGCATATCAGTTGATATAGCATAATTAGACCATTACTAATTAATCTGGGAAGAGAGGTTATCGTTTGCCTAAATTTTGAATACTGATGGTGTGTTCAATTTAAAGGCATCTTTTACACTACAATTAAAACACACGGGTTGTTATAAAAAAGAACAAACCGCGGGGGACAGCAGTCTATCCCCTTGTTTCTTTATAACTCTTGTATTTTTTGTTAAAGAATCAACCACTTTCCTTACACTTTTTCGTGTAAGCCCAATTCCACAAGATAACCCGAGTTTAAATAAAACACCTAAATAAAATAAAATAAATAAAACACTTATTGAATATGATTTATTCCTAATAATACCTGGGTTTATTTTAATGCTTCTTTGTTCCCCATCTGTGTAGTATGATGCACAGATGGCCTCCTATTTATGTTTCTTTGTTCTTTAAAAATATTTACAATTTTGTTACCTCACGATCTTTAATTCCTTACGTATGCCCCGTATGTGAGTATGTGAGTATTCTACAAATTGTAGTTTTATGTTGCTGCAATGACTGTAGCTCTAGACTCTTATTCAGATTTGAGGGTTGTCAGTAATTTAGTATGTACAGTTAAATATCTTAAGTTTTGAGAAGATAACTTGTTAATCTTATTCTACAAAACTAATGAACTAGCTGGAAAACCTTCTTCAAAGCAATGGCTTTCTGCTTGGTTTACGCTTTAACATCCCTTAGAATCACCTGCAACACATCACGCACTCAATGACAGCTGTTGGAAAAGCTATTTTTTTGGTATTGAAGAATGTCGCATAGCGTTTAAAGGAACAGGTTGCAGTATACATGGTAAAGTCACAACCAATTGTAACATAGATGCGAAAGAATGCTGTAGGATGAATATGAGAGAGATCGTTCTTTTATTGGAAGACACGGATATGGAAATAGGGGAAGGGTAACGATGCTTTCAACCTGCAGTATATTGTCTGTATCGATATCTATATTTCCGCCATTATCCTTACAGAAAAGGAGACCAAGCTAACGCTTTAATCCTTTCGATCAATTTCACGGCATAGGGGCAACAAAAATTAATATTTTGACGTGGTTCGTGCTTAATAAGTTTAATTGAATAACACTTTGTTCCCATTACAGGGAAATGTTACACAGTCATCATTACCGATTCTTCATAACGTTAATTATATCATTTCTACTTTCAACAACATGATGCAACACGTCATATGTCCCGTAACATAAGCAATCTCTCAATCTATGATTTGGTGGTATTTGGCGGTGTGATATAACTTCATTATGCTCCTTTCTTTGAAGTGTTGTGTTTACTAAAACAAACCACTTAATAGCTTTGAAACCAGCATTATTCGTGTTACCGGCAAAATAACTGTTGATTTATATCATCTACGTGAAAATTGCTGTGACATTTTCACCATTAATCAAAATCTTTGAGATGTGGCTGTAGTCTTCTTTATCATTGTGAATAAGTCAATAAATACTTGCTGTAGGCGACGAAAAGGCCAAAGTGCTTGTTCACTCCCTATAATTTGACACCTATATTTACACTTTAGCCTCGCGGCCAATAACATAAATTAAACACGGAAATCACAATGAGAGAATAATATTACATGCAGACAGATACAGCTATGGACATTTCAAGTGAATTAATGGTAAAGCCCTCTCGATGAACTAAACCAACATGTACAAGCGCGCTATTGTTGACGATGGCACAAGCAGATAAACCACCTCTGGAAGTAAAGACCCATTTCCGTTAACGGATAGTTTTGACTTCGAATGGATTGTGAGCTTCGGGAGCCATAAACTGTCCTCAAAATAGTATGGTGCATAAAAATGAAGCTATTGTTACATAGAACAAAAGAAAAAAAGGAGCACAAAGGAGCATTACAAACATTTGCTTGTGCTGTAGTTGCCATGTAAGTAAGATAATATGTGTTTAAAACAAATTTGATCATAAAAATCACATATTTTGCCAATAGTAAAAATTTAAAACGCCTCAATTTAAATGTATCACAATTTTCCGTCATATTTGACAACAGAAATAGCACACTCACATTTAAAAAAATTTCTCTTTCACCTAGCTTTGGAAATAAATTTAAATACGTTGGAAACGTTACCGAAATCGTATGACTAATGACAGTCTGCTATTAATCGCAGTATAAACTTTTTCAATTAACCCAACATTTTTCAAATAGTCAACTAAATCCCCCAAATATTTGGTCTCGAAAAACCATGATACCCTATTGTAATGTTTCACGAATTTGTGCCATTAAATATCGAAATAAAACATCCATACAACATATCGAAAATAAACATAAATCAAATTGATGTTATATTGAGTTTCTGCTGAAGCAACCACAAACAAATATTTAATAACATTTTATTCATAATACCAGTTGAAACATGCGTCGGTTTCATGTTTACATATTCTACGAATTCCACACATATTCCCAATTCTACACAAACATGGCAGTCTATTCGACATTCGTGAAAGGAATGGTAGTAAAATATTTGGTAGAGCAAATAAACAACACAGTGACATATCTTAAATTTCTTAGGAAATCTTTAAAAGTCCATGTCACGGTAACGGATCCCAGAATTGAGATCAAATAACAAAGTTTTCTCCATTTATTATTAGCGGTTGTCGGAGACGAAGTTATTTGCACACTAATTAAAATGGCATAACCAAACTCTAAAGAATCTTAAAACGGCACAACAAAATAATATTAATATATATTGCGGACCTTGGCATTAATACCACAACCAAACACTCATTTCTTGAGGATAATTGAAATCGATATTGGAAATTGATAGTAGAGAGGATGTGCAATTAACTGGTTAAACAAACATAGCGATTACTGCAAATTTTGGTTAATCATTTATTCCGTTAATCGTAAGTTCTGATTATTCAGCGGTTTGATTATCCAAAAAATGTGGACTTTGAATAAACAAAATTTTAACAATTTATTCAAATTCAAACATTTTGTATACGTGAATAATAAAAAAGAAATATACAAGCAACAAGACATGTCTCTTTTAGGCAATTAACCACAGAATCGTAAACGATATACTTGGATTTTTGGTTGTGAAAGTTCATCACAAGATGTTCAAAACGGTGCACCAAAAATTAGTGTGCTGGAATCCTTGGTATATAAAATATATTTCAACGCCATAGGAAACCTGGAATGGATGCAGATGACTTTTGCCCTAAACCCCCTTACTAGCATAAAATAATTGCCAGATCATGCATTAAAAGCAAAGCATACATTATATCAGGGTTTGATCAAATAAACAATTTAGTTCTAATATCACCAAAACAAAGCTGATAAGATTCAACTATAATAGTTGTAATCAAAACACCCATTTTACTGCACGATGTGTGATAAAAAAATAACCGTTATTTTCAATTTTTTCAAAAAGTATTTATTTATTCATCTATAACTATCTTGCCCCCTTCAAAGTAATCCCCGTCAGATATAATACACTTATGACAGCGTTTTTTCCAATCCTCGAAACACTTCTGAAACGCGCTTTTTCGTATCGCCAACAGCTCCTGTTTCGATTTTTCTTTTATCTCCTCAATCGTAGCAAAACGCTTTCCTTTCATCTGCATTTTCAGTTCAGGAAGAGGAAAAAGTCAGCGGGGGCTAAGTCCGGTGAATATGGTGGTTGAGGCATAATTGCGGTTTTGCTTTTGGCCAAAAACTCACGCACAAGTGTCGATGTGTGAGCTGGTGCGTTATCATGGTGCAAAATCCATGATTGATTTTTCCACAATTCTGAGCGTTTCTGACAAATTGCTTTGCGTGAACGGCGTGAATACTTCAAGGTAGTATTCCTTATTGATCGTACGACCTTGTGACAAGAATTCATGACGCACCACGCCATTGCAATCGAAGAAAACAGTGAGCAAAACCTTCACATTTGACCGAACTTGATGTGCTTTTTTCTGTCTTGGCTCTTCTGGACGCTTCCATTGGGATGATTTGGCTTTGGTTTCAATATCGTAGCCATACTCGATGTCATAGCCAGTTGTGACCTTTTTGATCTGGATCGTCGTTGACGACGTTCAACAGCTCCTGAGCGATGTCTATGCGACGTTGTTTTTCCTCAAAATTTAGCAATTTTGGAGCACTTTTCGCTGCCGCAGGTTTCATGCCTAAAACATACGTAAAAATAGCTTGGCATTTGCCGAACGGTATGCCAACATCATCAGCAATCTCTCTAATAGTGATTCGACGATTATCCAAAATCATTTTCTTCACTGTTTCAATGTTTTCATCGGTTGTTGACGTGCTCGGGCGACCAGGACGAGCATCGTTATTGATATCTTCTCGGCCTTCCTTTAACCGGTTATGCCACAATTGAACTTGTGTTATGCTCATATTAGACTCGCCATACACCACAGTCAACATTTCAAATGTCCTTGCACATTTAATTTCATTTTTTTACACAAAAATTAATACAGTTTCTTTGATCCATTTTCCCGAATAGTAAAAAATCGAAGAGCATACCAAAAGACGACTAACCTTTTTGTCTCTCAAAAACAAACTGACAATCCAAAATGGCTGATACCAACATTTCCTGTTATGTTGGGCAAATCGAACATACGTAACTCACGAAGTTGAAAATAACGGTTATTTTTTATAGCACCTCGTATGTTGATGGTAACGCCATTCAAGAAATGGGTTGTATTCAGTATGTAGGTATACTTATAACTAAAAGGTAGTCTGTTAAGCATTTAAAACATAAGTCAGTTCAAATAGTAGGTCGAGTATATTGTAAATATAAAACCTACCGGAAACGTATTCAATACTTTTGCTGCATAGAAACATATTTCCAAACATTTAGGTCGTCACACTACACATTTTACATTTACCAGAACTAATAGCAACCCGAAAGTAGCAAAGTCAAAATTTAGTTAGACAAAATTTAGTTATAAAATTTAGTTATAAAATTGCTTACTGCAGAAAATTGAGAAGATTCTTACTTAAACTTATTGTTTGTTGTAAATTTAGAAAATTAGAAGTAGTTTTTTAATGGACTATTATTTGATTGTAAAATATTTGAAAAATGTACTGTATGATTTTTCTGCCAACTGGCCTCTACAGTGTCTTTTAGACGTTTGGCCGCAGCTTATTAAAACTTATGTACACTACATATACGAGTATATAGCATATTTGATTTAAATGTTAGCTATCATAAAAATTACAATAATCAATAAATTTTTTTCTTGTCGGATAAAATAAAATATGAAATATTGGTTATTCGAATTTTGATTATTTGAAGTAGTGTATAAAAATATGAACATAAGTTTTAATAATTGCTCCTTTAATCAATTGATTATTAATCGATTAGTCGTAAACATGATCAGTTCAATTGTGTGATTAGTTGATTAATTTATTATACTAAGATGGATTTTGGTATTTTTTAACAGCTCCCACAATCGCAGATTAGTATTGAGTATTTTTCAGTAAGGAAAAATCAGAAAGGAGAAGTTTGTAAAATTCTGCAAGCATCATTTCCGATTACCTAGACGGTAACTAAAGTTATGTAAGTGGATTGGTACCACTCTTTCAAATAATAGATAGATACATGTAGGTGCTACCTGTCCTAAGTCTAAGACCGCGTGAGATGTCCCACTTCAAAAAAAAAAAAAAAAAAAAAATATTCGAATGAAAACGAAGCTAAAAATACTTCGGGTGGAATAATTCAAAAGTTGGACTTAGTCTTGTATGAGGACGTTTTTCTTACAATTTTAAAACCTGCAAGTCATGCTAAATTGATCATTGTGACAATGATAAAAGGGCAGCTCTAAAGCGCCTCATCCTCATGCAAAATTTACAGTGTGGAAACCATTTAAACCTGTTGGCATAGTTACGTCGAATTGCATGGAACAACGCTTAATTAATTTGAAAAAAAAAATAAATTATAATGAATTACTCGTACATAGAATCAAATTGAAGTATACTGTTGAACTATATTGAATTACATTGAACGTCCTTCTAGCAAATAATTTAAAATTAAGCAGTTTGTACATATTTGACATAAATTGTAAAAATTGTCTATTTATTTGTTAGTGCAAAGGCCACTTCAACTAACCTTGCAATTATTTTGTTACGCTTAGTTGGCAACTCATCGGAGCACGAAGGTCCCGTGACTGAAACTAACGACAAGTCCGCTCTCTGTTTCCCTTAGCCGGCAGCTGAAAAACTTCGCCTGTTGCCTAACGTATAACGTAAATTAGGAAATCTCTTGTCCTTTCATGAAAATTACAAATTAAATCCTCCGTAAAAATTCCAATCCAGCAAAGAACACGAGTTTTCCCCAAACTCCTCCAATTTCTAGGAACCTAAGCTGCAACTACATTCTTTACATGGTATACCATTTCGTATTAATTTTATTAGTCAACCGTATCATTGACGAAGTGCCGACATATCATCAAATGTGTTATCATAAAAGCGATTTTTTCTCGTGCTTGGTATGTATGGGAAAACTGGGCTAGTTTCAGCGAAAATTCGTATTTTTTACAGCCAATAGCCACACGGGCAAGTATTAGGGTAGGTCAGGACAGGTGTATTAGGATATGGCTTCCAAAATCTGTCGACCACCACCACACATTGCTCCCAATTTGCAAAAAAATCGTACAAATTTTTGAATAATTATGAAAAAGAAAAATTTTTCAAGAGGGATTTCCGCTTTTCATAAGTAAATGTAATTTTTTTCCTATTTAACAAAGTTTACTCAGCTTTTCACAATGATGAGTAATTGCTACAAACCGAAAGACACACTTATAATCCAGCACTCGCCTTTCCAATCCACCCTTTGTTGAGGATATAGAAAGCACTCAGGACACTATTGTCAATTTGAATGGAAATGGTAAATGTTGTTGACACTTTTAAAAAGCAACGAAATCCATGTAGAAGTGCTCCAATTATTTTCCATATTTATGTGTCCTCAATGAGCATATTCATTGGCCGAAGTTGGCCACATAAGTATCACCATATGCTACTTTCACATTATACAATTTCGTTATTGCTCAATCAAAACCTAAAAAAACTATCTTTTGTCAATAAAACACAAAATAGCATTTAAAAAAGCTATACATATGCATTTCATGGGCGTGCATTTTAATTTACTTTACATTTTATTTTTTATGTGTTTATTTATAAAAGTGCCACTTCCTGCTATTTGTCCAATATGGCCAAATGTAATGTTAATTTGCTTTTTCGTTGCTATGATGGTTCTCCAGTTTTACATTTGAAAAATATAAATGCAGTTTTACTGCCGCTTTGACAAATTTAAATATGTTATGATTTACGGCAAAAGAAATTTATGGTTGAATTTTTCCATTTTTTAGCATGGCTTGGAGATCACGTGCAGTCATTGAAAGGATGTGCGATTAATCGGTTAATAAAAGGTCCGATTATTCAGATCCATGATTAATTAAATGATTTTAATTTTGAGTAGTCAAATTTTAACAACTTTTTCAGAATTCAAACATTTTGTATATGAAAACAATAAGAAAGAAATATCCAAGGAATATGTTTGTGTGCAAATAAATGTAGTAAAACTTTTTTGAGTGGCACACAGTATTAAATGTGGAATACAACATAATAAGTTATTTAATCAAAATAACTATTAATCGATTAATTGTAAATATGATTAGTCCAAATCCATGAACAATCAATTAATAGATTAATCCAGATGTTTGTTAACCATGTTGACTGATTAATCAATTAATCGCACATCCCAAATTTGCTGTTGTGATTCCTTCGCAAAAAAATTTTTTGCTTTACATTAGGTGAGTATATTGTATAGACCAAAATATAGTCTCCACTGTGTCTAACCTTTTCTTTTGGGCGGGTCAAGTCATTCTCCTTGCAGTGGAATTAAATTGTAGCGCAGCCGACAGCTTGTAGGTAAAGTATTTTGAGATTCATTCCGGCAGAAAACCGATTTATGATATATTCCTAAATATTTTTGTCTAATTAAAGGAAATAATATGATGATAAGGTGAAATTCCAGTTCAAAGACGCTTAAATGGCACTGCTATAAATGAGACTTAAGCATTCAAAAATATTTCACCAGATATTTTATTAGAAAAACCGGCTCAGCCGAACTAGTTTTCAGTAGGCCTAGAAGGATCTAATTTTAAAATATATGGTTGAAAAGGAAAATTTCACTGTCGTATTCGAGCCGGGATTTGATTTTGGACCGCAGGAAAAAATTGATCATGCAAGGATTTCAAAATATGTGCCATTTATTAGTTAATTAAAGCAATTTGCGGTATTATTGTCCCGAAAAAAACTTTTACATTTTCCTATTGCTTAGTTAATGAAACATACTATAAAAGGAAAAGAGCGGTTTTAAGACACCCGATTTATCTGACTGTAAGTCGGAATATTATCGACATTACAGGGCTATAGCCCTAATATTGGGTGACATTACTGAAAAATTAAAAAAAAAAAACAACGCAAAGAGAAATAAACTTTCTTTTTCCATAGTGGAATGGACAACTTGCTGACACATTGGGAAATGTGTCAAAAAAGGGCCTTCCAGGCACAATACATAGACTCTTATATTTTCTAGTGGAAAACCTTACTTTTCACAAATTAAACAATAACCACATCGCAAATTGAATAGTCTCTTACAATTGTATACAAAGTGATTTTCTTTCGCATGTGCTCAATATCACGATGTACTGCTTTTAATTAACGAACAAGTAATAAAAGTTAAAAAGGAGTGTCAAAAGAAACGTGTACAGATTTTAATTAAGTAATAAATGGCAAAATTATTGAAAAATCATCTAAGAGTTCTCTGTTCTGAGTTGAGTTACTTGTATGATCAATTATTTGAGTTTTGAACTAATCCTGCTTACGAATGTGATGTGTATTTGATCAAATTTCAGTATCCTAGATCAAGCGGTGCTCAATCTTTTGTTCTTTCACTAGAAATGACAGTGATTTTTTGCTACTATCAGGAATATATATATATATACGTATATGCATTACGTGGACATTAGTCCTGTTATCAGAAAATGGATTTAAAACAAAGGAAGACATTCTTTAATAAAATTTGGGTTTCTAAAACTTCCATAACTAAGGTGCATCTTTCGATGATATTGCAAGTTTTCTATTGTTATAAATATGGATTTATAGAACGTTAACATAATCTATTGTCAAGTTAAAAGTTTTTTTCTATTCAAACTGTTGATATTTATTTTTTCAATGTAATAAAACTGCAAAGTATAGACATTACAACTGCTGCCATGTTCACTTTGACCAAATGCTAAAATTGAATATGTATGCAAATAAATTTGTAACTGACGGCAAATTTAAAAAAAATGTATTGGCAAGTGGAATATTCCGTTTAGCAGATAGGCTTAAAATTAAGCAAATGCTTAATTTGATCTTTCAGTATGATTCAGTTGCTTAAACATAAACGTAGCACAATCAGAAATGTTAATACTCTAGCAAACTGAATTTGAACACAAAATTTTATACCATATAAAAAAGAAGAAACAAATAAAGAGAAAATAATTGTAATTTTGCTTCCGAACAATTTAATGCAAAATTGCGAATAACTTTTTATATGTATTACAATTATTTACGATTTATACTTTTGAAAAATATTGTGGTAGCCAGGAAAAAACCATGTGGCATTTTATGACGCCATGCCCATGTACTTTAAAAAATTGTAAGTTTCATGGAGAACATAAGAGTGATTTTGCACTATGTATTCTATTGCCTTTAATTTAATACAATTGTACATGTTAAGGGTTATCCATTTTTCAGTTTCAAAAGTAAAATTAAATAAAATACAAATAACGCTATGAAATGTTTATTTCACTATAATGCTTGGACCATTCCATTGTGCAGGAAACGCGATGTTGTTTAAATGACCTTCTCCGGATTGGTTGCAGCGGTAGATCCTTTTGAGGTAGTTTTAGACCACATTTCCACACATTTCGGCAATAACTTGAGGAATGTTGCTCCAATGTTTGAGAATTATCCGCATAAACATGGTCTTTGACGTAGCCCCACCAAAAAAAAAACTAACGGCGTCAAATCGTATGATCTCGGTGGTCAATTGACATCCTCAACACGTGAAATTACGCTTTCTGGAAACTTCTTATGCAATAAAGCCAAAATCGGTAGTATTGTGTAGTTCGTGGCACCATCTTGTTGAAACCACATATCGTCCATTTCATAGTCTTCAATTGCAGGCCAAAAAAAGGTCAGTTATGGTACGGACATAGCAGTCCGAATTGGCGGTAATGGTTCCTCGAGCGTCATTTTTGAAAAAATATGGCCCAATGACACCTCCAGACCATAATGCACTCTAGTCACTTTTTTCCGGATACAATAACTTTTTCACAATCACTTCTGGGTTCTCCTAGTCCCATATGTGGCAATTTTGCTTGCTAGTCTAACCACCGAGTAAGAAATGAGCTTCATCGCTGAAGTAAATTACGTTCGAAAAATCAGGTTTGAAAGCCTGTTACTGTAGCACCCAATCAGCATATCTATGGTGTTGTCAATGGTCAGCCGGCTTTAATTGTTGTGTGAATTGGATTCTATATGGATGGGGGTGAAGATCTAAATGCAAAATATGCCATAATGAGCCGTAGGATAGGCCCAATTTCTAAGACCGCCGTGAAATCGACAAATTCCGATTATCCGCCACACTTTCACTAACAGAAGCGATATTTTCGGCACTGTGTGCATTGCGATGATACACAAGCCTGTATCTGTAACGCTTCCAGGCTCTTCAAATTTCTTTATAATCTTTCCAATTCCTTGCACAGTAAGTCGACTACGATGACCGTAATCACCCCCCATAATGTACGAAAAGTGAACATGTTTGAATCACCACTTTTTAGTAAGTTTTAACTATTTTTACGCATTTTTCAGTTGTTAAGCAATCCATATCTGTAAATAGCAAACCTTCCACCAAATACATAACACTTCAGATGACAAGTATTTAACAGCTGACAGCCTTGCCAGACCGTCGGTTTTGAAACCACTCAATTGATAACTTGTTATTAGGTGTGGGAAAGATAAGATTACTTCAACTAAGTGTATTACATACACTTGCGCATTAATTGTTTCTATGTTAGGAACAAAATTAGTGACATAGAAGCGAGATGATAAATCGAAGCATTTAATGAGCCTGTATACAACTAAAAAGAATGTTTCCACCCATTTAGAAATTTGGAAAAGTTAAAGGTTAACTTACCTTAAAGTGCTTGCACATTTACACCACAGTCATTATATCGTACAAAAATTATCACAAAAAAACGTTATAATGAATGCCAAAAAATATTAAGGTCAACTGGCACTTCTGTTGTCTAACGTGGTTACTCATTTGATGTTCTGTGTAATTTTAGAAAAGCTATATTAATATAAATTATTTTTCATCGTAACAATTCAATTTGGCAATACCATCTTGCGTCTATAAACATAACGAAAACAGATGTCAGTTTGCTGACATTTCTAGTAATTTAACGTGATATGAAGGTGAACATTTTCAAAAGATGAGAAAAACAAATAATTTATTAACGTCTGTGAGGTAATATCGATGAACACTCATACTACGTGTATACTTATCGCGTTAGTTCACCATACGTCACTTTTCATGACGTAGAGATCCTTTAAACATTATCATAACTTTCTCCCACCGCTTCTCTAAACTGTTTACTATTGTTTACTTGTGTTCTTGTTCTAGTCGTGAATGGTTACAGTGTTTTAAAAAAAAGTATTAAAAAGTGAAGCATGAAAGGTGAAATTAGCGAAAAAGAGCATTTTAAACATATTATGATGTATTATTTCCGAAAAGGAAAAACGGCTGCTGAAATCAGCCGGAAAATAAAGTCTGTCTATGAAGAAAACGGACCAAATGAAAGAACTTGGTTTAAAAGGTTTTCTACGGGTGACTTCTCCGTAACGGAAGCTCCCAGATCAGGACGGCCAAAAGAAATTATTTCCTAAGAAGTGAGAGATTTAAATATTGTTAATCCCCGTGCTACAGTTAGAAAAGTAGCTGAAATAATCAAAAAGTCAGTCCCAACCGTTCACGGGGCCATAAAAGAGCTCAGATTTGTGAGCAGCCTCGATGCGTAGGCACCTCACTCTATCGCCAAGGCCTTACACTGCCTTGCGGATCGGCCAGAAACTGCAGGAGTTTGGGTCACAACAACCGTACTCGCCAGCAACCACTTGAAGGTTTTGAATTTCCATAACGACGAGGAAGTGAAAAATAAACAGAGATACTATACTAATTATTTATTAAAAATAAAATAACTGCACTGTTAAACGATTAAGCGTCAACAGCATCAACTTCAAACTTATGATATGTCAAGTTTTTGTTCTTCAACAAAAATATAAGCGTATCACATATCCAACGTGTAGTTTACAGACGCTAACGGCGTCAAAATAATTATGAATATGAATGAATATTTTTGGAAATAAAATTGTAGATCATTGGATGAAACTTTCAATTTTAAAATGTTTTTAAGTACTCGTATTCTCTGTGGAGTAATATTTTTTTCAGTAACTACTCACAAGAATGACGCGTGGAAGATTTTGTGAAAAGTCTATCTACAGATCCCTCTGTCATGTTATCATCACACCATTAACGTTGAAACACAAGGAATTGTGTAATGTTTTAAGAAACGAAGCGTTTTTTTATTCTACGTGATGTACGTACCACAATAATTGAATTTGGCTTGGAAATCCTAACCTATACTTACATCTCGTGATAATGATACAATTTTAAATTACAAATTTCCATCGATATTCACTTACCAAGAACTAGTCGGCGAACACTCAGATACAACTTGCGAGAACAAATGGAGGAAAAATAATATATTAAAGTTTGTTCACGTGACACAAACTGCAAGGTGATTTTTGCCACACTTCAGACTGTGCTATTTCAATAAACTTTGTAAACAATAAGCAATGCGTTTTCGATCTCATAAAAGTAATATTTACAAAGACGGACGAAGAATTCAGCAGAAACTACAAAAACAAAAAGAAACAGAAGCATTGGAAATTAAAGATATACGATGAGAAAGAAGTAGATAAGTCTGTTAGCTGATTGAAGTGAACATTTTATATGAAGCTGTTGCCAAACTATAGTTTATTTCATTATATTATTTACATTATATATATATGTATATTAAAATGGGTTCATGACGAGTCAATGCTGTTGTATATATTGATACACATGTATATGTACATATATATGTATTTTTTGGGTGTTAATGATATCAAGGATATTATTAGAAATGGGCTACTCTAATAATTAATGAAATATTGGTCATATATATAGTAGTGTCAATAGATTTACTACAAATGGTTTTGTGTATCTCATGGCAAATATTTCTGCACCAGCACATAAACACTGTTATTCAAATATTTTCAATCATTTCTGACATTGTAAGGGTTTTTGTTTGCTAATAATAATTTTTATTTATTATGAACAAAAATTTTGCACGAAATATATATTTTTATCCATGTATCGCTCTTTTATTCGATCGATGCACTCACTATTGCTGAAATTGAAAGTGCAGCCAGGTCTCAACTGAACACCCTAACTCTGTAAAGATACAGAAACAATTGTACTCATAAAGTCATTAAAAAAATCAGTACCGGAATTTAAGTTCAGTGAATGAAATACATCTGTCCACTTTTAGAGATCTAATTTAATTGAATGGGTTTACATGGTTAAAATATATTGACAAAAAAATCCGAAAAAACTTACACCATAACAAAACATTTCTTGTTTTTGAAAAAGGTCTATGAATAAACTGCGGAGGTTGGACTACTTATGATAAAGCTATTTATGATACGTTTAAATTGCTCTTTTTGTATTCTGTTTGGTTACTTGAACTATATGTCCACCCGGGAAAATCCAATTTTTACTTCATGTATATTAACGAAAAAAGTGTCAATATGTACTACATTACTTTAGTTTCCCGGGTTTTCATCCGCAGTAGAAATTTAGACATGAAAAATGTATCAAAACAAAATTTGTCCTAAATAGTAGAATTTTCCTTTCTTCATCTGAAATATACAAAATTGTTAATAAGATCTTATTTAAATTGTATTTATTTCAGTTCAAAACATGAGTTAAAACTCTTAGCAGCTGTATACACAGCGCTTAATACTTCGCAAACAAAATATTTGTTTGTCTTTATCAGAAAACTAATATTGAATTGTTTCACATTTTTGGACAGCATATGGAATTGCCAGTTTAATAGGACGATTATGTGGACCACAACTTCACTCTAAGTGCACGAAACACGCTCATTGTATAACGCAAATTGTTGAAAGAAATGCTGTGCTGGGCCAAAACCTTTAATGTTGGGTTACTAAAGAATCGAAGAAAAATACGATGACGGTTTAAAAGTTAGACATACCATCTGATCCACCATAAAATCTCTACAGGGAAAGCAGCTCTAGGGTAGTTATGGCTGTCCCTCAAAAAGTGTTTAAGTTTAAAGTGGAACGACTTTTGCCGTACATTTATTCAGACAGGAATACATATACGAGTATATAAAATGGAATAAGTGAAAACGGATAATGTCCGAATATGTTACTTGTTTGCAATATCTAAAATAGTTCTAAATAATCACAGGAGACCTTAGAAGTCAATTTTGAACACTCAATTCATGGTGCAATTTGAGATTTAGTTGGATGCATTTTCTTACAGTTTCTAAATAGACGCTTTTCCCCTTGCAAGAATCCAGGCAAAGCTGTGAATCGGCAACGTTACAAATAACCCAAATGCAAGTTTTATTCTACTGGGGCTATTAGAAATGAATCAATGTATGAAATATACTTTTATTTGGAATATAATTCTTGTTTACATCTAAGTGAGAGTTCAAAATTGAAATTGAAAGATATCTACAAGCTCATTATACTCTGAGAAAATCGCCTGAGATATAAAATTTAGGCAGATTGTAGAATGTATACCTCTTGGTATAACGAATGTACAAGAATGCACAACATAATGAATAAAATAATGTAACAAATACGTCAAGTGTCATCCAAAGTAAAAAGTTTTGAAACAAACCTAAAGCAATTCCAGCGCCTATAGAATTTTCATATATTTTTTTGGAGCTTTCTCCTCTAATTTCTTTCGTTTTGTTCCTCAGTTTCCGATATTTGGAAATAAATAACTTTACTGAATATGTGTTGTTGATTGTATCCAACAGCAAAAGTTCAATGACTTTATATCCAAACACGTACAAAGAGTACATTTACATTTGAGACATCTTATTTTTTTTTGACATGGGTGGGTTACAAATTGTAGATGGGTTAGACAAAGTGTCATATGGAGAAAAAAATTTACTTAAACTGAAATTTAACTTGTAGATTAAATTTTTTTCATGTAAATATTAAGCATAACCACCACCCACAAATTAGATCAGGATTGTATAAGCATTGTGGACACAACAACCTTTTTTTCATTCAAGTGTATCTAATTTGTAGTATTTTTTGCACATTTTATTAATGTTCTCTTGCAATGTTTCATTTGTATGACTCTGACCGCTAAATTCCGTTTCAATACACTGGTGGACGCTAATATGATTTTCTACCTTAACAATTTTTAGCCAAAAACTCGATATCGAAACCTGGTAGTATTATGGTAATATTAGGACGACTTAATTTTCGGAATAAATCAGTGAGTATAGAAGGTGAGTAGTATAGCTTACTTATAACATATATCTACTATCGTGGAAATATGCGAAACTCTTTCTTTGCACCGAGTCCATTCACAAAATCATGATTATCATGATCTCTTATATTTTGCACCAAGGCGCACTAATCCAAGTAAGTCTTTACCGCCTGCGATACAAAATCGTAAAAATACTCCCTGATTACGGAAACTACCACGCGTTGGAACGAGAAATGTTTCTTATCTCGTAAAAAAAGTCTATAGTTTTGAATCAAACCTTGTAAAGTGTAAATTTGCGCAGAAAGTTGTACTCATTCTCTACTTTGTTATGTTCTGTTTTGTTTTTAATAATAGCTCCTTAAATTCGCTTCAAGTATAAGTCTTAACAAATAGTGCAAGTGCCTTGAGCATAATTTGCATGTCCGACATTGTCGGAAGTAAAAATATTGTTATGCCCAAACTATTATTATATTCCGTTTAAAATTTCGTTTAGACCTTTTTAAAGGATTCTGCAACATATCATGTCGAAGGAAGGTATTGTACATTAAGCTTTTTGGTTTTTTCCCCTTGGCCGTTAGAATGTTAGTAAACTATAAACAAATATAGATATGAATATTTCACCCAAACCGACACCTCTTGCTAAATTTTAAACATTTAACTAATTTCCTACATAGCACACAAGGCCCAAAGAATCTATATATATATATATATATATATATATATATATATATTGTTGTAAATGATATATGATGTATTTACTTGATATAGATATATATATATATATATATATAGATATGGATGTAAATGCATGCATGTGGAAAATGTAGATTAACGTTAGCTGGTATTGTTGATTTGAAGTCAAACTCAGGCGGCGATGAAAACAGCAGCTTACACCTATCGTATATGAGCTTTTACAAATAGCAAAATAATTGCCAAAAAATAAATAAAAATCGCCTAAAATAAATATGAAATTTTACCGATCGAACGCCTTTTTCATCAGTATTTTATGGAGCAAACAGCCTTATTATATAGCTCTATTATACGAGTAAGTTAATAAAATATATCGACTGCTCAAACGAAATAACACCAAAAAAATTATAATATTAGGATTCACTTATTTCAGGACAAGAGACTTCCTTTGTGTTTTTCTTAAATGATCTATGTGATAATATTTTTGGTAATGCATAAGAAAAAGTTAAGTAATATATATGAATTATGAACCAATGAGCTTTTAACGCTACTAATCATACGGTATTAGAAATTTCAAGGTAAAAACATGTGGTAAAATAAAATAAAATCTTACAAACTTTGCGATAAAACTGTCATTCACTTCAGTAAAAATTGTACATTAATTGTGCATTTATACTACAATAAATAATTCTATTGCCAGTCGCAAAATATGTAAAATGGGTACTGGGAAAACGCTTTTTGCAAGTGATGGAAGACCGATATTCTGTGAAAAATTCGCATTATTTGAATTCTTTTGCACGTCTGGCATAGGCCTCAACTACGAACGGTGGTGCAAAATAGTAACGCAAAAAACTTTTTAGGGCCAACCTAAAAAATAACAATTACATATACATATACATATAGGTGACCTTCATTTTCCGAGGCAATGCTGCTGCGCAACTGTTATGTGATTATACTTGAGAGAAACTTACTACGCGGTAAATTTACTTTATTTCATCATTTTCAATTTTACAGAAAGTATGTCAAATGAAAATTAAGGTATCAATCAATTGTGTTAATAATTTTTTTGTGATGGCAAAGATGATAAGCAAAAAACGAGCAATTTTTAAAAATGCAAATATGAAAAAATAACTCAAAAGCAGTAGGAATATGAGACATTATTTAACACAAAATTCTATTCAAAACTTTGTCCTAATTTCTATGAAATGAATTTGAGCCAGACTACTTGTGTTTGTTTTATTGCTGTATGATGTCAAATCCATTCACTCTTTATTATTATTAGGATGATTGTCTTTCAATAGTCAGGCTGACTACGTAGGATTTTGTACAAATTTCCCTTGGTGTGCCAACTTATGAGTATATTTGAATCGCAAATATGTTGTAGCCATGGCACGTACAGCAAACTCACAATTCGGCGTTGAAATATTTTCAGGACGTTCAGCTGCTCGGAGTATGCCGCAACATAAAGTTTCCCCCCGCGAATGCTCAAGTAAAATTTGTCATTTTATTGACTTAAGAACTATATTGCAATTGTGCTGTATTATCATTCATATCACACATTTTGTCCTGTGGATGAGACTTTTTTCTTTAACTAGATCAACAATTTCACAACAAATCTTACATTCATATTTTACAAATATTTACTTTTTACTAAATAAATTAACTTATCTATAGCTAATAACAGTAGAAATGGAAATGTGCATCCAACGATTGTAGAAACGATGCTAGCACGTAACTAATAAAGGAAATAAATTCGAAATAATTCACGGTTGATAGTCCAAATAAATGAAAATAATAAATATTAATAAATAAATTATAAAAAATAAGCCAAATTCCATGTACACACTAACAAATGAGAGTAAATTCAGCAACACTTATATAAAAGATCACATTGATACAGTCCAAAAATTATAGTCTTAATTTTTGAGTCAGATGGATCAAGTTCAAACTTCTACCGTATTGAACACTGTTGCACAATGAATGTATCCAGCAAGAAAAAAAAGGAACAACGTTGACAACATGAAATACTACGGTAATCTCCCATATAGAGCTCGTGAGGCCTGAAGAACAATGTTGAGGTGATCAGTTCATAACTTATGTTGTTTGCAATCAATATTTGTCAATGTCAAAAACATACATGAAACCACATTTTCAAGTCGATCGCTAACTCTAAAATAATAGGCAGATCAATCAAATTTTGTCACATTCTACACCTGATGTTGTTTGTACCTCTGGTATCCAAATTCTTTTCGCTAGAAAGAAAGAAAGCATGTATGTCAAAAAAATATTAAAACAAAAGTGGGAGTGTGAGAAAGCATTTATCCCTCTCTCTTAAATATATGTGGGCACAAAAGAATATACATCTCGAACCGACCCACGACTACGTGCGGTATCTTCCGGGTATTTTTACCCCATGTTCCATCTTATGGGTACGTGATCGAAAAAATACTTGTCTGTTGAACCAGTTTTGCGCATAAACACCTATGGAAAAGTGTGGCCACCTCTCATCACCTTTTCGCTTCAGCGAAAGTAAGTAGGAGATTGAGTAGAGCGAAGAGCACTCGGAAATAGAAAATTACCAAAATAATGACTTATTTTTCAATTAGTCATTGTTTGTTCGTTTTTGACCCATAGTGACCAGACTGTTGGACAGTCAACGAATGACAAATTCACAAAATTTAAAAATTTTAATGCGGTATTGTGTGCGTTACCATTTTTAATAAATCTGTTGCCACAATTAATTTACTGGATGTTAGTAAATAACTTTGTCAGAATTCAAACTTTTTGGTTTTTTTATTTTGTTTCTTATATTTTTATAAGATAAATGTTTTAAAACTAAATGTCGGTAAAAACACAAGATTTCAGCATTCATATTTCTGATATAAATTATTAACTCTTGATTATTGAACATCTTCATTATGGCGATTGGCCTTATAGCCTTATGTTTTCAAATATTACATAAAGCCAAAATTCGTCACTGACTTTTGTGAATGCCGATGGATATGAAATAAAATCTAGAACAAACATTTAAACTCTGTAGTATTTGGCAGTCACTCACTAATAGCAAAACAAAAGAAAGGTTGTCAAACGGTGGTCCCCAATGCTGAAAGGCTGACTCTGGCAATTAGTTTTCATGACTTAATAAGAGTTTCTCATTGAATTCGTCCATTTAAGTCACGATGACAATGAACACTAAATGGAGGTAGATGGGAACTTGCGACTTAGGAAAGTTGTTATACAAATTTTCAAATTCTGCCATATCGCAGTGAAGATATTTAAGTCTGCAGTGACATTCTCCTCCACTATGCAGTTTGTGTACCACACCGACCAAAGTTTCTCTGGGGTCACATGGCATATTTTGTACACATTTTATACAAACACAATGGTGATGCTTAATGGAAGATTCAACAGTGACATGCATTTAGTAGTTTCTAAACCGCCAGTATGCCAAGGTTGTCAGTCATCTGAATATGGATCGTTTAATAACCGAAGAACGCGGAAAAACGGTTAAAACTTACTACGAAAGTGATTCAAGCATGGGCTTTCAATTCTTGCTAGGTGTTAACATCAACAAGCTAAATTGTACCATATGTGACTCGGAGCACCCAGAAGTGATTGGGAAACGTCATTGCATTCGGGAAAAGTAACTGTTTGGTGAGGTTTATGGTCTGGAGGTGTCACTGGGCCGTATTTTTTCACAAAAAGATCAAAAGGATTCACTGGTGCAACCAATCTACAGGCGGTAATTTAAATGTATTTCGTACATAATGGCAGGATCCAAACATCATAGTGAAACACAATTTTTATCGAAATCAAAGCTTTGTGTGTGTTGCATTAGTTTCTACTTGAAAACTAAAAATGAACAAGCGTATTTTTTGCTGAAAGTAGGACGAACTCTTAATGCAGGGTGGCCCAAAATGACCGAAGTGGTGTGAATTGCTTATAACTTTTTATTTAAGACATATTTTTTTAATTTTTTTTAAATACAATAAATTTATGGGGAATATTTTTAGATTAGTTATTAAAAATGATATCCCGCATGTGGTGGCCATTTTCTGCTTCGCACAAATGTGCTCTTTCCAACACATTTTCCATGACCTTTCGCAAAATTTCCGGTGTTATGTTGTTAATTTCGTCTCGGATATTGGATTTTAATTCGTCAATAGTCCTGAGCTTATTAACATAAACTTTCCCTTTTAAATAACCCCAAAGGAAAAAGTCTGGAGCGGTTAAATCCGGGGAACGCGGAGGCCAATTAAAATTGCTTGTACGCGAAATTATTCTTTCACCAAATATGTCGCCTAAAAGAGCCATTGTGGCCCTGGCAGTGTGCGCTGTGGCTCCATCCTATTGGAACCATATTTGCGGATGGTTTTCCACGGCTGGCCTTACAAAATTTTCCAGCATGGCCTGATATCGATCAGCATTGATGGATATGGCAACACCTCGTTCATTTTCAAAAAAATATTGGCCCATATCCTTTCTGAAGAAACACCGCACCAAACAGTACACTTAACTGGGTGTAATTGTCGTTGATGAAGTACTCTCGGGTTTTCCGTAGCCCATATCCTACAGTTTTGCTTGTTAACGAACCGTTAATTTGTTAACGAAATGGGCTTCGTCACTCATAGCTAAGTTATGAATAAAATTAGGATTCTCTTGTGCTTTTTGCTGGAAATAAGTTGCATAGTCAAGTCGTTGCTGGTAATCTGTCGGTTTCAATTCTTGGACAATTTGAATTTTGTATGGAAACATTCTTATGCTATGCAAAATTCGCTGCAGCGACCCTCTTCAGATGCCAAGTTGTGTCGAACGTCTCCTGGTTGATGTTTGTGAATCCTCCTGAATACTCTCCGGTACCACTTGAATATTGTCATCCGTCGTCTGCCAGCATCAGGAAGGTTCGTTACTGCTCCTTGTTCTCGAAAATTTGCAACAAGGCGGTTTATTGTTGACTGAGAGGGTGCAACCCGCACATTAAATTGACAACGGTTTGCACGCTGAGTCAACACAATGGACCATTGATTCACAAAGTAAATTTCAACGATTTGGGCACGTTGTTCAGTTGTGTATTGCTCCATTATAAATTCTCCAAGTCTTCTTTACAAAATACTAAAAAGAAAAGAAAAAAAAATTTTAATAAAAAAGTTATAAGGAATTCACACCACTCCGTTCATTCTGGGCCACCCTGTACTTCCAAAAAGGCCGTTTCAAATCCAACGGTATAGATTATGTTATGTTTGGTCTTGGCCAAGTATATTATAATGCATGTAAAACTACGCACCCATCCAAGTCTACAGTCGCCCGCTGTCTTTTACGTAGTATGTACAGCGATTAGCAAAGCACTATTACTTTACTAAATCTGTTTTAGTTCATGAGATTTGACCAAATGTTATAAGTTGAGTCAGGGATGGGACACATATCTATGATGACGAGTATGATCCAGGATAAAACTTACTCAAAAAACTAGTTGTATTGCTTAACAAAATAAACACATTATGGTCAATTTGCCGAATATGAATGGAAAGAGGTTGATTATAGCATCCTAACACAATTGCTTGCTGTTCATTCATTCCCTAAGAATATCAAAATAGAACAAAAAATCAGTTTTTCTCTGAACTAAAGTTACAGAAAACAATTCAATGAGACTATTGGCGTATGAACCATTTCAAGAAATACATGTCAATATTTTTCAGCAGAAGTAGTTTTGTCATAGTTTAAATTTTAATAGCTATTATAAAAAGTCATCATAAAAAAAGATTATTTCAGAAATTATTAGCAAATATGAAAAAACATTGACGTCCTGGAATTCAGCACGCCGTCTTCATGAGCAAGGAGAAACTCGCTATGGCTGCCACAACTCCAGTTAACAAAAATGTAATCATGAAGGTATTAATTTAAGATTTCTGTAAATTGTTAGTCCACCATTTCCCAAAAAAATAGTCGGTCCACAAAATTTTTAACTTTCTGAATTTTAATCTTAATACTAATCTTAACCGGATTACTCAAAAAAATTCTTGTCAGCCAAAGTGTTGTCCTCTTATCTCATTATATGGGAATCTAAATACATCTTTATTTCCTCTGTGTGGTACATAATTATTGCGAAATTAAAAAAAAAAAAATGACAAATGAATACTTTTGTGGGCATTTAGAAATAACAAGTATAAAAAAATGTATGTGTAGTTAGTTGATACATAATTTTTGAAATCAAACGACAGTGTTGTCGATATGAAAATTGGAGCTCTTTAAAGCGAAGTACAGACAACGGAAATAATTGATAGTTAGTGGACGCAAAAAGAATTCAACGAATCAGTCTGGAAGTCTACTTTCATCCCATATTTTTTTATATTTAAACATGAGCTGAATATAGCTCAATATTCAATATTTCAGTATTAATAGTCCGTTGTCCAAACCACAACCGACAAATCAATAGAATAAAATTAACATAAATTTTGTCATTTTCCAAATATTGCGGCAAAAGACGGCATAGAAAACTATGCAGAAATCTACCGTATTCAGAATATTTTGCGGCGAGTATTTCGCAATATTAAGCCAGTCAGTAATTTCTTAAATTAGCATCAGAACTTTCACATCCAACTTATCTAATACAAAATTGAAACTTTTGACAAATGTCATTAGTACCGAAGAAATTGTTTCGAGAGTCCATATTCCGATGTAGGGCTACGAACGTGCTCCTTGGCTCACCGTCGTATCAGATCATTTTTAATAGATATTGATATACAAAATGTAACACTGCTGCATTCCTGTTTATATCCAAATATGTTTCTAACAAATCTGTGTCAGCTTCAACGGCCAGTCATTCATCTCTTTGATGTTTATCGCCTATTAGAAATCGTCTGTCCAACAATGCATCAGAAGAACTATGCTGCTGTTCACTTGTTTATAATTTGCTAATCGCCTCACAGTCCTATTACAATTCATCTGCTTTAGCAGATGAATCACTGAAGTGCTGTCGGAAAAGAGAATTTCGACTTCCATGAAATATATGGAAACACTAGAAGCAAATTGGCAAATAGTGACATTTTTTTCCAAAGAAAAATTCTTGAATAAATAGATATCAGAAAAGAAGAATCTCAATGTCATTTGGTATTACATGAAGAGGAGATGACAGTTTGTTTTACTTTGGTCCTTTTCAGCCTTAAGTTTTGTGGAATGACAACTAAAGGGAGACGTACGAAGCACAAATATTTCAATAATAGCCTGCAGGTAAATGTAACTGTTAATGCTCAACTACTGCAGCTAGGAAATACGCCCATATCAACAAAGCATTGCAAAGAAAACAATCATTAATTCCTTTTTGTTGCAATTTGAAAGCAAAAATGTTAGCCTCTTATTCTGTAAGTTCACCTGTTGCGGCTCAGTTTGGCATTGATAAATGTTTCCGTCTGTCTGAGCATTAGAAGTGCGTCTTAATTTATTACACAAAAGTCTGTAATCGTCTGTCGTTAAAGAAAATCTACACAGTAAATGTTTTTGGAACTTATTGTTGATTTATATGTTTAATACCATCTGTCAGACTTAAAATTGAAGACTATAATTTTGGAATAAGTAATTTGTGTTTCAGTTATATAAAACGGAGGTGAGCAGCAAGTGCGTAATTAATTACTTGACGCCTGAAGGCAGCATCAGAAAAATCTGAATCCCAAGGGGGTTGTTTATGATATTTAAAGTTAGTTTGCAATAAAATAAAAAATACCACAATATGTACGCCAGACATTATCATGACAATAACAGGTGGTGTCACAAATTTTTGTAGTTCATATAAAAATTAAAAAAAAAATATCTTGTGTTTCCCCATGTCCATGTATTACTATTTGTGAGTGGTCTGTAAGTGCATTTAGGGAGAAAGTTAAAATTTAAAGAAAGTCAACTGCCAATTGTCAAATTTTCTCTTGCAATATCGCTGATACGATAATCTCTACTATATACCAATTGATTTTTTGACAGCCTAATTGTTGATTTATTGATGGCACTGCCATCGGATGTGTTAACCTAATAAACAGAATTTCTTGAAAAATATTGTCATAAAAAATGTAGATCTTAAAAAAACGAAATGGTTTGGACAGAAATGCAAACAGATATGCATAAATGTTGATGCAGATTTGTAGTTGCAGATTTGTAGTAGGTGTCTGAATATACAAAGCCCTGCTGTAAGACAAACTTTTTAAGTGCTAAAAGAGACTGCAAATGCAACAATGGTAGCGATGTTAAAATTGTTTTATGCGTCGAAAAATTCAACCCGTCTCCAAAAGCAGATTCGTGTTGAGAAACATTCTCGCGGCGACGAGAAACATGATGACAGTTGAAACAACACAACTTGGTTATTTCTTTATTATAATGCGATATGCTTTCAGTAAGGGCAAGTACGGCCCATTGTTGAAACTTAGGATCGTATCATCATCTCTTTACAGATAAGTTCTGCAAGAGATTGAGCAGAGCGAACAACGAAATAATAACTAAATAACTAAATAATAATAATAACTAAATACAAACAAATCTAAATATCCCAAAGGGACATACTGCTGAAATATACGCAGCCTGCCTAAACACTTCCGATTACTAATCATTATAATTTTGGGGTAGTTAATAACATATAGATTGTAAAATTGTGTAACATAACACAAGAGGATGAATCTGAAAGACGAAGCTCTTGAATTTTTTTCCACGTGCGCCCATAGTTATATGTTATAATTATTATTTTTGCCGCCATTAGAGTAAGCAAGCTGGCAAGTACATAAACAGAGGGGCATACGAATTATCAAAAAGTAAACTCCAACGAACATCTATCGGAAATGTGCTGTGACCTGAGTTTCGCGCACATATTTGTTATTATGTAGTTGCAGCTTAAGATATTGTTATGGTGGCCAATGTGCATACTATACATGGAATTATAGGGAATTCAGCAAACATATAAATGGCAACGTTATAACAAAACAAAGATTCATTGACACCTCTATATCCTGGACTAGGTACGATGAAAAAGTTGTGAAAATATTCCGCATATACAGGGACGGTATGTAAAAGAAGATGGAAGGCCTTAAATATATTTCGTTTTATTAAAATACGTCATAAATACTTCTTTCATATTAGATCAATTATAAGGTTTCCTAGAAAAGAATCATTCATGGAGTTTATAACATGAGTTTAGGGATAGAATATTCCCAGAAGTCAATAGTTATTGGAAAGTTATCTTGGCTTAACAAGCCAAATTCCAAATTCCAAAAACCGCATAAATGTCAGTTAAAAATTGAGTTTCTTCTAAGGTAGCAAACAATAAATTAGGAATATACATATAATATAAAAATTGCTGGTCCTTAAATGTGCCTAATTTAATGGCAACAAAAAAAATCATTAAATTATTTCGCCATTTTACAATTTTGGTTACTTTTTGCACGGTATAGCTTTGTTCTATCACTTTTTAGTAGCAAACGTATTGCGTATCACGGAACTACGTATGCAAATATTTAATTTTTCTAGGTTTGGGCCATAAAAATTTATACTTTTCGGTGTGGATACTCCATTAAGAAAATTAAAATTCAGTGTTGTATCCTAAAGCAATTGGATTTAATGGCAAAAAAGTTAAGAAAATGATGCTGACTGGGTGAAGGTTACGTTTTTTTTATTATTCTTGAAACGAACTGAATTTCAAATACGTATCTTATCCAGCAACAACTTTTATTATAGATCTTTCCTTCAATTTACATAACACAATAGATATTAATGTGCCTTGCCGTCGACAGTTCCATTTCATATAAAAGCGCTCAAACGTAAATCGATTGAGTTTTAGCTTAACTGAGAGTAAGCTCGACAACAACTGTTATCATATTCAATTCAGCAGCTACAATTTAAACTTTTCTGCAATTAATGTTGTTCACAATCGCGGGAAATTTCAAATTGACAACACAACTTTACAAATGATGCTTTTGTAGTGGGAATACAGTGAAGTTCATTAACACGCTAATTCAATATTGAAGTTGGTTCCACATAGCGGTATTTATACTCTGCACCACATTGGTTGTATTGAGCTTGTGCTGATGTTGGTAACAAACAGAGTTACACCATGCGAAATATATATCAGCAGTTTGCTAGAATTTGATCTATTCAAAATATAGGTCTGTGTCCACACATAATTGGAGAGCTTAAATTTAGTTTTATCGCTTCCACAAGCGAGACTACATTTCAACTATGACCAAATGAGTCGAGTGAGTACGTTCCTATCTTCTCCATATACAATATACGTTATATGCATATATATTGCAAACGCTTATCAAAATATAACGTTTCTTAAACCGTGATTATAACATGCTTCTTTATTTTGATGAGATCACATTGATTTTTGGAAAGGCGACACGGTACCACCCACCTTTTGCTAGGACATTAATATTTGCTATATCGGTAGCACATGCAACAACTCTCTTATATGTATCTCTTATTATGCATGAGATATGGCCATCTTATTCATTAAGTTCTATGGGCGGTCATTTCATATTCTCTACTTAACTTAGCTTATGTTGATTTCGTGATTGGTACACTGCTTAACTTTTACGACGATCGGTCAGTAACTTCTAATGGTTTAATGAAAACGGAATTGCACCGCCCGATTTTTGGTGACAAGTCCTTCACTCTGTAGTAGTAGCAGCATATACGTGGTGTTATTAAAAAAATATATATTATTTTCAATTTTTTAAAAAATTATTTATTTTTCATCAATAACTATCTTGTTCCCTTCTAAGTAATCCCCCTCAGATATAATACACTTATGCCAGCGTTTTTTCCAATCCTCGAAACACTTCTGAAACGCGCTTTTTCGTATCGCCAACAGCTCCTGTTTCGATTTTTCTTTTATCTCCTCAATCATAGCAAAACGCTTTCCTTTCATCGGTGGTTGAGGCATGACTGCAGTTTTTTTTTTTGGCCAAAAACTCACGCACAAGTGTCGATGTGTGAGCTGGTGCGTTATCATGGTACAAAATCAATGATTGGTTTTTCCACAATTCTGTGCGTTTCTGACGAATTTCTTCGCACAAAAACGGCGCATAACTTCAAGGTAGTATTCCTTATAGACCGTACGACCTTGTGCCAAGAATTCATGATGCAATCAAAGAAAACAGTGAGCAAAACCTTCACATTTGACCGAACTTGAAGTGTTTTTTTCGGTTTTGGCTACCATCGGGAGATTGGGTTTTGGTTTCAATGTCATAGCCATACACCCATGATTCGTCACCAGTTATCACCTTTTTGAGGAAATCTGGATCGTCGTTGATCACGTTCAACAGCTCCTGAGCGATGTCCTTGCAACGTTGTTTTTGCTCAAAATTTAGCAACTTTGGAACAATCTTCGCTGCCACTGGTTTCATGCCTAAAACATCCGTCAAAATTGCTTGGCATGAGCGGAACTATATGCCAACATCATCAGCAACCTCTCTAATAGTGATTCGACGATTATCCAAAATCATTTTCTTCACTGCTTCAATGTTTTCATCGGTTATTGACGTGCTCGGGCGACCAGGACGAGCATCGTCATTGGCATCTTCTCGGCCTTCCTTAAACCGGTAATACCACAATTGAACTTGTGTTCTGCTCACAGTAGACCCGCCAAATGCCACAGTCAACATTTCAAATGTCCTTGCACATTTAATTTCATTTTTTACACAAAATTTAATATAGTTTCTCTGATCCATTTTTTTTTTCGAATAGTAAAAAATTGAAGAGCACACCAAAACACGGCGGTTAGTCGCGTTATCCGTGTTATCTGTCAAAAACAAATTGACAATCCAAAATGGCTGATATTGTCAACATACTCGTATATAACAGACATGTGTACCAACATAACAAAAAAAATGCGAAAATCGAACATACGTAACTCACGAAGTTGTAAATAACGGTTATTTTTTTATCACACCTCGTATATCAAGTGTCATTCGTACACTTTTTATAGTTCGTGATGTTAAATATAGTTTAAAATGTTAAGACGTATTGGCTGTGCCACACCCTTACCTAACCTTTAACTGATACAGCTTATGCCAATTTAATGATTGATAGAAACTTACCGATGATCGTCTGCTGGAACGAAATTGTTAAAAGGAATATGACCCTGCCAACTATTTTATCGGACAAATTTGTCGCTATATCAGCAGAATATGTCCCACATTGCACTTTTGTACCGGTAAAAGTTCATGAGATGTGGCCGATAAAATTTGCAAGTTGTGTAGGTAGTGTTACGCCCATTTCCCAATCTTAACCTAATATGGTTCATGACAATATTATGATTGATAGTGACAGAATATTAAATGTTTATGATGGCAAGTTTGGTTATTTTGGTCATAAATAAGTTTCAAAAGAGGGTAGAGCTAAGCGAACTTAAATATTACTCCGACATACTTTTTTTATGGCAGTTGCACACGTACCAAAATTCTTCTGTATACCTCTAATAACTCATTAGGTATGGCCGTTCAATATTGTAATTTGAAGAAGTGTTCTGAGTCTCTTTATCCAACCCAGACCTAACATAAAAATACTCTAAAAGTTTCATGATAATCGGTCCATTCAGACGCCTATTCGGAACGAATCTACAAATATACGAATATACAAATATTCAACTATCTTCTTTTTATATATATAATTCTACTATACGGGCGTTGTCAGTGAACTCCTCCTAAACGGCTGGACCGCTTTGCATAAATTTTTGTATATGCGTCTGGGTGGTGCCCGGAATGGTTTAGATTTACAATTCGGTCCAATTGGACAAAGGGGCGTGGTACCTCCCATACAAACAAAAAATTAAAAATCAATTATTTCTGCTCCTGCTTACGGTATTTGAACAAAATTTGGTGCGTAGGTTTGGTGTACATATCTTAAGTGCTACTGCACATATGGGCGGGATTGGACAATGGGAATTTCAATCAGGATTTACGAAAGGGCACAGTACAGTATCGCTAATGGTTGATATGATTGACGAAATAAGGGTAAAATTAGATGACAACTATACCGTGTCAATATGTCATGAAACACTATTAAATAAGCTATATCAAATTTATAACTTCTCGACATCGTTCTTTTTTATGTGGCAGATCGCAATATGTTCAATCTCAGGGTGTAAACTCGGATTTGAAACGGACATATCGTGGTGTGCCGCAGGGTTCTGTATTAGGGCCCACGTTGTTTTTAATTTACATCAATGACATCTTTGGACACATACATTCTGTTAAAGCTCATTTATATGCTGATGATTTGTAACTCCTGGCTTATGAGAATAAAGGTTTTTTGATAACTTCCGAAATCGTGTAAATAATAAGTTAAAGAATATAAGCCGCTGGTGTGAAAATAATTTTATACATATAAACCCATCTAAATCAAAAGCAATAACTTTTAACTTAATCCCTAGCAGATCTGTTTCGTTTATGTTAAATGGTTTAATTATTGATAATGTTAGCACCATAAAAATATTGGGATTTAGTATTGATGATACTCTGAAATTTGAGAGCCATGTCAGGCAGGTAGCTTCTAAAATTACATTCTTGCTACGCAAGTTATATAATATAAATGTGTCTCTTCCGCTAAAAACACGAAAACGTATCGCAAAGGCGATGTTGATGCCACACGTTATTTATGGGTTAGAAGTTTATTGTGGAACAAGTAGAGGTAGACTAGAGCGATTAAAAATATGCTTTAACCGTATAATTCGTTTTGTGTACAAATTAAAACATTATGATCATGTTACACCATATACTGTTGAGTTTTTGGGATGTACATTTGAAAACTTTATCGACCTTAGAACTATTTTGTTTTTCTACAAAAATATGAAATTTGGCACACCCAAGTACATAGTTTCCAAATTTGTATTTGGAAGGTCTTCAAGAACCAATATTTTACAACTTCCACTAGCAAGAACGCTAATAATGCAGTGGTCTTTTCGATTTCGTACTATATGATTATGGAATTCAATAATTCCATATAAACACAGAAGATTCTCACTATCATGTTTTGGATTTAAGAAGCTTTAAGAATTATTATACTTCACTATAAATTGTTGATGCTACACATTCTATATCCTATCTTTCTCCATATTCGTCGTTAATACTGTTAATACTATTATTATAATAATTATTATTAAAACTTTTTTGAGAAACTGAATTGTAAAATTTCAAACATGTGTCGCAAAAAGTTGGTCTGCGTAATCAATTTGGCCGTATGCGGCTTTGGATTGCAATATGGAAATAAAATAAATAAATAAAAAAAATTAATGAATCTACAAATATACGAATATACAAATAGTCAACTATATACATATAGATTTAATAAGGCGTATTGAAGTTCTTCAAATATATTAAATTTGTATTTATTAAATATATAATATTATATATATAGTTTTTGTTTGCGTAATTTACAGTCATTTAGCGTATGGATATTTTCCTTATCATTACTCAAAATTTTCCTAATTTTGTTATCCTACTTTATTAACAGAACATTCGATCATACATTTACAATTTTTTATATAATACTTTGAGCATCTTCGTTATGCGTCTAGAACTGAAGAATTGTAATTAATTAAAGAGTGTCAAATTATTCACTCAAAAGCTGTAAATCAATTGCAAGTTTAGTAACCTGATCGCCCTGACGGTCTATGACGGCTGGCTGTATTCGCCTTGCATGCAGTAAAGGATGCGAATGTTATATTACATGGGAGTCTTTGATGAAATGGTAAAACAAGAAAAATTTATCGATTAGGAAAATTACTTTGATGAAGCATACGAGTACATGGAACCATTAAAGCTTCTGAGAGATTAAATATGGTTGCTTGAAATGTAAATTTTATGGACATCAAAAACCAAACACTTGACATATTTTATTAAATTATTTAGCGATTGCGTCATCATATAAAGACGTCATAGCATTCCAAAACATTTTGTTGATGAACTCAAAAATATTCATTTAAAGGGACTTTTAAATATTGTTATGCATATTTCAGAGATTTGAAGAGGGCGGGACAGACTCTAGAAGATTTGTTT
>JAHXMU010000014.1:1886514-1906150 GCA_019455685.1 Philornis downsi
TGAATTCATTTGCACCATGGCATGATGATTAGTACACACGAATACGCACAATCCGCATCAAAGCGAAGTATTTTTGTCTTTGTGCAAATATTTCGACCTTTTCAAGCAATGGGAAGGGGCCAGCAAAAGTAGGTCAGACTGTAAATGGTGACGGAAACGAGATATTCCTTTCAAATTAATATAGACTACTACATACGAGTATTTGGCGCCGTCAATGATTTCATTCCCCTTGTTCCCAGAAGATAAAAATGCAACTGTAATTGACGCTACTGCCACTTGCCCTACTCTTATTGAATTCTTCGAGATAAAAATACTTCGTAAAATATAGGGACTAGGTTGGCCCTTATTTTTCAACTTTCTACAAGTTTAGCTTCCAACACCCTATCTTGTTCCAATCAACAAAACAGCGATATGTGCAAAATTTAAGCTCAATTGGGTAATTGCAAAGTGACCCACGTCGGCAATGAACTTTTAAAATTGTCAAAATTTCATATTTTCAAAGACCCACAACTTTTGTTTGCCATAATTCGAGAACGCCTCGTCCGATTTTATTTTAAACAATTTAGAAAAATTGGGAAATACAATACGTTTAATCTATTCCTATACCATTTCTCGACATAGTTAACAGCTTCGCAGTTAAAAACGCATATGTGTAGAAAAAAAATTATTTTTTACTTAAAAATTTTATTATTACACTTAGTGACATAATAACGATTTTTAGGGATGGTCTTTAACACTGTGCTTCTCCTTTCATCAACTTGGTAGCATCGAATTTTTTGTGCGGGTAAAAATATTAAGTAAAACCTGCATCTTCTTCTTCGTAGGTGGCGACTAGAATAGACATCCTTATCTATTATACGCCGCCCGTAGAAAATAATTGTAAGCATCATATAGCTCACACAGCTCACTGTTCATGCGACGCTGATACTCTCCGTTAACGATAATGGTACCATATGTTTTCCGGAGTATTTTCCTCTCGAAAACTGCTAGTACTAATTCATCCGTTTGCGTCATAACCCAGGATTCTGCGCCATATAACAAGACAGGTAGATCAACCTGCATGGTCTTTATAGTTTCGGAGTCATGTCCATATATACGAGTCGTCATTATCAATGCTTCCAAAAATCCTCCTCCCCGGGGCCGTAGTTAGTTCTGTCTTGTTTTGGTAGATCCATCAGCAGACCAATTGAATTTTCCTTTTGGCAACCGCTTCATTATTTTTCATGCAATGTATTTTCACATGTAAGAGAGATATACCACGCCTGTAGTTGTGTTTATAAGTTATTGATTCATTTCTCAATGGAAGAATTAAAGGCATAAATATGTTTCAACTAGTATTGATATGGTCTCTGAACTTGCTTTTAGTATTTATCTATGAGTTTTCATACTCTCCTTAAAGCATTTCGAAGGGACAGTTTCCTCTGTTTAAAAATCATTAAAAGTCAGTGTAATAATTTCAAGCTACGTTCCATGCCATGCTACATTTTCATTGTATTTATATTTCCATTGTATAAAATCGTTTTAATACATTTTCATGTTTTTCATTTACAAATTTTACACAATAAACAGAAGCCGTCATTATACCATTTGTTGTGCCTTCTTTTCCATTTCAGATTCATATATCTGTATAAATACATTTATAACGTATGTGTTTTGTAAAAACGAGCCACTTTGGAGATAAAAAGGAATTAATCAAAAATCTGCTTCACTGTTTGTGTAGTGTTTCCAATAACTTATTGACCTGTCGTCAAGACGCTTTACCAGTGACGTGCCACAATATTGAAATTGGGAAAAAGGTGTTCAATGTTCATTTATACATTTCATCCGTTCTATTTTCATTCGAATTTACAATTCACCTGGTATTTAAAATAATTTGTTGGCAATTTATACGATATTCAAAAAAGGCATGAATTTAAGGACATTCGATCTTTTTAAATGAAATTGGATTTAGTCATCAATTCATTTCATCCACAGATATCATTTAAAAAAGTTAACCTTTTTTTGAAGAAAAAAAAGGCAGAGAAAAACGCAGTGGGAATATAAATTATATTGTATTGTTATTCTTCCATAAATCTAAAACTGTATAGAAATCATAAAGTGTTATCAACAATACAATATGAATATTTTTAGTGCTACATTTTCATTCCAAATGAAAATGAATTTAGGCTTCAATCCACCTCATTCACAGATACATTTTCCAAATATTTGCACATTTATTCTTAGCAAACCACATTGGGTACAAAACCATGGCATGCGTACAAAAATAAGCTGTTATTATGTGTCTCAAAATTTCGGACTGAAATGTCATCAACTCGCTGGTAAACAACTGCAAAAGATTCATTGTGATGAATCCTCCACTCATAACAGAATTGACGTAATTTATTATGTCATCCCTTCCTTGTTTGTCACAAAGCTCCGCAAAGTTTTCATTTCGCTGAGCATTTCATTCAACTTCATTTGAATAATATTTGCACTAAATGGTGCATGAAAAATTAAGCTAAAAAGTATTCTTTATTATGCTCGTAATTCCTCTCACTTAGTATATTATGCATTTATGTTTGTACATTTTTGCTTTGGAATGCCAAACAGAAGGCCTTATGACCAAGTTGCAGAAGAGTGCAGAGATATTATTTATTGTTTTGGCCGACAATGAAAAATGTTAATCAAACCATTGCAGCAACGTTAAATGAAATGTGCTAAATAAGTAAGGATGTCAAATGAATTGGCATTTTTGTAACTCTCCTGATAAATTCATTTAATAACACAAAATATCATATGAATTAGAGCTGCAAAAGATAGGTGTTTTTGTTATAATAAACACTGGCGAATCAAAAAATGCATTACCTATTTTAGCCCTCGCTGTTACTTTGAATACAATACGCGCAAAACGCAATGCGCTGCAATGGAGAAAATTAATTTGGGAAATCTACAACTTCTGTCCCACTGCAGCTATCGAAACCAATTAGTAATGTAAACCACATTACAGGCAAATTTTCTTTTTATGCCATTTGCTACGCGATCAATATTCAAATGATTCGGAAAAAAGAATAAGCGCTAATCCACAATACTTTTGAAATCATTTTCAGTCCAAAAATCAGTTAGTGATTATCCATCTACCATGTTTTGTAGCGATGTGGTTTATACAAAATGATAAATTTTACTAAAGCGGCTCTTGGAGGTTTTAAAAATATGCTTTATTCCTTCACACAGTGCTAACAGCTTTCGAATATTGGACAACGAAACGCTGAATTAAATATTCTGAAGATTATATTTAATATAAAGCATGAGTTGCAGAACACAAGTTTTATAAATAGATATGAATTAATCACCAAGTTTTGAAAACATTTTTGGAGTCAAAAATTCGTTGGTTATAAAAATCTATCAGGTAAAGTTAATTTTCAAAATAATTAATCTAAGGTATAAACAAAATCACAACTGTGTTATCTTATTAGTATAAGTAGAGAATAAAATAAAAATTTCAATAGATGAAGAAAAAAAATTAAATTTGTGCCTCACATATGCAATATTTTTCCGCCATTAGGTATTACTAAGCAAGCATTTAAAACAAATACATATCTCTGAAATATTCAGTTTCTAAAATTTGAGTTGCATAAAATACTAAAAATTACGTAAAAAAAATTACGCATAAGAAAAGTATATTTCTAGTTTCTTCCATTTCATATTATTTTTTTCTTAAGCAACATGAATGGAGGCTTGCTGTTCGCTTAAGGTGTTACGTTAAATTTCCTGTCTCACGCACAAATATAATATATTTTGCACTTCATACTGCATTACTTTCCTTAAGAGATTTCTATTAACAGGGACACCTTCATAACTTCACATTTTTATTTCCTTATATTAAATGAGCAAACATTTGTTCCAGGTGCTATCCTCTTTTTTTTGTTTTTGTTAATGACAGGACCCATTAGATTTAATGTTCTACATTCCGGCCTACCATACCAACATTGAAATTGCCAAACGTTTGTTTCAGCATCTATTTCAGACTTGGAGGAAATTATTTTTCCTGCCAATTTAATAAACTCAAACTGTCCAAGAATTAAGTAAAATAGTAATTGAAGACAATTGGTTTGCTTTACCAAAGAGAGTGAGGTGGCTCATAGACGCCAAAATAATGCTGCACAACAGTTGACTACTAAAGTTTACACTATAACAAATCGAGTAGTGGATGAAAAGTAACTGATATCTTGTATAACTTTTTTAATTTTATAACTAAATAACTTAAAATAAACTGTTCTTATTTACTTCTTCGTTCCTTGGAAGTGTATTTTGGTTCCTTGGAAGTGTATTGAGTTCGAAATAGCATTCTCTATTAAATTATATATATATATATATATATATATATATATATATATATATATATATATATACACATATATATGTATATATATACAAGTATAAGCAACGATATGAAACAACAAAATTGCCTGTGAATTCAATTTGTTTCGATGCCGCCAGAGGGTGACACATGTTGATGTTTTAAGAAGAATTCTACGAATAAGAAATCGGATTTTGTTGCTAATATAAAAAGGAATATATTCTTTCAAAAAAAAAAAACAGTTTCTTTTGGCAGAAATAATAAAAAAATTATGAAAAACACCGATTAAAAAATGTTACATTTAATTTTTGGGTAGAAACACATATCGCCCAAAGCAAAATGACCGATATATAAAACGGAATTTGGACCAAAAATAAGTGAAGAATTGTTCAAATTAGATATGAAAAATCGCACAAAAATAGAATCATCCACGTGAACAATATTTTGTAAAAAATAATGACTCAAAAAATTACTACATTTTGTGAAAACAAAATAAAAACAACTGTTACATATTGCATTTATTGATGTGTTTATTTCAATTTCGTAAAGAGCGATGATTTGATTTACGTGAAGTCACAAAATTTTTTCGGTCAAGTATTGAAAACATCGTTCCATTTTAGAAAACCCTTTCTTATTGGCTGATTGTTGATTTCTTTAATTTCTAATTTAGGTAATTGAATCCGATAAAACTAGAAAGGTATTCGGCCCTAATGTAATCGCTGTGGGTGATATTTTTTCGAAAAAATCGCTCAATTTGCCCTGATATTAAGGCTGTTGAAAATATTTTGAATTTTATTTTTTTAAAGTTTGTTGCCTGATGACGAGATAACCATCACTACCAGAGAACCATGGGTTATATCTTTGAGAAGATTTTAATATGTGCATTGTATGGATATCATCGTCGTAGCAAAGCAACCAAAAATTGAGGATCTTTCAGAAATAATGTTCAAACTGTCGATAGAACCCAACAAACCATTATTGGTGGAGCTGCATAATTTTTTTCCGTTTTAAAAGTTCGTCATAAACTTTACAGCACATTTGATTATAGGCGAGATGTTGGTGGCACCAAATCAATAAGTAAATTTGTTTATGCAGTGGATAAAGTTAGAGCTATATTTCAAAAGAAAATCCCAAATATTTCAAGGGCATCTTTCAAAGTTCCTTTAGAAATTATATATTTCTAAACAGATCATCATCCGAACTTGTCATAAAGGAAATTCCTTGAAAATACTTCAAACTACCAATAGAATTCGTTGTTTCAGTTTTGCAAGTGAAAACGAAACCCAGCATAATGGTCGCATGTACTTATTTTAACAACAACGAAGAACAGAATTACACCCACACGTTTTGTGTACAATCTTTTATCCTGCACAAAAACAAAAACACATCTAATTTTATATTTATATGGGCAAGAAAAGGGTTCAACACATAGTATAGGAAATGATAAATGGGTTTGTCAGAAACGGCTTCTTATCAGACAATAGTTATTTAGCCTCTCTTTTCAGTGAATACGTTATTTAGTATTTTTAAACAACCTCGTCACAATTACAGCGAATCTTTAATAATGTAAACGACTCGCTGTAATTCATTCCAATACTAACAATCTTCTCCCGAATTTGGTTTTAACTAACGATAAGGTGGCAACTTAATGAAATAATATTGAACAATGCCTATTTTTATAGTCGTGGATTCAGTCTTTGCAAAATATTTTAGAAAATCCTATTTTCTACAGGTTGATTTGGTCCTTGCTCGGGTAAATATTTTCATACTAAAGTCAATTTCGAATTTCAAATGTCTATGATATTAATTTTTTTCTTTGAAATTTGCTTTCAACAAGCACACAGACGGACATAGTCTGTGCATACTTAGCATACTTAAATCGATACAAATTTGTATGACAATGAATAACATATATTCTTTATGTGATATCAGATGAGCACTTCAATTGCTCAATTGAAAATTACTGAAAAAGGCATGAATTTCGGCAGATTGTTACGGCTTCTACAAATCAGGCACTGGCCAGCAAGGCGGATTGCTGGATATATTTCGATTTCTCTGGCTAATTAGCTGTGAACATTTCTGAGAGCCTGATAACGTAAATTCCAAAAAAGTCTGTTGAACCGTTGTTACTGTTCGCAGCTTGGCTACAATGGGTTTTAATGCTGATTCAAATTCAGACAAGAAAGTTAGTTGGTGGCTACGTATCAGGTATGCAAAAACATTGAAACACGAAGTGGAACTTTTGTTTCGAATACGGCTTGGAAAAAGGAATTTGAAATAATTTTAGGTAAAAGTATTAAAATCAAAACCGAAATGAGACCGAACTTTTTTGAAGGCCTCAGGTTTTTGTCATAAATGTAAATCCACTAACCTAGTTTTAAACCATAACGGAGTGAACAAACCACTACTCTGTCAGTATCTTACAAATAAGACTTTTATCAAATATCTTGTGCGCCAATAATTTATTATTTAATATACTTTCGCAAATTTTGCAGCTCGTTATATTCGTTCGCTTTTGCTTGATAAGATAATAATGTGATCCTTTTTTATCATACTTTAATATATTGTTACGAAAATTTCAAAAACAAAACTGAACATATGCCAAAGTAATGCCTCACAATGAAAATGGGCAGCATTAGCACATCTCTTCTGGTACTTCCCATAAAATTAACCGATTTTCCGAAATTCAATCTGATCTCTGAACCTATTGATCGATGTGCTGTAATATCTCAGCTTATGTACGAGTATATACTATACGTTGACTTAAAATTCTTTGTACTACTAAAAAAAAGTAACCAATTAACTGCGTCTCTTCTCTGGTAACTCCAAGACGAACTAAATAATTTTGCCCACATACCTCTAGACTCACATCTTCCATTCGGTTACAATAAACTTGCCACAGTGTTCAGCACGCATCAGGCATTCCGGAAACTTATTTCGGCTAATGAAACTGCCAGAGTATTGTTGAAAAAGTCTAGCGACTAACAACGTACACGTTTTTACGTCAAAAAAAAAAAAATTGGTTAAATGTACATTTAAGTCAGTTCATCTGGCTGAAATTTCTATACTGGCTTTTCACGTTAATGTAGTGATAGCTTACAGTTAACACGAGTAATGTTGCGCTTACTGTCATAACAAGATTTACATCAATTTGCTTCGTTTCTTCACCGCTCTCACGTCTTCTCACCGCAGCAAATTTTATTAGTTCTGAGCATCTGGGTTTTGTGCAGAATTCCAATTTTTAATTTTGCCATTGCTCTCCATAGCAGGCACAACAACGAGATTAATAAATGAACATTGGACAATTTAATATTATAATGTAAAGCGAATACAAAATACTGATTTTAATTCAAGGAATTCAAACATTAGAATTCTACAGATGTTTGCTTCTCAACGTGATTAAAATAAACAATCATTCATTTGCATAGTTCTAAAAAGCATCTTTATTTCTTTATTATGAGGGCAACACCATCCCGTGAAAAGTAAGACAGTTTACATTCATTAAGTGTAAAATTATGCAGGTTTTTGTTTGGAAAGGGTTATGTATAAAAATATGATTGTTCTTATCTGTTGTTGCTTTATCACGAGGCGCAAATCTTTGATGAAAGTTTAAGTTAATTACTTGCTGCCGACTTCAATGTTGGATTAGAGCATAGGAGAGGAAAGGTTAATATCCGTCCACAAATCCATATGATGTATAATTTTTTTTAATTCTCTCAGGAAAAGTACGATATTTTACTCCGGCCAAGATATGGGTTAAATTGGAACATATAGTGGATGTGCTTCGAATATGCACAGTATATAATATTTAAACCCAGATTGAATCGAAAGAATATTAATTGCCCTTAATTTATTACTCATTATCATTATCCGCTCACAAAATTGCATGAATTCCGATAAACATACAAATATACTGCATTGGATTTTGATCCAGAGGCATCTCGCAAAAATGTTCACAACAACAATAACAAGATATTGCAATTTCCAAATGTGTATTCATTCAGAAATGTATAAACAGCATTAGGAGACAATCTCTTAAAAAATTAACAGATGTATGGAAGTACTGCAATGCATTCGAAAGTAATGAATTCGAAAATCATTGACAGTGGTATGATTCTTATGGGGTAAGTCGTATTGATAGCAATGGTCGATCAGCTATTATCGATAAGCATGTCTACTCTAGTCGCCACCTAAGTAAGTGAATAATAAATATTCTTCAATATTATGTCCAAATTAAGAATTACTAATTCCAAACACACATGATTTGGTACAGCACTTTCTCGCATCAATCTACCGCTGCGGCATACTGCGTTTAATTACCGAACAGATTGCAAAACTCTTGAGAAAATATTAAAAATGATCTGTGTTCCACGGGCGAGTTCATTCCAGGTATTTTTTTTCCAACTGAACCAAACTAAGGCATTTGACAATTTGACTTTAGACTAATCACCAGATAAGTTACCCTCCTCTCATTTATACACAATATACTAATGTAGCAGTGTTTTCCATCTACATTTTTTAACTTAGACAGATTTTCACCGACTGCATTCTTAATTATGGAAATCTGTCAATTTTTTTGCCTCGATATATTATTATTAAACGATGAACTGATAACGAAATTGTTGAAAAAATTTGAAAATTGACATTTTTCTTTTTTTGGCTGATATACCTAATTTGAAACTTAACTTTCCTATGACTACGAGTTAGTTTAGAAATAAAATTTAGTCTCCTAGCTTGGTGGTTTCTGATTTTATTATGCTTTCAACAGACACGCTAACGAACTTACAGCAACTGTCATTAATGTTTACGATAATAAGTTTATATTTTATGAAATCTTAGGGGAGTACTTCCAGTTGTTCCAAACCGAAATGGTATTGCTGATTTTAAATTGCTTTCAAAATGGTTCAGAATAAATTTTCCTATTGATTGCTGATGTTTAAAAAATGTACGGGAGCATAGGGGAAACATTCAGGTAAACTTCAAAATCAGTGCAGAAATTGCAACAACGTCTTTTTGTGTTGCTGCAAAAAATTCTATCAATTAAAACACAATAAAAGAAGCAAAAAAGTAACTTTCTCAAGTGCCTCGTCTGGAAAATGCGGAAAAATAACCGATTTTTGCTAAATCAGCAAATTTGTGTGCGTTATATCGTAAGAGGCGTGGCAGTGCATCTTTTCACTGGCAGTACTAAATGCGTGACGCGAGCTTACTTATACTGAATACTCGTACAGCAATATATGCAATGCAGAGCATATGCAATTGAATGAAAAATAAAAGACTTGTAATATATAAATTAAATTAACTAACTTCTATAGGAGGTACCAGAGAGGGCGTGGTCATTCCGTCGATTTTTTCGCATTTTCCTCGCAGTTATAACGGAATATAGCTAACGAGAATTTGAGTAACTTTATGCTACGGAACCGGTCAAATTGTATGGGAGGTAACAGAATGGATGTTGCAACGTTACCCATTTTTCAGAACTTAGATTACCAAATGCATGGCATACGTCAAATTTGGTCGAATTTGGTATAATTGGTTGGAAGGTATGGAAATAAGGACATATGAGTTAAATCAGTCATTTGTGTGGTAGATACCAGAAGGGGCATGGTTACTCGATAAATTTTTCTAAAATACTGTAGAGAATTATATAACAATATAATGGATAAAAATCTAGATTACTACAGCCTACTAATTACAGATTATGTAAGACTGATTGAATTGCGAAAAGTCAGTCAATTTATATGGGTGGTACCAAAGTGGGTATGCCAATGTATTTCATTTGCATCTTGTGATCCTACTTTAGCAAACGCTGAACGTGTACCAAACTTGAATAAATTTAGTGAAACTTTCATTTGAATGGGAGGTATCAGAAGAGGTGTGGTTAATCGGTCGAATTTTTAAATTTCACCAGAAGTTATAAAACAGTGCGACTGACAATAATTTGTGTCGCTGCACGTTACGGATGGGAACTTACATCAATGAAATTGAATTTCGGAAAATAGGCCAATTGAGCCAATGGAGCCCATTTACAATCCTCATCTATGACATGGCAAAATACTAAGCAGTGCCAAATTTTAAGAACTCCCATAAAGATTTGCGACAGTTATAGCATCCACCAGCTAGCCAGACAGACGTGCATCGCACAATCGACTCAAAGATTAAATACTTCCTTCTGGGTATTACATTTATCCTGGTGAAGGTATAACAATTTTTTTTACTTAACTTTGCACTCAATATGAAAAAGGCTGTAGAAGCTTCCACCGCATCTTCGATATATAGCAAGAATTTTTAATATTAACTAAGTTACGTTAAAAACACTGGTCTACAAATTGGGGAAAAAATTGACTGCGGAGACAAGGCAAGTTTTTTTATTAGAAACTGGCAAAATAGGGCTATCATATCTTGTTCATTTTATATTGCATGCTAGCAATACTGTAAAACTGTCAATACTGGCACTACAATTTCACAATTATTAATTTGACAAGCTATTTTTGCTTTGTGTGTGGTGAATTTTTGGTTGGAAAAAAGAATATGCAGTATCAGAATTATTTCGATTATGCTGTCAGAAACTTGAACAAACCGACAATGTATAGTAACAGTTGCAGAATTGTCTTATGCAAGTGGTCAAATGGCAAGAAGTTCTATTTCGACTTTTCAATTCCAGTGTTTTGGAGAGAGTCAGGTAACCACCAAACAGATTGTTATTTCTGTTTAATAAAAGTTGCTAGATTCAATATGAAAAATCGAAAAAATACTATTTACGCGAATGTCCGATCGGTTTCCAAACCAATTCAACGTCCACCAAATGATCCATTACCAGTCATTCCCAGTGCTATGAGCAGTGAATCCGAAACATCTTTCATCAGCAGTGGTAGTTTGCATCAGGCTGATAAAGAACGCCATTTAGTGACGCAAGCTAAGCTGAGTAATCTAATTCGGAATTTACATTTAACGAAGTAAAACGCAGAATTACTCGCTTCACGCATGCAGCAGTGGAAACATCTTGCAATTGGGACAAAAGTGCAATCTATGGAGATAGAAGCTTGGAATTGGCTGCATATTTTGAAAAGAAACACTCTATTCTATACTGTACTGATGTTGATTATTTATTTCAAAAATTAACCAGTCATATGACAAAACTGAATGGAGATTATTTATTGATATCTCTAATTACGGTTTAAGGGCTCTTCGTTTGGATAATGGAAATGAAAACATATCCATACCAATTGCTCTTGCCGTTAATACAAAGGAAAACTGCGAATCAATGACTGAAATTTTGACATTACTCAAATACAACGATAATAAATAAAAGATTTGTGGCCGACCTTAAGGTGTGTGATTTAAATTTCTTTATATAGTATAGACCATCGTAAATAACTGTAAATTAATCTGTTTCAGGTCATTGGTTTGTTGACTGGTATACAAGGACGTTTCACAAAATAAGTTTCACAATAAGAGTGGAAACTACAGACAAATTGTTGCTGAATTATTGAAAAATTTTCATGAATTAGGTGCACGAATATCACTCAAAATACATTTCCTTTATTCGCATTTAGATTTATTTCACTTGCAAAAAAGAAATTTAAAGAAGGAAGTAGAGAGAAATTTCACTTTAAAAATTATTAATTTATTTCATCATATCCGAGAAAGAACATATTGACTGTAGCAGTTGGTAGTTTTCGTTGTCACGAGTAACCATTAAAAAAGTGTTCCGTGTCCATCAATCTCACTAATAGAAAACATTGCATCAAAAAATTACCTCACAGTTGCTGTCATAAGAAACTTCCAATGGTTCTGGGGGCCAACACAGCCATTGAAATCTATAATGGTTAAATGCAAAATCGTATTTGCATCTCTTGATTTTAAACGAAACTGTTTCCGAATTTCTCAATAATCTTATTACTCTACACACATTTTCAGTATCGCAATTTGAATTCATATAACTTATATGCAAATAGTACACCACAGTGTAAAGGTAATTGTAAGCTAGAATAAAGCTAATTGCATGCTGTATAGTAGATTTGGTAACGAACGGGATAAGGATTTTAAGGAAGTAAGTAATTGCTAGTGAATACATACTAGACCAAAAGAGAACAAACAGACAGAAAACATAACGTGCAAAGAGGAGAGCATGCACATGGGTATACTCAAAGAAATAAGCAAATTCAAGTTTATCAATATTCTAGAAAATAATACAAATCCAGACAAGTACATGTCCACAAAAGTAAATTAAAAGCAAAGTACGATATACAAATCTACACTTGAATCCGAGCATAAAATATCATAAATAAGAATCACATCATAAATAGGGAAAACATAAATAGGATATTTCAACTTTTACTTATGTAACGACTGACAATTGTTGAGCCAGCAACTCCTTTGGCGTTTTGGTTTGGCCATCACACAATGCAAAGGGAAGGAAAATCGTTGTACATAAATATTATTTTTCTATTGACCGGTCATAGAAAGGTAATGGGACGCCATGAACTAGCGTTTTGAGCTATTAAGAGTTTAAACTAATGCTATTATGGTAATTTCATATAACTTTCGAAATGTGCGGAATTTACAATAGCACTCAAATGAGAGCATACTTATAAAGGTCATTCAGAATACGAATGATTCCTTCCTTACATAATATAACTACCAATTATATTTTTCTAATGAAAGATCCTATTTTTAGCGATATCTTACAAATGCCTTCAATATTGATAGCTTATTTCCCGTACCAACACCGTCAAAAGCGTCATTGTTCTCCATTTTTTATCCTATTGGACTGATAACAAGATGACCAAAGTCATAATTCCAAAAATTGCCTACTCTTTAGGGGGTGTTTTCTACCCTCGTATGGCCATGTTTTTTAAATACTACCGGGCCGATCTTGCCTAACTTCGAATTTGTAATAAATTTCGGCTTCCTATTATCATATATTTTGAAACTGACATAAATAAAATGAAATGACATAATAATAATAATAAATAATTATTTATACTTATTACTTATTACTTATTTTCAGAATTGGATCTGCTACAATTTGATAGTGTAGCGCATTGACTAAGACGAGTTAAATGGATAAGTAAATGTATAATATAGGTACGCTCCTTCTGCTACTTTCCCAAATGATTAACATAAAGTTTGTTAGCCTTAATATTTTATACTAACGCAACGCTAGCTTAAACAATAAACTGTTGATTTATGCTGATGTAATCTTTAAATTACTCACAAACGGTAGAATAGGAAAAAGATGATGAATCAAATAAAAGGGCGAATTTAATAAAAATCACTTGTGCGATTGTAATTTAAAATTGGTATAGTCGCCTGCTTCTCTTATTACAAAAGATGATATTTGTGCAGATTTCCTCACAATTCTTCACAATAATAACAGAAGAAATGATTTTAAAAAGATATTGAAAGCTACAGAAAGGAAGATTGAGAACACCAATTCTTCTAAATGATGAAAATTAAACATTCACACATGGAAGTACATTTTTTTTAAAATATTAATTCCGAAAGCGATATAAGTGAAAAAATGAAGACAACTATCGACTATGGTGTAGACTGCCCGTCATCAAACAAAGTTGGGTTTATACAGGGTGGGCCATAAGGGTGTTGGCGGTTGAAATATTCAATTAAAAACAAACTACGAAACATAAAAAAATATGTTTGTATTTTTAAAAAGTAGAAGACTTAAAAATAATGTTGTCCAAATGGCTTCCCTCGGCTGCTTGACACTCTTGGAACTGAAGTCGCAAATTTTGGAAAACTCGTTGAAAAGTTGTTCTCGGTATTTTGTTACTTTCCTGAATAATGTTCCTCTTCAACTGCTCTAAATTGGTCGGATTATTCTCGTAGACTACCGATTTGAGGTAGCCCCATAGAAAATAATCGCATGGAGAGAGATCGGGGCTACGTGGGGGCCATTCAATATCCCCCTTTTCGAAATGAGTTTTCCAGGAAAAACATTTTTCAGCAGCTCTATGGATACCCTAGCCGTGTGACATGTGGCCCCATCCTGTTGAAACCACATCCTCGAGGTATTGCCTTGAAGTTCTTGCAAAGCTGGCACCAAAAAGTCTGTTAGCATGTTGCAATAATTGTTCGCTCTAACCGTCACCGCATGCCCTCTTACGTCCTCACGCGTTGAAACTGTTGAACCGCTCTAGCATCAAATTGACAAAGTTAAGTCGGTTATTGGCATCATCGGGTTTTAATTCTTGGACTATCTGAATCTTATAAGTCTTCAAATGCAAATCACGTTTCAAAATTCGTCGTAAAGTTGTTCTTTTGACATCCAAAGACTGACTTCTCTTACGTGTTGACTGTTGCGGATTTCGCTGAACTGAAACACGAATACGCTCCACAATGTCGGCTGATCTTGCAGAGACTGGGCGACCACGAACCGTAATTGGTACTGTTGAGCCGGTTGTTTCGAACATTCTGATCCATTTTCATATCACATTGGCGCTTGGAACTTCACTTAAATCGTGTAAACCGTGTTCATGCCGATACAAACGTCGTGCAGTAATCACTGATTTATTGTTTTCGTAATACGCTCGGACACAAAATGCACGCTGCACTCCCGTGTACGGCTCCACGGCGACTAAATTTCCAGGAAGCGGCGCAGCGAACAACATATCCCACCGCCACCCCGCGCCACGCGTTACCGAGAAATTGAAGAATTAAATCGCCAACACTCATATGGCCCACCCTGTGAATCAACATCTCAGGTTAAAAAATATAATGGTATTGACCAGGAACTAGCCGTATAAAAAACTCAATCAATATGTGTGTGCCCCGGGAAGCTAGGCTATAACATGTTATATTTGATTTCATTAGCATATTTGATTTTATTAAATATACAACTGTCCTGATATTCACACTACGGCAAAATAGGCAAATGTTACGAGCCTTCGATTGATATGAAGTAAGCTTACTATGTAATTTTACATAAATCGAGGATATGGAGAAGGTGGCACCATTTTCAACAATAGCACTGTTTTACTTGCACATGCTTGCAATAAAAAGAGTAATGTCAGCCTGCAGATAAGAAAAAGTATTTGGCTTGCAAGTACAACTTATTACGATCTAATGACAAAACACTCTCTCTGTACCAGAAGGATATGGGATATAGATTCATCATCATTAACGGAGAGTATAGGCGCCCGGCAAATCCTCAATTGGGGAACCGCTTGCTGTCGTAGGATAAAATGGAATCTGTCTGTAAGGGAGAGACCTCTTGAAATCTTGGTCCGAGGAAATCTTTATGAGGAACCGCCGGAGATCAACGCGCTTGGAATTATTTTCTTTATATGCCTAAATGCTCATCTAAGTAAATCAGTAAATTCGTTTACATAAGCAAACGATTGAACTTAGGACACAGGGACTGTAGCCGTCATAGATTATATTTATATTATTAAACTTAATTAGTTAGTTTTTTCTCGGCATTAAGGGTGAATCATACTTTTATATGTTTTATTGTCTAATCCAAAAATTAAACTTTTGCACTTTATTTTTTCTCTCGAAAAATAATGAGAAAAAGTTTTTATTTTTAAATATTATTTTTTCAAAAAGTTACGATTATTTCATAAGTTTAATTTTTGAATCAAATAATAGTGATTATTTTCGAGCTATATTTTTTTTCCTCAACATTTGACAACTATTGCTTAAGTTTTATAATATTATTTATTCATAAAATATATGCGAAATATTGTACTTTTTGAGAAGGATGATCGCCGTCTTTATTTTTTTTTTATTTTTTTTTTTTCAATTTTAAGAAGAAAGTAATTATTTTTACTGGAAAGAAAATTGATGTACAATGTATGAGAAAAAGCGCTTACATCGCGTGACGGGCGTCACAACGTCTTCTGCACTAAGAGCTGCAAACCCACTAGGAGAAAACTTGGCCATACAACGACAACGGAATAATGAATATTCTCGGTGCTTTTTCAAAGATTATACCCTTCAATCGTTAAATGTAATTCAATCGTTAGTTGGTAAATGAAAAAAATCATCAGCATTCTTGTGCTTCCTAAGGAACCGCATTGATTTCGAGTGGATATCAAATCAAAGATACTGAATTATCTGAAAAAGCGGTCAATGCCGGTTATGTGGCAGTGTATCATAACGGCTTCCACGGCGCTGTGGTCCAGAAGCACCAAAACTGCAACTTGAACTTTTGAAAAATTGTGTTTCTCTAAATTTCACCAATATTTTCTCCATGTATTCGTTAGTGAAATGCAAAAAATTTGTAGGGAACCGCATCATGTGATTAAAAGTGAGGTCGTCTGCTTTACATTTTATATGTCGCTATTTTTGTTCCTGGTGATGAATGGTTTCATCGCAAACGTCACAAGTTACAAAATTGATATAACGTGCCTATTCAAGAGCAAATACACCTCTATCAAACTTTTGGCCCCAATGCACCTTTGCCCTGTCCACTTGCTTTCATATGACTTTTCACTATGTGAAATAGGTTTGGTAAAGCAATATAAAGGTTACTAAGTTGCATATATGATGCTGTTAAACTTGATTGACAAAAGCTTTTCAATAAATTTTTCTCAGAATCCTTTTCGAATATGCCATTTGAATACTTTAGCGTCATTTGTGTATTTGCCAGCGTGCATTGCATAAAACTTGTAAAATAGTACGTGATTGTGTGAAAACTGCATGAAAATTTCATTTGGGCTTTAGAGTATTGACGTTGACGCACATTGAGTAATTTATGCAGTGTTTAAAGTTCCAGCAAATGCTGAAAATGTATCAGCTGGTACGAGCACTACGAGTATTAATAAATATTGCAGAAGAATGGTAGAAATATTGTATTTTCAAGTGAACTTTGAAAATCTACTGACCAATAGGTAACTTTTTGTCTTTAAATAACTCTACCCGTATTTACGTCTCAATAGATAGCTTAGCCATTTAATTTATTTTAATATTTCGATTGATTTCTTTTCAAAAAAAAATTTAATGTTGAGTAGAATATATTTGAATTTTCGCAAAAGATTTATCCTGTGCGTCTTACTTAGGGTTATGTAAACTAAAAAAAAGCATATAAAAATATCAACCTCATATGAACAAAGTTTGCGATTGGTTCTTGGCATTATCATAATGTTAAACAATATGTTCATAAGTAACTAGATGATTTGCGAGTGCCAGTGTCTTCACACACTTTAGTTAGTAATAAAAATGGTATGATTTTATTCATTGCCGTCCACTTTGGATACTACGTTCACTTATTAACAACAAGCACTGTGTCGTTGGTCTGTACGCGAAGATCATTTTTTGCTACTCAAGAATGCTGTCGTAACACTTTTTTTTTAATACTAGAAGAAAGAGGCTACCTGCCTCACCACAGTACAAGCTATTTTTTTTTTTGGGTGAGTAAGTAATACGAATAACTTAATTTAAAATACTAAATATTTAAATGTATGTTACAAAAACAAGTACGTTATTTTACATATTGCAAAAGCTCTTCATGTGACATGTAATTCTGTTTTTTTTTCTGTGCATTTCAATATATTCATGCATTGCTAAGTTCATCGATTTTATTATAAAAAGAAAACTAACTTAAAAATATTTTATTGCCACACAATGAAACCAAAATGGAATATTGACAGTGTAGTTACCTGAACAGCCCACAATACGAACTTACTTCTCTATTCTATTCTATTTTGGATCTACTTAACTATATTCATCAGCTGGAGACTTTACAAAACCACATTTTTCTTTAATTAGCATGTCTGATATTTTACTTGTAGTGAAACAAGTGTGTAGTAATAATATGAATGATTCAGTACTCGGGTTGTACATTGAAATGTGAAATTTGTTTTGATATCTTTGTATAGGTTTATACAGATTTTTAATAGTACAAACAATGCAATGTAATCCTTAAGGCTGCTTAAAGAAAACCTAACTTTTAGAGAAGCTTATAAAATGATGCAGCTCACGAAAACAAATAATTTAAGAAATGCTACAAAATAAATCAGTCTTCATTTTTTGAGGAGTACACTTGCAATATTTTTTTCACCCTAATGATGATGATGTCTGAATTTTGAACAGAACTAATAAAACTAATCAATCAAGATTCTACATTTTGTACTGGATATATATCAATGCGAAAGTGCATATAAAGTGAATGTATTTGAATGCATTTAAATTTGTCTATGTCATCAAATAGCTCACACAGCTTTTAACTCATACGATGTCGATATTTTCTTCTACGTTCATCTCTAAGAAGAATTCTTCATCTTTCACAAACTTCCTAATGAAAATCGAACATTTCTATTCGGTGTAGGAGAGAAGATGACGGCTTGCAATTTTTAACAAAACCACTAGGAAAACAATCCACAGCTAGAAGAGAATTTTATACAGAATGTCTTTTCTGTATTAGTCAGCAATTGATGCAGCAAACACAAACCGACATTCCCTTAGAAAAGCGTAAGACCACTTTTTATCTGAAATACATTTTGAAGCCGATCGAATGTTGCAGTATGTGATACCGATCATTTATCTATTCTCCGGCCAAATTAACAAAGTTGAGATTGAATTTTTCCCTTCCATCACTGCATTACTTTTAAGTTGCTCTTCAGTAAACTGAACTATCACATCCAATATACTAGTTGATATATTATGACATATTAACATAAATGTATTGTTATTTTGGAATCAACAATGCGCTGTATATAAATGCTGGCCACCGATGACATCACATTATATATGCTCTTCAAAACTGTCACAAGCAAAAATATGCAAAAAAAAAAAAAAACAAAACAACGTTTTGAATAACATTCAAATAAGTGGACAACCAGTTTTATACCATTGAATTAATTGCTGCGGGAATTGTGCAACGTAATTACGCTAACTCCTACCAAAATCAATAGAAGTGAGGAGAAAATGATAACATTGTCACTGGGATTTAAATAGAGCAACGTGAAATAATTGTCCTTGTGAACAAGAATATAATTCATTTCTCCGATTGTGAATTAAAGTTAATTATAGTTGTTTATCAGAGATTGAACGAACATGAACATTGATGTTTCATGTAGGCAATACGACCTTGTTATTCTTATCATGTTTTGTTAGTATGATACAGCTTTTCTACCAAGTCTCTTAAAAATTAAAGAAATTATTTACATCAACGCATACAATATGCCAATAGAAAATAAGTCTCAAATACAACGCTATTAACATCTCCAACATATTACTTATTTCATCAGGTCTATGAGCCACTATTTTACTTGCAGCAACTTTAATACTTGCAATATGAATCTTAAATTACCCTTTTAACTAACTGAAAATGAGTCG